>CM032228.1:132160000-132560000 GCA_019009955.1 Riptortus pedestris | reverse complement strand
ATAATCTTCAGTTTTAACAGTACCTCAGGTATAACGTTCTCCTAGAAAGAAATAACTAATACTTAAGTTAGGAGTCTTATAATTGTTATATTATCAAAAAATGTATATTGTAAAATGGAATACCAAGCAAATAAAAGATCAAATTTCATTACTCATATGCCCTTGACCTTTCATCTCATCTTAAAATCCCTGTGGGCATATTCCTCGGTACCACATAACATTTTCCTGGGCAGCATGTTGAGCTCCATCCTCTCAGTGTCCCAACCGGCAAAATCAGACCTCCTTAATAGAAAGATCCGAATTGCTACTGATCTGACATCTATGCTGCTTTTTGGGTTCTTCTCTCCCAGGACTAGAGGGCGCTCCGACATTACTTAGTGAGAATCTACATTTAACTGCCATAAAGAACTATTGCTCTGTCATCTTTCATATATTTGCCTTCCTGGAAAGTGCCGTTTGTACAGTTTACACTCAGTGTCAAAATGTTAAGACACACTACAAAATTGTTATCCCTACCCTCCCATCTTTGCAAATTACTCGTAAAACAGTAATAAAATAATCCATCACTCACCTGAAGTTAATCAGCAGCCTGCTTGTATTTTGGTTCTCAAGCCAGAATTATATACTTTTTTTTTTAATAACAATAATCAGTCATAGATGCTGAAGATAGAAGAACCCTTAATACTAAAACAATTGGAAGTAATCTTTAATTACTGAAGTGATTCTACTATAGAAATGAACTAAAAATGAAATAGAAATTCAGCAAGCATTTCATTCCTTCAAACAACCACGAAACGGAGCCCAGAACCTTCTGAAGTAGCCACTGAGACTTAGAATGGAATATGATCTCACAAATCATAAATCCCTTAAAAGTGCTGAGGGCATTAAAACTCTCTCTCTCTCTCTCTCTCTCACTCTCTCTCTCTCTCTCTCTCTCTCTATATATATATATATATATATATATATATATATATATATATATATATAGCCAGTTATTTTATGGAAGATATAATATGTTTTTGCTATTCTTTGATTATTGTTAGAATGACTAAAATTATTTAAGAGGATAGGCACAGGATGTTAAATGAGGATGGACTCCAGGGCAATGAGAATAGTGTCCGTAGAGAGAAAGTATCTGGAAAACTTTGGCCCTAAAGTTGGGATGTACAACGAACTAAAAATAAAAAAAAAGGAAGATAAAAAAAAACCAGCAAGTTTGTGTCGCAAAGTAGAGGAGGACTAAATAGCCACGTAGCCTACACCCAAGGGAATTATAGAGAAAACATGAGGTGGAAGAAAAGTAACACGCACCGCTGCCATCCCAACGACAAAAAACATCTAACTATCCCTCCTCGTCCCTCAACGTACACTAAAGCACTATATAATATTACAAATATAACTAACTCACCCTTTAACTAAAAGTTGTTCACGTGCTACGGAATGCTAAATAACATTTCCAACAGTAGATATTCCTTAAACATACTTCAATGGCCATCAAAACTAGTTCTCCTCCTAATTTATTTCTTCCATACAATCTTGGGGATCAGTATTCACACTTTGTTATACGAGTAAATAGCTAAGTAGGAATTTATTCCAGAATGGGTTTTAGACTTGGAGTGTGAGAAAAATTTAGATAAAAATTACTAGGATACTTAGACATATCAAAATACTGAATTGTAAACCTTTTTCAGTGCAACGTTTATCTCAATAATGCCTACAAGATATCTCAATATCAATTCAGCGTCTTTATCGATTTATATTTATTTAAGAGACCATGGTGTATTTTTTAGCAACCAATCTTAAATAAATTATACTAGTGTAATATTATTTATTAACGTCTACTTTTTCCAAATAAGGCTAATTTTGACGGGTTATCTACAGGTTACCAAACTTTTCTAGCCAGGGTGGAACTTAGGATTTTATTTAGTGAATTCCGAAATTTTTAAATTTTAATCAATTTCTCCTGACCGCCAGCAAATCTTCATAGCTCGCTCGAAATAATTAGAGATAAAATAGATGAATTTCTCTGGCGAAGTAGTTACTCTACCAGCACTCTATTTTGCGAATCTCACTTTAGTCATTTTATGTGTGTAATAAATTAAGTCTTCAGATGTCTTTGTTTGTAAATTTACTAGAGCTATGAAGCGGTCAGGAGAAATTGATTAAACTTTAAAAATGAGTGACTCTCCAAATAGGCCTCTCCAAAGTTCAAAGTATTCTACGGGTGGGCCGTTTTGTTTTATTGGATAGTGTGCGTTATGTTTTATTGGTTATGAATATGAAAGAAATGAGTTTTGTTGCAATGAATTTCATTTAAATCATAATATATGCGTATAAGTAAAATACAAATTTTTCTAAATGGGGTTGGGATTGTCTACGGTTTTTGTGGCTTATAAAATATTTTGATGACTTTGATTAAAATGCCTCGCCTAGCTGAATATGTTTGAAAAACAGTGTCCATACTCAGCCTTTGATACAGTATCATATGTATGTTGGAGAGGTTGAGATTACATGCAGGTCAGTCCTACCATGTGAAGCGGATATAGCCATCAAATTACCAATCCAATCATGCAGATACTTTGCTTCAATTGCCTCTCGCGATGGTTACTCTATTTACTTTTATCCTCTCTTCTCAAAACAAAAATATAATTTGCATTTTATAATTAGTTCATCGACTACATGTATATCAATAAATTACAGTAAAGCCTTTGATTGTGGTTGGCAAGCCTTTTTTAAATACATTTCAGTAAAGTACACGTGTTTTTTCTTCTTCTTAAATACATTCAAAAACACTGTAAAATCAAATTCTAAACTCATTCTACCAAAAAAATGTACTAATTAGGAATGCTACACAGAATCGGGACTGCAATGTTTCTGCTAGAAAAAAAAAACTATTAAAAAAAGCTGTCCCGACTGGATGAATGAACCCGTGAGCCAGTTAGGTTCGGGCAAGTCCGTCACGCACGCACGGGCTGCGTAAACTAAGCAGAGGTCCCACGTCTTTGTATGACACACTATTGATTTCTTCACCCCATATATCCTCAATATATTGGTAAAAATTCGATGAGTATACGTACAGTTTAACGACGACTGAAAACAAGAAAGTACGAATAACTGTCTTAATATTTAAGCTACGAAAAAATATCTATACAACTACAGTTGTTGAGCATCAATAGTTAAACAAAATTTGCTCTGGAACATTTTTCCATACGACTGATAATAATGAATTTGTGACCCCCCACCCCACCTCTAAACTCTGGCTTCTGTTGCTGGTCCGATTTCAGCCACTACCGGCTATGAACTTCAGTGTTGGAGTAAACGGTTATATATCGATTATGCTATAGATCTAATAATCATTTTCGATTAAAGACGTGAGAATAACATTCATGACGTCAACACACAACGATTTCGCATTTATCTCACAAACTAAAAGTTCAATCAAAACAGTATTTATTAATTTATTTATTGGAGCTTCACAGCTTCGGCGATGTTGCTCTAAACAAAATCATTTGTAACTTAAAAAACAAAACAATACATACAAAAAAAATTAACAAAATTAAACAAAACAGAAATGGAACACAAAGCACAAAAAGAAAACAAAACATATGAGGAACACAAAACGCAAAAGGAAAACAAACCAGAAAAGGAACACAGAACATAAAAGGAACACAAAACATAAAAGGATTACAAAACATAAAAGGATTACAAAACATAAAAGGATCACAACACAGAGAGAAAACACGAAAAACAGAGATGAAATCAAAACAGAAATGGGAATGAAATAGAAACGCAACTCTAAACAGAACTGGAATAAAAAAACAACAGAAAAGACGAAATTTCAACACAAAAGGCGAAATTAAACACAAAAACTGAATGAAACACAAAAACGGAACTAGAACTCAAAAATGGAAATAGAACTCAAAAACAAAATGGAACTCAAAAAACATGAATGGAAATCAAAAAAAAAATATTGAACACAGCAAAGAAGAAAAATAAATGAACAAGAGACCAAATAAAGACAAAATTCAAAGCTAGGTGCAAAACTATTGGTATTGGACAATAGAGAAATCATTAATAAAATATTTAAATATTAAATAATTAAAACAAAATTGGTGTATAAAATGAATAAAAGAAATTTAAAATGATTAAGGTTTACATAAAATATAAGTTTTTACTGGTGACTATTTACATAAAATTCTGTACCTCCCTAAAACACACTGGAGTGAGTGAAAACTCATAGACCCACATAAACACACACACACACACACACACACACACACACACACACACACACACACACACACACACACACACACACTAGTATTACAACAGTATTTGATATTTAATTTTAAAATAATGTGGTCCATGATATAACAGGTTAATATGTCTTGAGCAGGAGTGGGGGTCTACTGACAATTGACAATGACAATATCTCGAAGAATAATCAAAATATAGAAACATGTACATTACGATATTTATAAAATATTACATTTACAATAAGGCGATTCTATATAATTTTACGTGTGTGTGTGTGTGTGTGTGTGTGTGTATATATATATATATATATATATATAGATATATATATATATATATATATATATATACGTGTTATAGTGCTCATAGGATAAACGGATGAATGTGTGATTGTATGTTTATTTTAAATAAAATAATTGTAACTTATTACTAAGCTACATTGAAGAAAACAAATACCAAAATATATTAAAAAAAACAACAACAAAAAATTAGAATAAACACATAATACAACACTTAATCGTACACAAATTAAGGGAGTAATAACCTAGATATCTATCGCCCATAAACCCATATCCTATTCCATCCATTAATTCAAGGAGTTCTTCTATGAAATTTACTAACTTACTAGTGTGATTGGCATAAGGTAATGGATGATTGTGTCTAATAATATAATAATAAAGAATACAGGGGAAGTAATACAACTATAAAATTGGAATTTTCAAAGTCTTTTCTTTAAACTAGAAATTACGCCGTTATTTATTTTGGGGAGCCGACAGACAAATGGGTGTTTGGCCCAATGGGAACGCTAAGCCTGCTTAAGGTAATGCTTTGTCCAGAGACTATTTATAGGTCGCTAAGACTATACCACTCTCTTAATGACCACATTTATATTATTGTTTTCTTTCTTTTTCTCATTATATAAAAATAAAAAACACACAATGAAGAAATAAAGTTAAAATAAATAACAATTCAAAGAGTATTTAATTTCTTCTCTCAAGAACATATGGAGATGGATCAATGATGCATTGCTATCCTACACTACCCATATTTCCCGCCGTTGATGGGTTGCAATGAAAATGATTTCCCGTTGAAATATAAACATTAGATTAACCTATGCAGGAAATTATGTCGTCATTTTCATCACAACAGAAATGTGCAGTAGCATGTACCTCTCACTAACTGTAGTCATTCACGTGCAGTAAAAAGTGGCAATTGGACGAATTTGTTTAGAATAACTGTTCCGTATAGAATTGAAATACAAATGGCTTCTCGTCTAAATAGAGATTCGATTAACGTAAACACGAAATAACCCCTTTTTACGTGTGAGGCAAGAAATGGTGAATGGACGAATGTTGACGAAATTATTATCTTTCAGCGGGCCAAATAAAACTAGTTTCCCGTCAACATTGTTTCACCTCAGTACAAATAAAATTGATAAAATTTTCTTCCAACAATCTATTGTAATATCTTAGAGGTAGGTATGTGAGGTGACCGAAAAAAAAAAAAAAAGATGCCTTTATGTATCCTAAACATAATTATGCTAGGTTTAAGTATGGTGATATTCGGGGGTGGTTAGGGGACCCGGGTGTGAATCATCTTGAACGTCTTCTCGGCCATCTTTAAAACGCTTAAACCACTCAAAAACACGTGCACGCAATAAACATTCATTGCCATACACTTCTTTCAATAAATTATAAGTTTCAGTAGCGGTTTTTCCAAGTTTCGCATGAAATTTCACAACAATTCGTTGCTCTACTGTTACACTTAACATTTTTCCGGCGAAACAAAAAAACAACTCTAATGCGAACGAAGGCTACGGCTGTACTGATTTGTTTACAGAAGCGAGAGGCCAGATGTTAAGTGTAACAGATGTTAATAAACTGTTAATTTTAAAAATAATTTTAAAAATAAACAACAAAATTTCAAAAAGTTTTCCTGAATAGATATGTACAATTCAAATGTAATTAATAGTACGTTTTGATTGGAGACTAACTAGTTAGGTCAAAGGTGAAAAGTGTAGTAGATCAGTGTAACAGCTGAAAAGGTATGTTGTTAATGCAACAGTGAAGGACGATTCATCCAGTGCATTGGATTGGATCAATAAGTCTCCACCCTTCACCTGGACTAAAACTAATGTGATATTCCCGCCAGGAACCCATTCTATGCACACTCAATCAAAAATCTAAACCCAATCGGCTGATAGTCAACATATGGCAGAAATTATGTACAACGCGTTCGAGCTCAATACCTGCCTAGCTTAAATTCTAGTACCTACATGACGTACTAGCAAATACTTCTATATATATACTACAGCGAATTATGGAAACGAAACAGAAATAAAAGAAGGAATTCCGGAACGAGAAACACGTGTTTTCTTTGTGGCTAGTAAAGAAACAAACTTTTTGTTAAGTACAGATGCAGTCTGATGAGTAAGCCCAATATTAGTCAGGGCTGGGAAACGTATAGAAAATAGAGAATAAATTTAATGAGTTAATTCAATAATTATAAAGTAAAGTCCATGTAGCACCTATGTTCAGCAATGAATCATGTAGTTAAACTATTTCTTTAAATATATGCATACACTTGTCATTTATTCTTGAGGAACTGTCCACTTATATTTTGGATTTTTAAGAAGCAAAAATAGGAATACTTTATTGGAGGTTTCTAAGAGTATATAAAAACGAGCAGACATTTGAAAATTCCAAATTTTATTAACGCAAGTGAATGGATCAGTGTTATGAAGAATATTTTGATGGAAACAATGGTGAATCTCATAAGAATAGTGTAAACAAATTAATTACACAATGAGCGAGAGAAAGAAGAGAATTCGAGTTCAACTCTACTTTTTTTATTTTGGGCTCTATGAAGACCTAAAGGTAGATGAGGAACCTAGATGCAAGATTTTAAACTAGGAGGAAACTAAATCGATTGATTTCAAAGCAGCCGGAAGGGCCTCTCATGCTGAGTAAGTAAAGGGAGAAACTTTGGATGCTGACTTGCCCGGGGACCAGTTGGTTGGTAGAACTGGAGCCAGCTAAAATTGTTGTGCCTATTCACTAAAACTGAATCACTGGCCTCAACAGCAGAATGTTTGATTCCTTGTGTATGTATGTGTGTTATATATGTGTGTATATATATATATATATATATATATATATATATATATATATATATATGCAACGATCAATGTTCGTGAAGAAACAAGAAGGGCAGTCTTTGAATGAAGTGAGGAGAAAGATGAAGTTCATTAAAATATAACCCCTTTTCCCCATATCCATTACTGATTGTTCATATTAAATTATATAATGTTAAATAATTAATTTGAATGGAACTATTAATATATTTGAATATTGTACTTATACATCTCAGTTACAAAGAAATATTATTCCTCCATATACTACGAACCACTCACGTGTTAGCTAAATCTAAAAAGCTAAATACGCACTCACCATCCTAAATTTACAGCATCAATGCAAATTGAATATGAGAAAGAAAACTCTCTCTTTCTCTAGCTGTATTACTTGAAAAATAAAGAAATCTGATGAGGATACAACATGACATCCTTGTAATCCTATTCAATAAATAATCAAAATATTTTACTTTTTTCATTTTATATTATTGTATTTGAAATCATATATATCTCCGTCCTCATACATCGGATCGAACAATATAACTGAACATACTATATAGATCATTTCATCATAAACAGAAAAAAGTCCGTCATGCAGGGGCTGCGTAAACTAAGCAAGGAAAGAACCGAACTTAGCCGACTCATGCCGACCACACACAGAATACAAATGCAAATATCTCGGTTAATATTCAAGATACAGAAAAAATGCATAGAACAATATTTATAGTAAATTTAATTTGCAATAAGATTGATTTACATACAATATTTCGATCCGACGCATAATAACGGAGATTTTTCGAATTTTCAAAAATATAATATAATTTTGAACGGACCTCATTTTCGTCATCTCCTGTGTAGGATCGATGGACATTTGAAGACATTTTTCGAAACTCGCGTCATTTGTACGACCTCAATAGCTGATTTCCCTTAAGGGAAATCTGCTAAAAAAGATTGCATACAAATGTATCACTAATAGGTATGGAAAAATTACATTTATTTTTTTCGTCCTCCTCTAACTCCACCTATTAATATAATTGATTAAAATGGGAAGTGCACAATTAGACGTTACTACAATCCTTAATATGAAATTTCAACATTGTAAGGCTATGAAGAGCGAATTTGAATTCGTGTTTGAGTTCTGCGAGATACGTACTTACACTGTCAGGCTGAACCAAAATCAAAATCGGTTCAGACAGAGTCAAAGTTAATAATTTCGTATGAAATCTGAATTCCGAAACTTCTCGTGATAGTAATCGTCGTTTCGTACAAGGAAATAAAAATTAATATCTTCACAACTTTTGAGATCTTCAATATGCCATGGTTCATAAAGCGGTATGCGCCACACGCATCCCGAAAAAATCTTAGAAGAAAATAAATGTTTTTCATATACAGTTTTATTGAAAATGATTTCCCATTAGTATGTAATTGACTACAATAAGTAAACTCGTTATGGGTCAAATGTCCGCCAGTAATGGACCACAGATTAAACGGACTCCAAGACTGCCATGAAGTGCAAGTAGAAAACATTTTTAAGCAATAGTGATGACAATGGAGCAAGAAGTCAATTTGCGGGAACGACATAAGTTAAGGTGGACGTGAAAGGTAATTGGGTGTAGCGGTGGGGAAGTTGTAAATGGGCTAGGAGTGCAGAGGAAACTTTGGACAGCTGACAGCCTTCCACCGGCCACTTCTACAGCTAAGCAGGTATTTAAGGTAGCCAAATAAACACATTGATAGGCCTACCATCAGCAACCCCATATTATTGTACATTACGAAATAAGCAATGCGAATAGACCACTACCGAGTAAAAGAAATTTGAACAATAAATCCTAATAAAATGTAAAAAGGACTGTTCGTTACAATATAAAAAAAAACACGTTCGGCTAGGGATAAAACATTTATGATAGAGAGCATGTTTGGATTCTAAGTTTTCGAAATGTAGGTTCCTACAAATTGTAGGCTACCTCCGAGAATCATCAATACGCAAATAACAGTTTATTCCTTCTTTCATATTTGCTTGTGCGTGAGAATAGATCATGAAGGGTAACAGAAATTAAATCAACAGCTTTGCGGTTCAATCTGAATGTATTACCATTATCTCTATTCTAAATATTTTCATGATGGTCAGCACTAAAAATAATATTTACCAAAATTCTGTGTGTGTGTGTTTGTGTAATTTTGAACAGGCCTTATTTTCGTCATCTCGAGGGTAGGATCGATGAAGATTTGAAGACATTTTTTGAAAATCCCGCCATGAGTACGAACATAATAGCCGATTTCCCTGCTAAAATTCTGATCTCGAATCCAGCTCGGGGGCGTTTACCAGATCTTCACGGTCTATAATGGCAACCGAAAAAAAAAATAGTACTCAAATTATGGATCACATTCAAAATGAAGACAGTTAAATTAAGCTGTTCTTACACTTCTTGATGTCCTGCTAATAGATGAATGCCTCGGTTGTATTGGTTAAATATTGATGTGACTGTCTCAATCGTAATCTGACATATTTTTATTCTCTTAACGAATGCTCTTTCTTCTTTCTTAGTTGTCGTCCAGCATCACGTGATTCACGGCCGAGTTCGCCCACACTTTTTGAAATTTTTTAAAATAAAATATACTCAAATTTCAAATAACTGATTACTACCAGAAATGAAGAAACATATAAACGTGCACGTCGACTTCTCTAAACATTCACATCGATGGGATGAAATTCTGACAACTTTTTATCGTTTCAATTAAATCACCCGCTATCAATTGGAGTAAAGCCAAGCATTCATTACTAAAGTGTCACTATAGATAGCATTCGAAAACTTTTGAAGTTCTATAGATTTTTTATAGGCAAATACACAACAAAAAGAGTAAGAAAAACCACAAGGAAATGAAAAAAAATTAAATGCAGGAATACATCATCCGGAACCGACAAAGAAATTTTTCCAATTTTTTACCATTTCGGAATAAAATTTATGTCACACAGAATTCCACAATGTTTTTAGGTTTATATATATATATATATATATATATATATATATATATTAAAATTCAAAACATCTGTTATTATTAGTCGAATCGAAAAATTGTACAGGACCAAATGCAATTTCCTATAAATGTTGTAATATACTCTATCTTGAATATTAACCAAGTTATTTGGAATTTTAAATTTTCAAACATCAGTAAATCCCCACTCCAACTCATGACATATTAACAAGTTGTTATTTCATGAACCACTTTATTCCAAGTATAACCACCAAATATTTATTCAATGAACTTTTACATATGGATATAAACGCAAATAAGTACAGTGAAGTGATCAATTAAGATCAACAATTGTTATCTTATACTTTTTTTCATGGCTCAAATATTTAGCTAGTTATTCAGCCTTTTTAATTGTTTTAAATAAGCCCCACTTCTACGCATCGAATGTTTACTTAGAAATAGAAAATAAATGGTGAAAAGAGATCAAAAGTGTGCCACACCGGCACTTGGGATATCTGATTAGTTTACGCAGCCCCGCGTGACGGATTTGATTTCATTTTGGGCAAATAAGCAGAAAAATACTAGAATAAAAATAGCGGTGAACGCAAGACTGGGTCGAAGTGTAATCTATTTGGTCACATTGGAGTGGTAACAGGGAGGGACTTCTCCCATCCATTCACCTGTAAATACCTTTCCTCTTCGCTAGACCCACATTTTATACTTTGGTAACACCATCTCCCTTTTTATTACTCGCTATATCAGTTTTACCCTCATTTCTTTTATACTTTCGATATTTATTAACACTTTCAGCCCCATACAATCTTGAAAGGAAAACCGTATATGGGCAAGGTAAGATATCATCATTATATGTTATTAGTGTGCAACAAGAAGTCGGTTAGGGATTTGGGGGAAAATGAAGTCTTTTTTTTTTTCTTTTAGAATAAAGATGGCAACTGAAACATAAGCAAGAAATGCGATTCATGCCAATCCGTCACGCAGGGGCTGCGTTAACTAAGCAGATTTCCCAAGTGCGCCACGTATTTGCATTTATCTCAAAACGTAAAAGTTCAATGAGAACAATATTTGGTATTTAAGCTTCAAATAAAAATACTTCATAACATAATAGAATATTGAAAATATGAGATGAGAAGAAGTGGGGCTTTACTGAAGACCGAGAACTAAAAAATTCAAATATCTCAGTAAATAATCAAGATAGTGAAAAAAGGTACATAACAAAATTTATAGAACATTACATTTCCAATAAGATTGATTCTATACACGTTTTCTATCCGACGCATAATAACAGAGATATTACGAATTTTCGAAATTCTCCCCCTCTAACCCCCCCCCTCACCCTAGTCCGCTTTCAGCCATTAACGAACTTGATCTTTCTTTTTGTATAAATCGATTATATATCAAGTTTGGTAACGATAAGTCAAAAATTGCGACCGCTAGAGCGGTAACAATCAAATATATATATGTATATATATATATATATATATATATATATATATATATATATATACAGTTTTGAATGGACATCATTTTCGTCATCTCCTGGGTAGGATCGATGGACATTTGAAGAAAATTTTTGAAAATCACGTCATGAGTACAACCTCAATAGCTGATTTCCCTTAAGGGAAATCTGCTAAAATGAATTAAGGCGTGACGTTCCAATTTATATGTCAAAATGTTGCTGGAAAATGGTGGTAACTAGTAGATAGCCCGTCCCAAATTAGCCATAGTTTTCACAACTACCGTTAATAAATAACAAATTTTTTTTATTTAAAATCCTAACACATACTATTTCTATACATAATATAGTTATTTCTTATACAAGTTACGAAAGTAGATCATTTTACAACTCGAGTGAAACGTTTACCCACACGAGCGAAGCGAGTGTGGTAATTTCACGAGAGTTGTAAATTCTACTTTCGTCACGAGTGTAATATTAAATTGTTTCTGTAATCGTGTAATACATGATGAACAAAATTAGGATGTTGTGAGTATTATGGTATGTTGTTGGTAGGTTATAAGCATGGTTGTGAAAGGTTATAAGCATAGTTATAAAACAACTAGTGATGATTGTGAAGTAGTGCAGTTATAAACAAGTGCAGGTTATAAACAAGGAAGGTAATTATTATTATATTTAAATTTTAAAATATATTGATTATTTCCACCAATAATTCATTCACATTTCAATTTATTTTGTTAAAATAAATTCTTACAATGTTAAGAAACATTTAAAAGCATTTAATTTCCAACTTCAAATTATTTTTTAATTTATACTTATTACTAATTAAGAAGGCAATTCACTTTCTTCACTCTATTGCAAAATGTTTCACTTTCTTCACTCATTTCAGTTTAGTAATGTTACCATTATTCAACGATTACAGAAAAATACATTTAAGTACAAAGAAATTCCATTAACATAATACATTGATGGAAATACACTAAAAATAGAAGAAATAATAAAGTGTGACCCGTCTGTCTATTCCGCAGTTTTATTTGTGGTTTTGTTTAAATTATTTATTTATAAAATGAAACAATGGCATGTTCTTTGTTAGATTTATACTAACTTATATATTTCTGAACATAAATTACATTGCCAAACGTTTACTTAACATATGTAAGCAAGTTGAATATAAGTGGGATATATAACTCGTTATAAGGCTTTGTTAACCTAGAGTCGTGGGTTCATTTCCCAAGCGGCATTAGGAATTTATTTAGAGACGAATCCCTAAATTAAACCCTAATTCCTATTCTGGCTAGAAAAGGGGCCCTTAACAAATACATATTTTTTATATTCATTTCAGCAACCTCATTCACGCTTTAAACA
Organism: Riptortus pedestris; assembly: GCA_019009955.1. Taxonomy (NCBI): domain Eukaryota; kingdom Metazoa; phylum Arthropoda; class Insecta; order Hemiptera; family Alydidae; genus Riptortus; species Riptortus pedestris. The sequence continues at coordinate 132,546,804 of CM032228.1, read as the reverse complement.
GTTCAATTAAGTCATGATTAAATATTGTCTCCTCGGTATAATTTTTGTATTATTACAATAATTTATTTATATGCATTAACATAAACATATTTGATACATAAGTCATCGCGTTAAGCAGGAAATACCAGTGAGTGCGAGTTTGACAAGGTGGCAGCATAAAGATTTGAGTTTCATTGTCCTTTAGTTCTAATAAGGGGTTCTTCAACATACACTTATTACGTACATACAAAGTGGGAGTTCACTCGTTTATAAAGGAAATGAGTACTAAATCATTGTAACCAAGGCTTTACGTATGTGTTTTTTTATTTTATTATTTCTATATATATATTTCCTTCCATATGTATGCTTTTGTTTTTATCTTTTAAGCTAACTAATTGATAAGATTTAACGTTTAATATCTGTAATGGAGGACGCTGTAAAACAAATAAATTCTCATAATAGACAGAATCATACAGAGAAAAACGAAAGGTAAGATGACTTCCCAACGCTCAGCGATTCTTTTATATTCATTGGCAAATTTTAGAAATTTATTATTAATTACTGAGCAATACTATCCCGTAATATCTACTATAATGTTAAAAGTCCGTCACGCAGGGGCTGCGTAAACTAAGCAGATTTCCCACGTGAAGTTTTACAATAGAGAAATCTGCCTAATAACAACTGTAGTACTAAGAAACCTCTAAACCTATTCACGAGGGACGAATAGTTACGGAAACGGCCGCTAGAACTCTCGGCGGAAAGTCCAAACATAGCCTACTCCGGCCGACCACACGCAGAATACAAATGCAAATATCTCGGTTAATATTCAAGATACAGAATAAATGTATAGAACAATATTTATAGTAAATTTAATTTGCAATAAGATTTACTCTATACAATTTTATTTTATACAATATTTCGATCCGACGCATAATAACGGAGATTTTTCGAATTTTCAAAAATCCCCCACTCTAAAACTTGTCCGATTTCAGCCATTAACGAACTTGATCTTCCTTTTTACATAAAACGATTAAATTCCGAGTTTGGTAACGCTCAAACAAAAATTGCGACCGCTAGAGCGTTAACAGACAAATATATATATAATTTTGAACGGACCTCATTTTCGTCATCTCCTGGGTAGGATCGATGGACATTTCAAGAAATTTTTCGAAACTCGCGTCATGAGTACGACCTCAATAGCTGATTTCCTTTAAGGGAAATCTGCTAATAGTGAGAGTGTAAAAGAAGCTAAGCATTTGATAAATTAATGAATTTTTAATGAAGGTAGTTAATAAATATAATAATAATAATATACATTTACTAAAAATGTTTCCTAGTAGCTTTCCATTTTCTCGAGAAAATTCCAAATAAACCATTGGAAAGGATATCAAATTTCCTTTTTACAGCATCTGCCAGGCCAAGCATATTAAAGCCGCTGTAGACCACAAGGGCATCATCATCACAGGGGCTTTCAGATACCCTGGAGTATAAACGTCATTTTATTTGTTTGAAATTCCATTTAACATTAACAACCTAAACACCCTTTTCGTAAATAAGTTTTTATATAATCGTTTTTTTTTCTTTTTTAGAAATATCAACCAAAACATGGAAAACAGAAACCACCCGTTATCCGTTACTTAGAAACAAACAAATACTTACCTTCATCTGAGAAATCATGTACTATAGCACACACCTTAAATGTACCGTCTAACAAATGAACAAATTAAAAACCTATCAAGTATGACGAAATTTAACAAAGTCCACCAAGTATCAACGGAATTCTACCAAATATGCTGTAGCTGCGAACAAAATACTTATCTTACTTACGAATCCAAACTGACTGTGGGACTGGGTCAAATGGACATGGGAACATGAGTAATAATTATAACAAAGATCATATTATGCAAAAATGGTTGAACAAATACACAGACTCAACAAAAATAATAATAATTTCATGACCAACGGAAAATAAGTACGTTGACAATATAAATACAATGATAACTCACATAACAAAGGGCTTGCAAGCATCTCTTATAACGAAGCTGTGACCGTTATGGGTCACTAGAAAGCAAACTATCTCACTCTCTCTCTCTCTCTCTCTCTCTCTCTCTCTCTCTCTCTCTCTCTCTCTCTCTCTCTCTCTCTCTCTCTCTCTCTCTCTCTCTCTCTCTTTCTCTCTCTCCCTCTCTCCCTCCCTCTCCCTCTCTCTCTCTCCCTCTCCTCTCTCTCTCTCTCTCCTCTCCTCTCTCTCTCTCTCTCTCTCTCTCTCTCTCTCTCTCCTCTCTCCCCTCTCCCTCCTCTCTCTCTCCCCCTCCCCTCCCTCCCCTCTCTCTCCCCCCCCTCCCTCCCCTCTCCTCCCCCCTCTCCTCTCTCCCTCTCTCTCCCCTCTCCTCTCTCGCTCTCTCTCTCTCTCTCTCTCTCTCTCACTCACTCCCTCTCTCTCTCTCCCTCCCTCCCTCCCTCTCTCTCTCACCCCCCCACTCTCTCTCTCTATCTCTCTCCCTCTCATATATATATATATATATATATATATAAAACGTTTTAAATTCCTCTTTTATTCTGTCTCTTTTCTTTTACTTTTGTTGTTTGATTTGTTTTATCATATTTGACTCTTTCAGCATTTGATTCGGTGCCAATAAATAAATTAAATATGCTGTAGCTATAAAATACTGGATTTAGTTTTAATAATTGCTTGGTAATTCGAAAAATGAGGTTTTTGACTAACACTTCAGCAAATTTTCTTATTTTATAAATACCTCATTGTTTCTGGTTTTTTTTCTTCTTTCAAACATTTCAGACTTTTAAAGCGGATCTGCGATAAAATGTTACATGTTTTGTATGGACTAGATATCAAGGTGAATATAAATTATTCAAAAAATAATTAAATCTTTAATTACAAACATTAGTTTGAATTTTAATTTAATGTCTTCTTTCATGTTTCAAACATGTATATAAAGCTTGTCAGTAGCTGTTCAAATATATCAAATAAACATAGACTTCTTACAGAAAATTAGATACTCTTCACAATTGAAGCGATCAGAATAATAGTGGCCTAACCCCAAAAAGTAAGATTTGTGTAAAACCAAGTTGGTTAGGCCACTATAAATTTTTCAAAGACCGCCAAAACTGTTAGTTAAAAACAAACTGCTGCTGCCATCTAGTGAAGAAACTTAGAAGGTGGCTTAGGCCACTAATTTCATAGAACACATTATTCAGTCGCAGATGCTATGGTAAGTCAAATAAGCAAAATTTGAGGGTTGGGCCACTATAATACCGAGCGCCTCAATTTCCTAGACGAAATATTTTAGTGCTAACAGTTACTCTATTTATCGAGGAAATGTACATTACCTATAAAACATGAAATAAACAATAACTTCAAAACGACGGGAAATGAGGTATGAAATCAACAGTGATTTGCCGATCCTGATACTACCTGACCTGTATATAGCAACTAAATGTTTGAGTACTAAAATCTAAGACATGACAGTTCAAAAGGCAATTAGGCTCCAATAAAATAAGACAGTGAAATTTTGGATCGTGTATTCCACAAGCACCCCCGCATCCAATAAATAACAAGACTTTTAAAAGACTTTCTGCTGAATGCTCCATTACTCTCTATTGGAAGACAATAACCTAAGAAGGCAATTTCCTATCATATTTTCTGTTCAATAAATTCGATTTACATGCAAATAATTCAGGCGAAAGATTAAATTGTGGGAATTTGGGCCTTTGTGTTGTATGGGAGGGAGCAGACTCCTCAAGCCCTAGCCCTTCAACAATTTTAAATCCGCGGAATGAGCTGATCGCATTCTGTAGAGGTTCTATCACCGGTTAGCCACAGTTCCCATCTGCCCAGTCCATCAAGCTGTGCCCACAAAAACCTCTTCCGCCCCGCGACCAGATAGCATACCAGAGCCATGCCATTCCCTTCCGATGGACAGCCTATCTACTACCTGTCGTAAATCTACTCAACCGTGCTCAAATCGGGTATCGCGTGGAGGGCTTCAAAAAATTAAAAACTAAAAATAATGTATTAAAGGACAAATAGCTTAGCTTGGTTTTTTTTCTACATTAATTCACAACATAAGTATTTCAATAGATTGTCCCGGCGCTATTTAAGGACTTTCATTAATCAATACTGTTAGAATCACGGCCAGCTGAATTCCGGACAGTTTTAGCCAATTTCCCTTAAAGGAAATCAGCCATTGATGTCGTACTCATGACGCGATTTTCGAACAATTTCTTCAACTGTCCATCGATCCTACCCAGGAGATGACGAAAATGAGGTCCGTTCAAAACTATATATATATGTTAACACTCTAGCGGTCGCAATTTTTATTTAATCGTTACCAAACTAGGTGTGTAATTGTTTTATGTAAAAAGAATGATCAATTTCGTTGGGTTCAGAGGGGGGAATTTCGAAAATTCGAAATATCTCCGTTACTATACGTCGGATCGAAAATGTGAATAGAACCCATATTATTGCAAATTAAATTTACTATATATATTGTTATTACATTTATTCTCTATCTTGAATATTAACCAAGATATATGCATTTTTATTGTGTGTGCAGATACGGACGAGATGAGCACGGCTGATGTCGGGTCTATTCCTGAGTATCCACCGAATGCTAGTTCGGCCATTACCCTAACTGCTCGGCTCCCTTGAAAATGGTGTAGAGACTCGTTATTACTACCATTACTAGTATGCAGATTTCTCTATTGTAAATCTTCACGTGGAAAATCTGCTTAATTTACGCAGCCCCTTAGTGACGGACTTTTTTGAAATGACAATTCTTTAACTGTTATGAATAACTAAGTGAGGTAAATTTTAATTGTTATTTATGTTTATGTTTTACATACAATATTTATAATGATGAGTAGGGTTAGTATCCAACATACAAAATATTTCCGTTATCGTGAATAGGATAGGACAATTTTTCGAACTAAAATTCATAAGGTGTCATTCCAAGGTATTTGTCTTAATTTCAAGAATGTAATGGAGTGCTATATAGCCCCATAAACATTGAAAACCTGAAGTTTATGTCGAGTAATATAGAACTTCTAGTAAGATATTCTAGGGCAAGATTCTAAGGGCAGCTTTCGCATAGATAGTAATTACCACTCTCAAAGGGTTGGAGAACAGAAACTCTTTAATTAGTAGCATAGCCAAAGGCAGTACGATCTGGAGCTGGAGGTAGAACAAACTAATTCCCATGGAACTCAATAATTATCGTCTATTAACATGATGATAATGATAGTAATTTAACACAATTTAAAATTACAGCTGTAATGAAACATCATAATAATATGGTTCATCAAGGACCCACTTTAGAGCTCAATACATTTATAAGCGTTTGGCGCTTTCTCCGATTTCCATTGTCATCATCAGACTTACAGAAAAACAAAACAATTAAAATAAATAATATTGTCGAAGTGTGACCTTAATAAAATCTTCCTTGAGGCGGAAGGCCAGCAATAGCAGAAAAACACAAGAAATATCGTCCACATATTTATTTTTACCACTGATGCGGTCACACCAAGGCTGACAACTGGTGGCATACAATATCAATCAGCTGATTACATTGATACATTAAATTGATGAATATAAATGATGGATAGTTTCTTTTATCTTCTGCTTGACTGTTTTTATCTTCTGATGTATTTGTCTTTGCCTAAAATTTCTGCCTCGTCAAAATTAACGTTTCATTTAAACGTAAAAGAATGATGAGGAAAGAGGTTCTATTTTCTAAATGGTCAACATTTTTACAATGATGTTATAATCTCTTCCTTAAGAAGGGACGTCATAGAGGGCCCAAAACGTGTAGAGCGTAACACGTTAATTTCTGGCAGATATTCTATATGCTTTTCATAAATTACTGACATTCCGCCTTTTAGCTATCAACGAATATGAATAGAGAGTAAAAACAATGAACTAAATCTAAAAGTTAAAAATAGTGCTTGAATAAAAAATAGTATTAAAACGAATGTGCCTTCAACTGTAAAATCCTGAACCATTGAAGGCTGGAATTGGACCAAGAATAGGGGGATTTAGAGGGAGGGTGGAATACGAAAATTCAAAATATCTCCGTTATTAAGCACCAATCTTGTTAAACATTTGATGCAACAACAATTGATATCTTGTAACTCAAATATACTTTCTTGTTTTCGGCCTTCAATAAACCTGTTCATCAGATTTATTTTAACTTTTCAACAGGTGCCGTTACAAATGTAATTTATATTTTTTTATATCCCTAGTGAAAATACTTCTATAAAAACCCTCTTACTCTCCTAAGTCGGTGGCTCATATATTACCGATTTCCGTAGTAAAGACGAAAGAAATTAGTCCTCTTTTCTAGACGACATTATATATTACAAACGATGTCTACTATCGCTACTCTTCCAACATAGCCTGGTACAATCATAGTACAATTGTTCTCCTGTTCTTCTGGATCCAAGTCGATCTTTGCCGAGCCTTCGTCCTTAGTTATCAGGGCTAAAAAGGTGAGCTACACCTCCCACAATGTTTCACACTTCCTTAACCTGTGAACAGTCTGCACCTCAGTACAGTAAGAGATTATTATTTTTGTCTTTGGACAAGCTATAACATATTATATTTCAATGGGTTTAAATTACTTTTTTACTTTGTTTATGCGATTACTTTCTTTAAATAACATATTTTCCCAGTTAAACTAAACCACACTTTTGCTACTATTTTTCTGGTTTATAGTCTTAATATTTGTAGTTATCTACCCCTTCCTACATACAAACTCGTGATAAAGATATTGAGGCACAGTTTAGTTATGTATGTTAAAGCGTTGGTCATACATTGTATACACCGTTACTCTTTTGTCATATTTAAGCCATGGGCTCGAATCCCACCTGACTATCCCTATACTCACTATTATCTAAATTAATATTATTTATTTAAGGACTCATTCAATACAGGCCCGAGTCCCGCCTTCGTTTGAAAACCTGATAACGTGTCCCGATTTCCTTAAGTTCCATATAGTGGTTATTAATTTCAATATAAATAAATATCTAAATGACCCTGATCGTTTTACCATAATTTACATCATATCAGGGAGGGCACAGTACTGCAAAAAAAATAATTAACAATGAATTGGAGACAACTCAATCCAGGTGCTCCTTGGTTAACGGGGCTCATATGTCGAGTTGAACACTCTTTACAAAAAAAAAAAAACAGATCTTCTGAATCAACAATACCAGTGAACCTAATACATATATATAATTTTTGAACAAGCATTGTTTTCATCATCCATAGTGATAAAATTCACGAAAAATCACATTATGAAAACAACTCAGGTGATTTTCCATAATTAGAATGGGGTACAGCTTGTAAAAATTATTTTTTTGAAGCATTATTTGAATGATCGAGGCAGGGAAGTTCTGACTTTAAAAAAGAGATGACATATCACGAATATGAAGATGTTTTATTAGGAGAAGATGGGAGTTAAGTGCCTGAAGGCATGGATAAATAAACACGAGAGTGCTGTTCTGCTCCTCAACCTTTCTTATCTCTCCGAGCCCCAACATAAAGATGTTCCCTAGCCTTATCACATGTAAAACAGTTTTTCTTACAACTCGATCGGGCACCCCTCAGATAGCTTATACAAAACAGGCCCCTGCATTGATATCTTGCACTTTTATGTATTACATAACATTAAATAAATATTCCTAGAGAGAGGTGTCAATTGAAGTTTAGTAATAATGAGTTGTTTTACTAAGAGTAAAATTGGGGTTAGTCGTTAGGCACTGGGTGTGAGTTATTAATATATTTTAATAATGCATTTTCTAGGTCACTTCATCGTCATTTCAAAATTCTAAAAAAAGCGCTGAGGTCATTTTAGTGAAATTTACAAATCACTATCCATAACTGGAGTAATACACCATGCCGCTTAATAATTAGCTTGTTACATTCATTATTTTCTGTTATTACTTATATTCAAATTTTTTAAAATTAAATTTACTCCCCAAACAAACATACATTAATTTGTTTTAATGTTATTATATTATAAATAAAGTTTTGTTTTGTTTACATAAAAATGCTTTATATTTGACAAATAGAATAGAAGGATCGCACAGCTAAAAACCAAACGATAATTTTAAGTCACTGTGCTAAGATTAGATAAGGCAGATTATGACTAAAAAACCATTGTAAGATAAGGTGGAATCAGAAGAATTGGTTCGACCCACCATAAAATACACTTTTATCATATGTTTGGAGCTGTCACATAAAAAGGCCTATATCCCGTAGTAAGCCATGAATTAAAACCCGATTATTCGGTGACAACCAGAATAGAAAGCTCATTGTTGCTCCGGAAACGAGACTTTTTCTCTTGCTTGTTGAGTTCTCATTCATGGAACATAATAATTTCTTTAGGCATTGTTGGTCAATTTAAGGATAAGAAAGTAATTCCCACAAAACCTTTGATCTGTTCATCACAAGGAACCCCACTTACGCCAGCAAATCTCTACATTTGCAATCACTAAGATGACTTGCTGCTCTGCCTCAACAGCCAGAGGCTCAAAATATAAACCACGGATTGTCGGGTAACGTTAAATAAAACTGCTACAGACTAACTGATAGTATGTCATGATTACAGCAATAATTTAATGTTTTACTTGCATAATTATATAAATAATAATAAATTGGGGAAGAAGCAGTAAATCCTGAAGTTCAAGCACCGAGATACAGCTCAAAATTGTATAAAATTGTGTGGGCAACGGGCTTTGATTAAAACGTTGAATGGACCGTTCCATGGTGTCCACTCAGCATTGTTAGGAAATTCAGTACCTACGAAAACGAAATAGGGTCTTTAGTATCTCATTCCACCATAATGCAACAGTGAATACGTCTTTAACCAAATGCCCCCCCCCCAATAGTCATGACCCTTCATGGGCCGTCGAGGCTTTTATTTTCATAATAATAAACTAGTACACATATCCAATCTCATTCAACTCAGTTCATCAGTTTGTGAAAATGGTTGCGAAACAGTTACCCTAAATTTAAAAAAATATTTTTTTTAATTAACACATTTTCCCAAGGAACGAAATATTGTGATTTTTAATCTGAGGTGTCCCGTACAACCTTAATACCAATTGGCCGAAAATAATATTAATATAGTTTACTAATTAGCTGTGGTTTCTTGTGTAAATTTAAATTTTGATTACCCTCTGCACGAAATCATTCATTCATAATCGCCACAACAGAAAACAACTGTAACATGCTCAGTATATGTGTGGCTACCATGTTTTCAGGAACACCCTCGAAACTCAGAATGCGTCACACCTTAATAATATTTCATGTATGAGCTTAGGTTCTTTTTTATTTACGTAGTGATTAATTATTCATGCATTTTAATTTTTAAATGTATCTTACTACTTTTTAAGGGTTTTCAATGCATATTATTAATTCATAATTTGTTTCTATTTTTAGTTCGTTCTCATGATTTCTTTGTTTCAAAAACTTAAATGTTTATTTAAAAAACAACAACAATAAAACGTAACTAGGAGAATGTACACGAGGAAGATAAAAAAGCGAAATGCACAGAATCACGAAAAGCATAAAAGTGCAATATACACGGTGTGCTTTAATTGGAAGGGCGAGAAGTGTAGAAAAGTTGGAAGTGGTCCAGGGTAGTCCCATCTATTTATACGTGTTGCCTCCGGTTCCAGGCAATTTAGATAAGGCTACAACTGGAAACTGGAAATTTCTGTCTCTAATTTTATCACAAGCTTCTCAAAATTAGGCAATCAACCAATTATATCCTAATCACTTTTTATAATATTTTTTAGTTAAGCAACAACATTTTTTTGACGTTCTGAAAGAATCTGTCGTTGAGGCAAGGGAAACACTAACAAAAGAATAGCACTTTCTTTACTGTTTTCTATGTTACAGTACTCTTGCAACATAGTGATTCATTCCCCATGCTCCACCATAGATTACATGGTTATTGTAAATACATTATTGAAAAACAATAAATAAATAAAATTAAACATTTGTGTTTCATGCAGAGGGAGAAAAGCAAAATTCATTTATTAAGACTGGCTGCCTAATTTTATTATGTTCCTTCTACCCACGTTGCTCTTCTTTATAAAGGTTGCTAATTAAAAAAGACAATACACTTGAAAAAGAATTTAAAAAATAAAAACATTTTGTAATTAAACATCAAATACCGAAATGGACGATATTGGAAGAGGAGGAAGAGGGAAAAAAGAGAAGGGGGAAAAATGAAATACAAATATCTCTATAATTATGTGTCAGATCGAATAAGTTTATATAATTAATCCTGAGGATAACAATTAATTTATGAATTTTCTCTATCTCTAATATTATCTAAGTCATTTGTTTTCATGCTTTTTAATGAAACGACACAGATCGAATCAAAAGAAATGATAGAAATGAGTAGTTAGTGTACAAACTTATTACCACAAAATATCCTTGACTGTAGTTTCAAAACTGACTATTAATCTAACATTTGGTGTAGATAGGCGACATAAAATTAAAACAAATTATTTTATACAATTTTGCAGAAATAACTGAAAGAATTTTAAGAGTATTTAAAAATGACCTGAAGTTCCAAGAATCTCCTTCCGGAGGGAAAAAATTCGACCTAGAATGAAAGGGAAATCTTCATGGGTAAACAGCGCTTACACCTCCACGGCTTGAATTTATTTACAGAGATAGATAACAGTGCAAATATTTTCACTAGACATTTTTAATAAGATAAGTTGAGTACTTCATAAGGTTACGCCAAACTGTACCATGAGTACAAATGTGTGTGTCAAGGTCTATGAGAGGTGTGAGTTACAGATCCAATTTTGGATGCACAGCAGCTAATCAGGGCGTTAACAAGACCAGCCGATGGGTTTGCTGGGATTATTGCTGAGATGAGGGATGGCTAGATTATCTTTGCCGGGCACGTGCCTCTTATTATCATGACTCTCCAGCTCGATATTGATATGACAGGTCAGCCCAGGCCAATCGAGACACGCACAGCTCACTCACAGGCAACGTCAAATCACACAAAAATAAATGAAAAATATCTGGAATATATTGTTTTTTTTTTTAAGAGGACATTTTTCCCCCTAGAATTTAAAATTGAAATGTCATTTTGGAGCATGACAAACGAATATTTCACGCATTGTTTTAAATTAGAAAGAGGAAACAAATAGTAACAAAAGTCCGTCACGCAGGGGCTGCATTAACTAAGCAGATTTCCCACGTGCGCCACGTATTTGCATTTATCTCAAAACTTAAAAGTTCAATGAGAACAATATTTGATATTTAAGCTTCAAATAAAGTGCTTCATAACATAATTGAATATTGAAAATATGAGATGAATAGGAGTGGGGCTACTGATGACCGAAAACTAAAAAATGCAAATATCTCAGTAAATAATCAAGATAGTGAAAAACTGTACACAACAACATTTATAGAACATTACATTGCAAATAAGATTGGTTCTATATATTTTTTCGATCCGACGCATAATAACGGAGATATTAAGAAATTTCGAAAGTCTCCCCCTCTAAACCCCCCTTCTTCTCCCTGGTCCGATTTCACCCATTAACGAACTTGATCTTTCTTTTTGTATAAAACGATTATATATCAAGTTTGGCAACGATAAGACAAAAATTGCGACCGCTAGTGCGGTAACAGACAAATATATATATATATACGGGTGGTTAGGGGTGGTTATTAAATACCGAGACTGACGCTGCTACAGAAGAAGTGCGCATGCGTCAAACGCTAGCAACCAACAGCTGTTATCGTGAAGCTTCCTCTTTCGAATATAGTGCCTCTCGCATCTGTTAGAGTTGTTTTTGTAAGAGTTTTCTAGCCAAATTCAGCATCCCAGTGTTAGACCATCCACCTTATTCGCCGGATCTTGCGCCGTGCGACTTCTATCTGTTTCCTAAGGTGAAATCTGCATTAAAAGGAACAAGATTTGAGTCTGTTGAAGCTGTGAAAGAGAAAGCGGCACGCGTACTGAAGGAGCTAACAGAAAAAGACTTCCAGCACTGTTTCGAAAAATGGATGGTTCGCATGGAGCGTTGTAGGGATAAAGGAGGGGTGTATATTGAAGGTGATAATAAGTAAAAATGTATGAAATAAAAATAACCGATAAAAAATTACACCGTCAGTCTCGTTATTTAATAGCCACACCCCGTATATATATATATATATATATATATATATATATATATATATATATATATATATACAAGCACACAGTTTTGAGCGGACCTCATTTTCGTCATCCCCTGTGGGTAGGATCGATGGACATTTGAAGAAAAATTTCGAAAATCGCGTATGAGTACAACCTCAATAGCTGATTTCCCTTAAGGGAAATCTGCTAAACTGACTCTCATCTAACCAGAAGATGAGTAATTTTTTTTTTTTTTTTCATTCTCCTCATAGTAACCCTGAGGAGTTATTTATTTGAATACATGTTCCAATGCCACATGGAATATTACATGTATGATTATGTTTAAATACATTTTTATTTTACAATATATGTATATACGATAATCAACTATACTTGGAGAAAGAAAAAGACGTCCGATTGTTCACAATTTTTTTTTGTTGTGAAGTATCGGACGTCTTTTTTTTCTCCAAGTACACAATATTCTTCACTTCCAACAACACTGCTGTGAAATAATCAACTATCAACTTAAATATTATATACAAGAAATTATAATAATAATAAAATAAAATAAGTAAGATAATTACAAATAAAATTAACAAATGAGATGAAAAAGTAAATAAATAAATAAAAAAAGAACAAAAAAACATATCAATTAAAGATCTAAACTCAACCGACGTTTAATTTGCGAGTCTATGTAAGGTAAATATATTGTGGGGCGTTCGCTGCGAGGCGATATTGCTCATCAAAAAAAAACAATGAATATAAACAAAATACAAAAATGATAACAGTAACAAGAAAAAATTAAACAATACAATTAGCACAGAACAAACTAAGAACGCAACCAAATAACAAAACGCAACTAAATAACAGAACGCAACCAATAACAAAACACAACTAAAGAGACAACAAAAAACCCGAATTAACAAAAAAAAAAACATTAAATTCAAAAACAAAGAAATAGATAATTAAAAACTATAAAGACTAATAAAATAACGGAAACAATTATATACTTTCAATGGTTAAAATTAAAACTATAATCAATAAATAAAATATAGTATGTACATAAAAAGTCCGTCACGCAGGGGCTGCGTAAACTAAGCAGATTTCCCACGTGAAGTTTTACAATAGAGAAATCTGCCTAATAACAACTGTAGTAGTAAGAAACCTCTAAACCTAAAAAACATTATTTAGGGCGTAATAACCCAGTAGTTTCTAGCCCAAAAAACAGTTAACCTAAGCTCTAAACCTATTCACGAGGGACGATAGTTATGGAAATGGCCGCCAGAGCTCTCGTCGGAAACTCCGAACAGCCTATTGGTGACCACACGCAGAATACAAATGCAATTATCTCGGTTAATATTCAAGATAGAGAATTAATGTATAAAACAATAGTTATAGTAAATTTAATTTGCAATAAGATTGGTTCTATACAATCTTTTGATCCGACGTATAGTAACGGAGTTATTTCGAATTTTCGAAAATCCTCCCCTCTAAACCCCCCCTCCCACTGGTCCGATTTCAGCCGTTTACGAACTTGATCTTTCTTTTTACATAAAACGCTTAAATATGAAGTTTGGTAAGGATCAAACAAAAATTGCGACCGCTAGAGCGTTAACAGACAAATATATATATATATATATAGATATATATATATATATATATATATAGATATATATATACAGTTTTGAACGGGGGAACCCCCTTAAGGGAAATCTGCTAAATAAAATGAACAGATTACATTTTGTAATATCTAAAATATTTACAATCATAAGCTCCCACTTTCTCTATCACACATAAAATCATGCACACACGCACCATACACACATACGGTAACTAAAATTTGTTGTTAAAATTTGCTGGAGTTAAAAAGATTTAATTTAAGAAGGATTAAAAAGGATTTTAAAATGTAATAGTTCTAAATTTGTGAGTATATGTTAATGTGATGCAAATGTTGGAGTATTATGGGAATGTGTGGGCTACCCTATTATAATGGGAAGTAGTGCAAGTCATGTGGGATCTTTAGATGGCCAAGTCTTTTGCAGTCTGTTAGAATGTGTTTTATTATGAGTGGAGCATTGCACACATTGCAGTTATGCATTCTTTTCTTTTCTAATAGACCATTAGCGTGTCATTCCATATCGTCAGGAATGTGTTCAGTTTACGTAGGCCCTGCGAGGCGTCTATTGCACTGGAATGTGCCTCACTTATACAGACATAAGTAGTTTATTTCCACATTTAAGGAGTTATTAAGACAAATGAGTAAGAATAAAATATATATAGAAGTGCGTAGATGAATGCATGAGTTACACACATATATATATATATATATATATATATATATATATATATATATATATATAGATATAGGAGAGAGAGAGAGAGAGAGAGAGAGAGAGAGAGAGAGAGAGAGAGAGAGAACTTTGAACTGACCCCATTTCTGCCATCTGGTAGGTAGGATCTGAAGGTTTTATACCTTATAATAACAAAACAAAACCAAAAAAAAAAACAACACGGAGGCCTATAAAAGTTACTTTCCTTCGCCATGTAACGGGCCTAGAATAGCTTTGTTTATAGTTAAAAATAGGTTTGGCTGGTGGCTTTGAACCCATCGAATAGCCCGCTAGACTTGGCAATTTCCCAAGGGGATTCATTCTTTAGGCTGAACCATGGCCAAGATGGTACTACTTTGACAGGTCTTCGATCGCTATTCAGACAGAAAGAATTACAAGAAGGCCTGCTTTACTATTACTAGCGTCTCAATTAATGTATATATCAACTGCATCTGTTGTTACAGCTATTTCGAGGCGCAAATAGGTTAGTTCCATTTATTAAGTAGAGGGAATATATTATTTATTGGCATTTACTATTATTATAGTAGGGATTCGCGATCAGAAATTTTTCTGCGTGATCAATCAACATATGCCCCCGTTAACCAAGGATCTAGAATAAGTTGTCACCAGTAGACTGACTCGCCTCAATATACCAGGAGGGGGGGGGGGCAGTGGTCATACCACCGTCGGAAAGATTCCTAGTCGACGATATATACTTCGTCCTACTAATTCCTAGTCAATGCACTTCAACATATAGAAAGGCTGTCAGACACATTTACTGACTAGGCTTTCGCTATTCCACTACCGCCACGACACCAGCGTGCTCGGTTAGCGAACTGGGGTAATAACTCCGTGGTCACCCATTGTAGTACTGTCCATGCACGATATTGCTTGACTCAGGCGATCTAAAGTCAGACGCTCTACCACTGATCTATCGGCGCCCCACGAACAAAGCATTTTCAAAACGGAAGTCACATGGAAGAGGCTGCTTGTATTTTTCAATAGTTTTCTAACATGGCATAATATACTAACAAAATATAAAAGAATATCCATGCATCGGAGAGGTCAATGGGCCGCTATAAGGTAGGAAGTAGAAAGAGAGATGACTTGGAGTTGTACCCTAATTCTCGGTACACTCAAACCATTTTCATTAATTTCTTACAATACAATCAAAAATGGTACAAAGTTGAAACGTTGTAGTAGTACATAGTGTCTAAGATACTAAATAATACAGCTTATAGCTTGTAAATTCATGAACAACTTTATAATGCATTATCATTCTCGTCTATTTACAATTAAATAATTTTACATTTAAAGTGTTTCATTAAAATTACAAAAAAAAAAAAAAAAAAAAAATCTATTTTTAGCTGTTTATGTGTGTGTGTGTGTGTGTGTGTGTGTGTGTGTGTGTGTGTGTGTGTGTAAAATATTGTCAATATTCTTAGTGTATAATCAAGAAAGATTAATTAAACCTTCAAAATAATACCAGTTAAGGGACACATATGTACACCTTTAAATCAAATAGATTTAAACAATTATTCTTTTGAACTAAAAGAAATACTAGCATGTCCTTGCCAGCATTATTATAAGTTTGCAACCATTTAATAAATATATAACTATATGAATAATTCAATAGCTTATTATTATTTTGTTTCCAATTGTCTATAAAATATTTTACTCTAAAGAGTTCTGGAGAGGTAGTAGCCTGTAAATGTGTAGACGTCCCGCCATATAATTAGAATACAACCAATAGAAGTGGGGGCTTTAAAAGCATTTGGCTGCCAGAGCTGATGGGATAGCTTAGATTTATTCGATCGTTTGTTCTTGGGAAGGCTTTGGCCGGCGAATCATGGCCCCCAGCTGATCCGACTTTATCCCTTCCACCACTCCTGGATCAGACTTTCATTTCGGTATTGGCTGCCTCCTAGGTACTCAGTCAGTCACATAAATGTTTGCAATGTTGCTCCATTTCCAAGAGATTGCCCTCTTCAGAAGGCCTACCATCTACTTTAATTCAATCAAAAAGACCAATCCTTGAAATAGAATTGGTTCAAGGGCGCTCAAATTCATTTTATATTAGATTAATCATTCAATTTTATTTATCAACAAATGAGTCCGTACTTCTATTTTAATTGGAGTAATTACTCCGATAAAAAAATGTCATTTAATTAAAGAATTTATTCAATAATATTGTCTTTCTTTATTGATTTAATTTATTTATATGAAGTGAGAATATTAAATACCAAATGAACGCAATCAGTTATTAGACATTAAAATTAACAATTCCAACATTTGATATGCCCAATATAAAAAAAATAATAGGGTTCTTTAAGGCAATATTTCCAAAGTTCATATTCAAGAGTAGCGACTTGAGATCGGGTATTCAAACAAACCATGCCATTAGGTCCAACTTAACAAAACCTCTAACCAGGATAACAGTGGCCCATTCGCGTCTTGAATCAAAACATTATATAAGCACTTGGGCGTAAATAAAGAAAAATTATCATTTCAACGTTTGTATTACATCCTACTAAGGAGGAACCTCAGAGATTGATGAAAAACATAAGAGCAACTAACCCTCGGGCGAGTGTGAAACTTTACAGGTCCGTTTTCCTTATTAAAAAAACGGAATTCTTTACTGTTAAAAAAAAATAATACTTTCCTGTTGAAATAAACATTCAACCCCTAAAAATGAGTTCCTAAAATGTGTAATTCGTTAAAATAGTTGCCAAAAGTGCAGTAGAGATATGAGGTCCCGCGCACAACTCGACTGAGGTCGTACAAGTACCTCAAACCGCGCCTACTCGATGGTTGAAGCCCTGATCGTTAATACATTCATTTACAACACTCAATAAGAATACAACATGTAATCGCGATCACATTTGGTTCACTAAATACTGTAAATGAAAAAAAAAGTCAAATATTTCCATTAATATAGGTGGATCTCAATCAAAATGTAATGAACATTTGTTACCACTTTCGATTAACTCCCAATAAATAATGTTTCAAGGGCCTCATTGTTGATATCTACTAAGCAGGATCAATGAGCATTTGAAGAAATTTCGAGAAACTTGCATCTCTGCCACTATAATAACTACTAAATGATCCGTGAGCTGTCAATTTGATAACTTTTGTCGGAATTTGCATTAATGTAATTCCTCTATACAATTTTGATCCCCACAAGTGGAAGTCAATCTGTTCTCTACTGCCTATATTGGCTATTCCAGCATTTTGAAGGGTGGTTAGTGGTTTTGTTCGATACTGAAGACGTTCTTTTTATTTCCTGGCACGAAGTAAAGGCGGTGTTGAAAACGCGAAAATTTTCTGGATTATCCATAATGACCCTACCTGAACCCATTTTGGCTAATTTCGACTGAAGTCTGGTCCGTATGTACGTTATCGTAGAGTTTTGAGATTTCGCATTTGGGATTGTTGTAACGTCTAGTTGTGCACCATCCTTTTTGAACCAAGTTGACTAAAGGGGGGGGATTCGAGAAGGGCAAAAAGAAAAAATTAAAAATTTGTCTCTACGTACTAATGATTTAAAATATTTGTAAAGGCCAATTTTTAGTTATGTACTGTGGCATTGTTCGATCCAATGCACTGAAATAGAGATATCGTATAACACTTTCAAATGAAATAATATTAAATAGAGTGCAGCCAAACATTTTGTTAATTTTAATTAATGAGAGCACTTAACTTCACTTTTAATAAGTCTCTCAAAATGTACTATTAGTACACGGTATCGTAATTTTTTTCTGTCATTCTGGCATTTTTGTAATAGGCACGTGCCTACATCTTCCACGAAATATTGTGAAACAGCAGAGGCCATGTCTCACAAAAATAGATGGCTAGTGGCTATTTGCCAGAGCATCTGAAATATGTGTTTTGAAGAATATGTTGTAAATAATTAACATCCAATGTGACACATTTGTTTCACCAATATAATGCTATTGTCAAATCTATGGGCGGGAGCAAAGCTGAGTACAACAGGCAAGCCCTTTCGATGCGAGGGCACCTTCTAGGCAATTTCTAGACTCCTAAGGATGTACATAAGTGTATCAATCGACAGGGTAAAAGATGGTACACTTCCATTGCTGTACCTGAAATTTCTGGGTAATAGTAAAAGTCCACCACGCAGAGGATGTGTAATCTAATCCAATGTTCCAAATGCTGGACACACTACTGACTTAGCATAATTAAATCTTCATATTTCCAGTTGTAAGAAGCCTACCTAAATAGGACTTGCGATTTAAGCTGGACATAAGATGTTAGTTGGTTCAGGTGCTCCAAGTGTAATTCGCGTTAGTTGGGTTGGGGGTTCATAGGGAACTGCAAACAGTAAGAATTCAAATATGTCAGCGAATATTCGAATTAGAGAAAATATGTGTAGTTCAGCAATAGAAAAAAAGTCCGTCAAACAGGGGCTGCGTAAACTAAGCAGATTTCCCACGTGAAGGTTTACAATAGAGAAATCTGCCTAATAATAACAGTAGTAGGAAGGTATCTCTAGACCTATTCACGAGGGAGGAATAGTTACCAAAACGGCCGCCAGAGCTCTCGGCGGATAGTGCCGACCACACTCACAATACAAATGCAAATATCTCGGTTAATATTCAAGATACAGAATAAATGTATAGAACAATATTTATAGTAAATTTAATTTGCAATAAGATTGATTCTATACACTTTTTCGATCCGATGGATAATAACGGAGATATTTCGAATATTTAAAAATCCCCCCTCCCACTAGTCTGATTTCAGCCATTAACGAACTTGATCTTTCTTTTTACATAAAACGCTTAAATATGAAGTTTGGTAACGATCAAACAAAAATTGCGACCGCTAGAGCGTTAACAGACAAATATATATATATATATATATATATATATATATATATATATATATATATATATATATATAATTTTGAACGGACCTCATTTTCGTCATCTCCTGGGTAGGATCGATGGACATTTGAGGAAATTTTTCAAAACTCGCGTCATTTCCCTTAAGGGAAATCTGCTAAAAGTAAATTTACAAGGTGACTATTAATGCATCATTTTCCCATCTAACCCTTATTAACGGAGTTTTTCTCTCCCACCTTTCTTCCTGGCCCAATTCAGCCATTGACAATCTTCGTCTGTAGTTTTACAAATACCGAATTTGGTAATGATCAGTCAAAAACTGAGACAGCATAGTGTTAACAAACTAATAAATACATTATATAATGTTTAACGAACCTTAGTTTTGTTATCTCCTGGGAAATATGTATTAGAAAATCACTTTTGTAAAATAGCGTCATAATTATTCTCCTAAAGATCCCTAGCAATTGAACGAGTTTGCCGTTGGAGATAATAATGCTTCATTGAAGGCATGTGTACGTTCGACAACAATGAGTGATAATGAAGATTGCATATTAGGAGAATCAATGCTCTAAAACTAGCAGTAATATACCATTATGATTCACCTCAAATAATTTAAATTTGATTAGTCAAATAGTTTATTTTTTATGAAGTTCATTTCATAAATATATTCAATAAACAAGCATACTCTAAACGCAACACAGCTCTGTAGATAAGCAAATAAATAAACTGTTTACTTGTTACATAAATATTTCAGTAATCATTCACTCATTTCAGTAATGACTTCAGGTTATTAACTGAGATAGAACCTCACATAAAAAGTCCGTCACGCAGGGGCTACGTAAACTAAGCAGATTTTCCACGTAAAGTTATACAATAGAGAAATCTCCATACGAGTGCCGATCAGTTACGGAAACGGGCGAACTAGCTTTTGGCGGGAACCATAGCTCGTCCGTTACACTTAATAAAAATGCAAATATCTCGGTTAATATTCAAGATAGAGAATAAATGTATATAACAACATTTATAGTACATTTAATTTGCAATACGATTGGTTCTATACAATTTTTCGATCCGACGTATAGTAACGGAGATATTTTGAATTTTCAAAACCCCTCCCTCTAAACCTCCCCTGCCACTGGTCCGATTTCAGCCGTTAACGAACTTGATCTTCCTTTTTACATCAAACGATTAAATACCGAGTTTGGTGACGATTAATAAAAAATTGCGACCGCTAGAGTGTTAACAGACAAATATATATATAGTTTTGAACGGACCTCATTTTCGTCATCTCCTGGGTAGGATCGATGGACATTTGAAGAAATTTTTCGAAAATCGCGTCATGAGTACGACCTCAATAGCTGATTTCCCTCAAGGGAAATCTGCTAAAACAGAACATAATACAGGGTGTTTCAAAGAGTATACGTATTACAAAGTATCGTTTTGTACAAACTATCGATCGCTGCGCCTCGGCTCGGCTATTGGAGAAACGAATACATATTATGGTTTATATTATAGCCACTAGATGTTGATTTTGAAGGTCTACGTTGAAAAGCAGTTTGAATTCGTGCAACATTTATTTTCAGGAACACGAGGGCAGCCAGGACTCTTTCCTTTACATGCATATCCTGTATCTACAAACTGCCGATACCATCTGCGAATGTTCCACTCATTTGGAGGATCAATTGGGTACCTCAACCTGAAACGTCTTTGCACTGTAATCACGGAATTGCACTTCGCAAACTCGAGAACACAAAATGATTTCTGCTGCAGAGAAGCCATTGTTAACATATGGCCTTAACCAATGTAAACAGAATACAACTGACATCTAGAGGCTATAATATAAATTAGACTATGTATTCGTTTCTCCAACAGCCGAGCCGAGGCACAGCAATTGATAGTTTGGACAAAATAATACTTTGTAATAAATATTTTCTTTTTGAAACACCCTGTATCTCTACTATTAACGCGTATTTTCAATGGCACATCGGGCACCGTCTAATATTTTGTGTTTTGTCGCATTGGAGAACCAAAGTAAGCAGATGTTCATTACCAAGAAAATGGTAATAGCAAGAGTAATAATTGGAAATTCGAAATATAATCGTTACTATGCAAAATGCTATAGAACCAATCTTGTTAAACATTTCATTTTCAACATTTATTGTTCAATACACTTTCTCTCTATCTCGGGCATTATACACAGAATTTTCCTGGGGGGCCTGAAGATTTGTTATCTCTGGTGATTTGCTTACCATAACAACTGAAGATGAAGAAGATAAATATCTAAAAATACGCCTCAGAGAAAGTCCACAATTCGGAAATGCCTAGAATGAAGAGAGAATACTGAAAAGGATAAGATTAACTAAATTAAAAATTCACTGAATTGGGAGAGAACCGTATTCGAGCAATTCATGCCCTTGCTGTGCAGAAGTGAAAGATGGCTGAAGGGAAATTAAATAGGGCTCACCAGCATTCATTCCCGATCCAGGAAGTTAATCTTCCTCCCCAGAATAAATTAATGTTGTAACTCTTTAAAGACCCGGCAAATAGCCATTCTTCATAGAAGAGAGAGATATTTCATTGGATTCTCGGATTAAATACTGCCCAACGCAAACAAAAAGTTTTCACTCAAAACCAGAGCAAATAAGCGGAATTGGTTGAAGATTGCGAAGTTCATAAGCCTGTCTGACCAAACATTTCTAATTTAGATAATAGGAAATATAATTTCTACAGTAATAATAACATACAAATGGAATAAGCATTCATTAACCCTTAAGTCATACATATGCTCATAACGAAATCCAGTTTACTGTAATATCATAATAAACCTTAAGATGGTTTAGACTTGCATGCAGAGCGTTGTCTGTTGAGTGTGATACGGAGCCAAGGCTTTCATCTCCAGCAACTTCATCGTAAATATTTTAAACCTGTAAATTTCAAAGCTTCTGCGAACTTCTTCATCCTCTCTTCAATGAAAAGTATTTTTTTTTTAAATAACAGGGTGTGTACATACCTCAGCCAATCCGGCACCAGAGTTATGATTATGATTGGGTGCTGGAGTTCACGCTTAAGTACAGTTTTCCATATGCCCGCCATAGGGCGCCCCTCGTCTCCATTCATGCTGTGCACCCTTTCGTATATCTCGATCGCTTCACGTGTGAGCCGATTTTTAAGGCTATTCTCATTGGCCAAGGCCTTTGTTTCATTGAATTTTATCGGGCAGGTACAATTTCCCCCGTACCGGCCTAATGCAGAGCGTTTCACATTTTAGCAGATTTCTCATAAGGGACATCAGCTATTGAGGTTGTACTCATAACGGAATTTTCGATTTTTTTCTTCAAATGTCCATCGATCCTACCTAGGAGATGACGAAAATTAGGTCCGTACAAAACTGTAGGTATGTATATATATATATATATATATATATATATATATATATATATATATATATATATACTAGCTCAGATACCCGGCTTCGCCCGGGAATTGATTTGAGGCTGAATGGTGATGGTATATTTTTGGCAAGGCTTTACTTTGCACAATATTTCGACATTTACCCGTCCCAGTGTTTAGGGTTAATACCCGTCGTTGCTGTGGATTTGTTAATAATAAAATTATTTTTTTATGTAAGACTTCACTGTCCTCCATAATGTCATATTTCCCGTCTCCTGTGCATTAAGCATAGATTTGAATTATTAATGAGAAGATATTGACATACATTTGAATCATTTTTTTCATTTGTGGTACCTCGTAGTTCATATTGAAAAGAAGTGTTGAGCAAATTTCTCTAAATAACAAAATAAACAACTTTTGTTATGTGCATATTTGCCGAAACCCCAAGAGGAAATCACTATATTTAATTTCAGGCCTCCCTTATAACCCCCACTCCTGCCCGTCCCTAGAAATGTTAGTATGGCTATGTTAGTATTATAAGGAAGACGTTAGTGGTAATTCACATACTGAGTTTGGTTTAGTTCAGTTGAGTCTTTTGTGCCAAATAAAATTGTTGACTTCTGCTATCACTTTTTGGCGTATAACGCCTTTATAATTAGGTATACGACAAAAGTGTATATGACAAAAGTTTATCTAAATAACAAAATAAACAACTTTTGTTATGTGCATATTTGCCAAAACCCCAATAGGAAACGAAACCTAGAAAATAGCTTTGTTATTTATTTCCAATAGAAATATAAACTATAAGAGCATTTCCATTATTTAATTTGTATAATGTACCTTGATGTTATTGAAACAAATATGTGCTATCATAATAATTAAACGTTAATGGTAATGTCATTATGACAAAAAACAATATGCGTTTAAACAATATGCGTATATATGATATGATATTTTCAGGGTACCTCTATTATTTAATTCCATCCAGTAGATAAATTATTAAAATAATGTTTTGAATCAATAATTTAAGTAGAAGAATTTTGAGAAGTCTCATGCGGGAGCGGAAGATGAATGGAGCCTTAGAGCCTTACTAGATAATTGAGTTTACTAATTTCCCGTCTGGCATTACTGAAAGTAGTTTCCAGTGTGATTCACTATTACAAATATAATCTTACGTGCAAAAACTTTGCCTAATATTATATGAGCTCGGATTGGCTTTTGAAAGGAAATATGTTCATTATAGATGATATTTAATTGTAATAAATGCTACCCATGATTATGGTTTGAATTACGAGTATTGAAAAAAGGTGAGTCAAAAAGTGTAAAGGGATAGATTAGGAACATATTTTCATTTATTCTTCAAAACTAAAATTTCTATTATATCAATCCCCTGAAGTTACCCTTCAGGGTTGGCTATTTCGGTAAACCATTACGTCTTGGATGGAAGTGTAATTGTACACATTGAAGTCTTGCTATCAAAATACCATCATTAGTAAGTCAACAATGATTTCCCGGGCATCGCCGGGTACCTTAGCTAGTCTATCTATATATTTGTCTGTTACCGCTCTAGCGGTCGCAATTTTCGTGTAATCGTTACCAAACTCGATATTTAGTCGTTTCATGTAAAAAGAAAGATCAAGTTCGTTAACGGGGAAATCGGACCAGGGGGAGGGGGGTTTAGAGGGGGAGAATTTTGAAAATTCGAAATATCTCCGTTACTATAAGTCGGATCGAAAAAGTGTATAGAATCAATCTTATTGAAAATTAAATGCACTATAAATGATGTTATATACATTTATTCTCTATCTTGAATATTAACCGAGATATTTACATTTTTCAGTTTTCAGCCTTCAGTAAACCCCCACTTCTACTTGTGTTGCATAAATAATTCTCTGTTATATAATAAAAGATATTATTTGAAGCCTAAATACCAAATATTGTTTTCATTGAACCTTTACTTTGTGAGATATATGCAAAAACGTTCTGTTGACCCCCACCCTTCTTTTGTTTTTGGATTACTAAAATTTGAGTGATTGAGATAAAACTGATTCTGATTCATTACAAATTACACCACTAGCTATAGTAAATTGTTTTCAATAAAAGTAATATGATATATTCAAATATATTCCATTAATTGTTTTTCTTTCCGGTCTATCTATGCAGCACTACGAGGTTGGCTTGCCTGTTTGTTTACAATTCAGCCTTGTATTGTACATTTACTGAGCATTCACGGTAGTGTTACCTGTATGTATATTTATCTATTGTAAACCTACACGTGGGAAATCTGCTTAGTTTACGCAGCCCCTGCGTGACGGACTTTTATGTTTGTAATCAGCTACCTGTTTCCCCGATATAAACTTCACCGCACAAACGTGCTTGTCAGATAAATTTCATAGACGTAAGCTTAGCGTTAATAATCACCCCTTCGAATATAAATCACGTTCATTAAAATCGAAATGGTCGGGAAGTGGCACGATATCATCTTGTCAATAACCTTCCATACCATATACTATACATCTTTGAAAACACTAGCTTCTTCGAATATAACCACTAATTTCCATAATGGCCGCACTGAAATTACATTTCCTGGGTCCTGTTCAATATGATTTCATGAAAAACACAATTGCCCATTTTGTACCACTTTCAAAAGGAAAAGCTATTGCAAGGAATTTATGATCTTCAGTTGCTATATGTCACATCCCCCCCCCATACCACATCTCACCCTAGGGAGGTCAGACTCCCCTACTTTCTATACTATCTGACTAAACCTTCAATGATATGAATGTAAAATTTTTAGTTTTAATTATAACAATAAAACTACATGAATAAGACAAGCCGATACCTTTATGAAATGCTTGTAAAACGAAACCTCAATATTGAGTGCGGTCGCTCCAATTTTTTGTAACTGGTATCGGCTAAGTATGAATTGTGCTTAAAATATATATTATCCATTTTAAACATTGGTTCGGAGTATGAAATTTAAGCTTTTGACCCATGTGCTCACACTTCTGTCGTACAACAAGACAATAGAGTAACATGGTAGTAGACCTTCCGTAACATGTCATAATCAAAACGAATTAGTATTAACAGAACTGCTATTTCACTTGGACGTATAAGCATTAATTTGTCAATATTTGTCCAATATCCGCTTCATAATTCATGTTCAAAACATAGAATGAACTGAATAGAAAGAAGATATTCAGTATACAAATAAATTGATATGGGTATGTAGAGCTTAATTTAGTTCAACTGTTATATTTCAACGGGAAATAATTTTATTCAAATCTGTCAATGACGTGCAACTAAGGTACTCGTAGTATGTAAATAACGTTTTGTTTAAAGAATAGTTCATTTTGTCTAATACTGCGTTATTTGTATGTTTATCGCCGACTAAAAGGAAAATAAATGTATTCACCACTGTTTTAGACTGTTTGTTGGAAGTAGATTATTTTCTGTATTTATGAAATATATTTTATATTATTGACACGCTACGCTGTTTTATTCTGTTAACACGATAGTGACAAAATACCCACAGAAGCACACACCACAGACACACATATTTATAAAACTGTGTGTGGTCGTGTGCGTCTGTTTGCTGCAGGCGATATTGATGGGTCTCCCAACAAAATATGAGTGTTCAAATATTATTTTATTTTTAGAAATGCATTAAAAAAATATATTTTATATTTATGAAAGTGGGGTTTACTGAAGGCCTCAATTTTGTCATGTACTACGTAAGATGAATAGACTGTACCCATTCCGTGCCCTGAAGTGATATATATATATATATATATATATATATATATATATATATATATATATATTTAATTTCTATTTATAAATTTTTATCGTCCATTGGAATAGATAAGAGTCTGTCAATGTGATAAATGAATAGGGTTTCTTTTACTCTGGCGGATTGATAGGAATCTAGAAGAGGCTCTAATATTCTACAAATTTGGTTTTAAACGTTTTTCCCTAACTTGAGTAGGTATTAACCGAGTAGTTTTTATTTTATTTTCAGTATTCAATACACTTATTCATCCCACATTAACAATTAGACAATATATGACAAAATATCCCATTCGAAACATAAATAACACGTATTGTTTTCATGGTACTTTTTTACTAAGTGAGATACATGGATATATGCAATGTGAAATCTTAAAAGAAGATTCTAATCACTAGAGGCTTCAATTTTTACTCAAGAGTGGTGCTTTACACAATATAGCTTTCCATTGTAGGTTAATATATTAGTACCAGCTCATGATAATCGAAAGTTTTGTCTTTTTTGCATAGAGCATTTAGAAGGGAAAAATAGAAATTACCCTAAGCAGATTTCGTTATCTGTATTGGTACGAATTATTGTGACATTCCTTTACTTGGGAA
Organism: Riptortus pedestris; assembly: GCA_019009955.1. NCBI lineage: Eukaryota > Metazoa > Arthropoda > Insecta > Hemiptera > Alydidae > Riptortus > Riptortus pedestris. Next base: position 132,519,678 of record CM032228.1, on the reverse strand, counting down.
ATCTGCTAAGTTTACCCAGCTCTTATAGGACGTGTACAGTAATCCGTGCAGGGAGAAAATGAAAAGGACGCAGAAGTCAATACACAGCGAGGGGTTGGCATTCGACTGAGACTGCTGGAAAGGAATAAAGTATTGATTTATGCAGGACGGTGGATAAGTGGAGGGTAAGCGGCCTTTCTGCCTGGCCTTGTTTTTGGAACAAGCATATATACAACGCAACAATTTCTGCATAGCGCATAACAATAGTACGCTTTGAAATATATATAAGACTGAAGAGAACCCAAGTTATTGATTTTTACCCAGAACGTAAAAGGAGTAAGCAAGAAGTTGGTGTTAACTGATTACCCTTAAGAAAAAGGAGGACCCTTTGAGAGAACGAACCTACCACTTGTTATATTTATTGACTTTACTGCTCAGACTGATCATGTGCCTCTGTTAAATGCAATCGACGTCATTAAATTCAAAGGAAATTGAATATTTCATAAAAAAAATATGATGCACTAAGTAATGTTATTTGTAACAACACAAAACTACTTATAGAAACTCAAATACTGATTAACCATTCAACTATTTTATAATATCTATTTATTCCCAGATCATCCTTCAAAACAAAAAAAAATCAGTTATTGATGTTCTAAAAATGCAGCTAATTTCGAAAATGTTTCTCAAATGTCTATCAATCCTATCCGATGTTGACGAAAATGTGGCCAGTTCAAATTTACAGACACTACTCCTTCGGTAGATTTTTCGATACCTTTTGAATGAGATTTTATACGTGGGAGTTATCCAAGTTCTTTAACTTAGAGAATATCAAGTTTTGTTTAATTTCATTCAGTCTTTTGAGACTGATAAAATTGTGGGCTGCAATAGATTTATCCTTTGAATAAAATAAACAATTTTTATAATTCTTATTCTGAGCCCAATATTTGTATATGTTCATCATAGATCCATGGCAATGGTCACTAAAAACACATTTTTTTGCGTAAACTTTATTCATATTGCCCTACATGTTTAATGGTATCAATTTAAATAATTATATATAATAATTTAATTTCGTTAACAATGTTAATAACAGTCTAAAAATACAACATTTTTTTAATTGATATGAAAATTAATTAAAGGATGACAAGGTTTATAAACGATGAGAAACTTGTCTCTCCTTAAAGAAACAATTCACCTGATCATAAATTATTTGTTCAGAAATATCAACATCAAAATATTGTAATTTAACTAATTAATTGCACATTTTTGACAGTCTTAATCATAACTTGTCGATAATATCGGCCATATTTGAAATATAAATGAAAGGAATTAAGGCCGTTTGCTTAAGTCTAAAAGTTTCATTGCTTTCAATATGCTAGTTAAAAAATATTAGTATTATTACGCACGCAAGTACGGCCGCCCCCAACACACACATATATAACAGACATTTTGAATTTTCTAAATTCCCCACCAAAACGCCCCCCTCCCGCAGGTCCGATTTCAGCCATTAACGAGCTTGACCTATAGTTTTGGATGAAACACTTATATCGAGTTTGGTAACCATCAAACACGAATTTGAACAACTAGAGCGGAAACACACAAATACATATAATTGTCTGTTAAAACACACACACACACTTATATATATATATATATATATATATATATATATATATATATATATATATAAAAAATTGCAACCTCTGTCTGTACATTGATTTTTTTCGCGAGATTTCACGATAACTTTTCGTTTCACATGTCATAGACACCAAAACTGCATTTTGTTTCTTTGGTGTCTGTTTGTAACTTTTGTCATATATACTTTCGTCGTATTCCGAAGTACAAATTCGTTATACGCCAAACATTATAGCGGGAGTCAACAATTTTATTTGGCACGAAAGACTCAATGGAACTAAATAAAACTCGGTATGTGTATTAGCACTAACACCTTCATTATAATAAGACATACCAACATTTCTAGGGACGGGCAGGAGTGGGGGTTTTAAGAGAGGCCTAGCTGTATTTCGTTTTCAATTGGGTTTTCTTTTATGCACATGACAAAAGTAGTTTATTTTTCTATTTAAAGTAACTTTTGTTAAATTCACTTTTGTCGTATAGAAAAGTATAAACGAAATATACACTAAAATCTAAAGCGAGAGCCAACAATTTTGTTGGGCACTAAAGATTGAACCGAACTTAGCAAAACTCGGTGTGTGAATTAGCATTAATTCTTCCATGATTATAAGCTATATTAAAAATTTTAGGTTCAAAGGGGAGTGGGGATTATAAGAGTGGCTGAAATAAAAAACTCGCTTTTTTTATTTTCTATTTGTTTTTCGCAAACATGCACATAACAAAAGTTGTTTACTTTGTTATTTAGAGTAACTTTTGTGTGCATTCACTTTTGTCGTAAAATGAAGTAAACACGGGATATACGCTAAACGGGAGTCAATAATTATATTAGTACTTATTTAATGGTTTTTAATAATTGAATATTATGACAAATGATGTTATGTTTTCATCTTATATGATAGTTCAAAGTATTATGATTTGAATTAGTGAGGTTATAAATTTTCGTCGCCCCCTCCTCATTTATTTATTTTACCTAGAAATTAACTTTGTAATTTATTTCCAATAGAAATATAAACTATAAGAGCATTTCCATTATTTAATTTGTATAATGTAACTTGATGTTATTGAAACAAATATGTGCTATCATAATAATTAAACGTTAATGGTAATGTCATTATGACAAAAAACAATATGCGTTTAAACTCGATATGATATGATATTTTCAGGGTACCTCTATTATTTAATTCCATCCGGTAGATAAATTATTAAAATAATGTTTTGAATCAATAATTTAAGTAGAAGAATGTTGAGAAGTCTCATGCGGGAGCGGAAGATGAATGGAGCCTTACTAGATAATTGAGTTTACTAATTTCCCGTCTGGCATTACTGAAAGTAGTTTCCAGTGTGATTCACTATTACAAATATAATCTTACGTGCAAAAACTTTGCCTAATATTATATGAGCTCGGATTGGCTTTTGAAAGGAAATATGTTCATTATAGATGATATTTAATTGTAATAAATGCTACCCATGATTATGGTTTGAATTATTGAAAAAAGGTGAGTCAAAAAGTGTAGAGGGATAGATTAGGAACACATTTTCATTTATTCTTCAAAACTAAAATTTCTATTATATCAATCCCCTGAAGTTACCCTTCAGGGTTGGCTATTTCGGAAAACCATTACGTTTTGGATGGAAGTGTAATTGTACACATTGAAGTCTTGCTATCAAAATACCATCATTAGTAAATCAACAATGATTTCCCGGGCATCGCCGGGCACCTTAGCTAGTATATATATATATATATATATATATATATATATATATATATATACACACACACACACACACACACTAGCGGACCTGACAGACGTTGTCCTGCACGATATTTCAAGTCATTAGGATATTAAATTTAATATTATCTTTAAAACAAAAGCTACTTTTAATAACACAAAAAAAAAAACTTTTGTTATGTGCTCGTTTGCCTAAAAACAAATATATATACATATATATATATATATATATATATATATATATATATATATATATATATACAATCTACTAGGTAGGAATGATGGAAATATGAGTAGGAGCTCAATAGCTGATTTCCCTTAGGGGAAATTCGCTAAAAACCGGGTGAACAGATAGTAAGTAGACGTCGATATCTAATAATTTACTCGTGTTGTTATGAGTCGTTGACGGTTTGAAATAGAAATCGTTTTCCGAGAAAATATAAATATCGGATTAATATTTTCACAAAACCATCCCTGCTCTAATCTACACGTAATATCCGTGATATTAGCCACCGATAGGGTGCAATTAAATGCATTTATGTTTAGAATAGCTGCGATTCGTAAATGCATTCAGATAATAATGGCTTCCCATTGATATATACAGATTCAATTAGCGTAAGCATTAACTAATCATTATATTGTCATCACATTAAAACCATAATATTTTATACGTGAACCATTGAACGGCTTTTAGCTTATATAGAAGCGTATATTATGTTTCATGGGATTATACATATAATCCTATAATATAATATGTATAAATATAATTTTTCGTCAAAATACAGCGATTACGCCTTCCCAGCATTCAGATAAAACACACGTTAAAATTCGATTGTAATTCTACAGAGTTATATACGAGGTGATTTAAGGGTTCAAACAAATTTAGTTTCCTTCCAAAATATAAAAGTTGCGTAGAGAAATATAATAAAGTCCGTCACGCAGGGGCTGCGTAAACTAAGCAGATTTCCCACATGAAGTTTTACAATAGAGAAATTTGCCTTATAACAACAGTAGTATTAAGGAATCTCTAAACCAATTCACGAGGGACGAACAATTACGAAAACGGCCGCCCTAGCTCTCGGCGGACAGTCCCGAACAGCCGACTCCAGCCGACCACACACACAATACAAATGCAAATGCCTCGGTTAATATTCAAGATACAGAATAAATGTATAGAACAATATTTATAGTAAATTTAATTTGCAATAAGATTGATTCTATACAATATTTCGATCCGACGCAAAATAACGGAGATATTTTGAATTTTCAAAACTCCCCCCTCCCACTGGTCCGATTTCAGCCATTAACGAACTTGATCTTCCTTTTTACATAAAACGATTAAATTCCGAGTTTGGTAACGATCAAACCAAAATTGTGACCGCTAGAGCGTTATCAGACAAATATATATATATATATATATATATATATATATATATATATATATATATATATATATATATATATATATATACATATGTAATTTTGGCCGGACCTCATTTTCGTCATCTCCTGGGTAGGATTGATGGACATTTGAAGAAATTTTTCGAAACTCGCGTCATGAGTACGACCTCAATAGCTGATTTCCCTTAAGGGAAATCTGCTAAAATTCCATTTAGGTGTTGTGCTGTAATTCCATAGAGAAGTGTTTGAGGTGAACACCAAAGTAGGGGGTGTGCCATTCGACAGGTGCGCAGATCGTAACTTTTTTGCGACTTTGTCGCATGACGTAACGAATTTCCACTTTTAGATTTGTTTACATCGTGAGCATCGGTGTCTCTTAGTGAATTGCGTTATTTTCTATTGTTATAAGTGATTTTGTTTTGCAAAATGCCGAGTGATTGTGCTGTAGCAACATGTTCCAACAACCCTTGAAAAACTCATAAGAGAAAATCAACTGTTTAGGATAACAGTTTTTATATTCGGAATATACTGGTAATGTTAAATTTCTGGTAAGTGTTTTAGTGACGGATTCAAGCGCTTCCCAATAACTCCTTGATTTGATCTACAAATCAATGTGAGTTAGAGGCGTGAAAATTTAACTTGGACAAAACACTCTTCTCCCATTCAATTTGGTCTGGAAAAGGAAATGAAAACCAAGAGGCCGTAATAAAGAAGAATCCATTCATTGCAACCGGTTCCACAGCCTGTCGTAGAGGCAAGAGTAGAATTCCAACTCCATCGAACAAAAAAAAATCCTCTACTTCTTGTACTTTCCTTCAAAGACCCACAAAAATTAACAATAATCATATAATAAGTCAGGAAATGAAATACAGTTTGTCCTTTCGAATTAGGATAGATAATTCTTTGTGGAGCCTAATGTCCCTATAAATCTCTGCGGTTTCCTAGAAGACTACTACTTAAATAAAAAGTCATATGTAAATATAAAAAGGAGTGGGGATTTATTAAGATGTAAATACATATATTTGTGAATATTGTTTTTTATTCCCCCGAAGAAAATAACTAAAGAATAAATGGCCTAAGGAGTGCATTTTCAGCCTCCATACACAGTTAAAATTTATGAGCTCAAAACAAGTTGGCAACCGACTTCCAATCTCCTGATAAATATTCCATTAGAATATTTTTTATTTATTTATTTGGAGCTTCGCAGCTGTGGCGATGTTGCTCGAGAAAAAAAAAACCTGTCCATTAGAATAGATCAATAGAACTGTGAAACGTTTAGTAAAAATATTAAGAGAATGAATATTGTCTACCTATTGTATTGGCTATACTTTTCATCCGGGAAGAAATTGTGTTAAGAATGATTCTTTCAGCTCTGAAACGTTGCTTAGACATAAGAATTTTAAAGTTTTGATTCCATATTTGCAGTCACCAAATAGTATTTATTTCTGATCAATGAGATTGACTCAATAGAAATGGGAAATGTCTTCTATATGGATTAAAGGAATGAAAATTGTTTACACAAAACTGTATTCTCTTTACGGCTTTCCTACGACTAGTAGGCGCAGAGGCTTACTTGGGACAGGGCACATATCATCGAGAATATTTGTTTTATCGAAAAAAAAAACCGTAATGCATAAATTGTGTTTTAAATATATTATTCATTGTCAGACCTAAAATGTTTATTAAAAATATGAATTTAAAATCTGATGACTTCCTACCTCCGGTAACCACCTTCTACGTCTGGTATTACAACTGAAAGCTTTAGTAGAATTTTACCATTGCTACTACCTTATACAAAGTACGGAATTATTGTAGCAATATTTTCGGTTTTAAGACTTCTTTTGACTCAGTCTGAACTCATTTTGACTAGTTTCGGCGTGGCGTTTGTGCCTACGTATTGGAATACTGTGCACCTCCTCTTATAATTGAAATCTACTAAGAGGCTCAGAGGAGGATAAAAATAAAAAAAGTCCAAAGAACGTATAAACAAATTGGTAAAATACCTTATGTTCTATAGCATTTTTCGATCTGAAGCATTGGGACGGAAATATCGTACATCACTTTCAAATTTTCATTTGAAATACATCCAACCATTTTATTTTATTTAATAGGAACAATGTGGTACCCACGTCAGATGTCTATCCTATTATAACTACGATGATGTTATCGATATATTCTGACTTAAAACGATAATTATTCGAACCCTTTAACAAGTATTAATTCGCCATTATCTGCCCAATAGCCGTCCCATGGCGAAGGAATTATTTAGTGCTTGAATGAACTAATCTTTATATTTACAAAAGAACGACCTGTCACCGAAGAGTAACAGCTAGTACACTGAGAGCTGTATATTAGCGAGCATTGTTCGGGATGAATACTCGACACAAGTCCTGGCGTTACATAACCAAGTTGGTAACGGGAATGGACTAAAAGTAGACGGAAGGTCAGCCTATCACCAAGTAGTCATACTTGGTCATAATATACCCAACCAGGATAGGGAAGATATCGAGAAATTATTTGAACCTATAAAGTACACATTTTTTTTCTGTTGATTTTACCAGTACGTGAAACTCTATCCCTTCACTATGTCAACCCATCTCAACTTCGGTCTCCACGGTGGCCATATAATTGCGACCATCGTATTCATTGTCTTGTATAGGGAGCCGATTGCGTTACTTCTTGCATGGATCTCACTTTTAGTAAACTCTCAGCTCCCAATTCGACTGCCTCATTTCAGATATAGTCTTTTATCTAATATTCCTTCTCCATACTTCTAAGTGAACTTTGGGAATGTTCTGAGTTTAAGAAGCTTACACACTCAAATCTTTCAAATTTTCTTTCCAGAGTACCTGCCAATAGCCAAGCCTCATACCCATACATTAGTATAGCTTTGATATTAGAGTTAAAGGCCCTTAGTTTCAAGACTCGAGTGATTTTCCTAAGACTCCAGAATCAGACAAGAAAGTGCGGTTGGAGCTAGATGGTGATGGACTTCAGCAAACGGAAGAGGTTGCTGTAGCTCGGAGGTATATGAACCTTAATATTTTTGGAAAGGATAGGCATCTTATCTCAAGCTGTTTTCCAGGTGATATCAGTGAAGCGGTGGGAGACAACTTTCTTCCAAATTCACCTACATCATCTGGATAGGCAAGGAATTTATGCATCTTGTTTACATGTACACTCTTTACCCATTGACTTATTCATCTATTGCCTTATCCAACGTTAGATTAAAGGCCATGAGAGACAAGCAAGGCATCAAGTCTCAATCCAGAAGTGGAATGCATCAGTTATCTAACTTTGCCAATAAAAGTTTACCTAGATACCCAAGTTTCATAGTTATATTCCAGAGGCTTCATCCACCAACTGATTTCTACGCTGCTGTAACGCCAATGAATAGTGTGCTTAGTCCCTACCTCTCATAGATTCTCGAGTACATGTTCGAGGGTAAATATCAGATTCGTCGCCTGAACCCTTGGTACTTGATAACCTCTCAAGGTTTATCTTACTACGGGTTCATTCTGTTCAGATTTATGCATGTCAAGATCGTTTAATGGTAGGAGTGAAATTTATCTGTATTTTTCACACTCGTTTTATTTTGAGCATTTCTTTATTCAGGATTAGACATATGAGGCCAGTGTTCCTCCTTTCTGGGGCCCGTTCATCGCGTAAGGATTAACCGATGTATCTAGAACATCAATTGCACAGTCCCTTTTTTGAACAGTACACTAGGTAACCCTTTGATTTCGAAGCCTTTCTCCTTTTGATTTTGTGAAATGTGTTCTCCACTTCCAAGAGATCTTGCACCTGTGCCACATTTCCATCCAGGTCCTCAGCATGGTCCATGTCATCATTCTCTGTAGAGCTTCCACTATTCAGTAGCTCTTTCCGCTTCCCCCGCTCAGAGCGTTCAATCCTTTCCTTTTATTTTAGTGTTTCTTACTATATAACCATTAGTCTTTTATCGGTATGCCAACAGTCTGCATAGAGCTCTTAATATATGTCCACCATCATACTCATTAAAATCCATGAGATTGATACTTCTTTATCTTGGTCTGCTCTGCAACTAATGACATGTAATCTGAAGCATAGGAACTAACAAGGCAACTTTATAGTCTATAATTTAAACAATAAATAATATAAAGAGGTGTGGGCTTGGCTTAGAGGTGGTGCACGCACCCCTAGATGGACTTCATTTTTAAGCGCCTGGCAAGACAATAGACGAACTCTATAAGAGATGCAGCTTACTACGTTTGAGAATGCCACAAATATGGCACGGAACATCATGTGACCACTAACCCGTTTGGTAGGTCTATTTGAGCAAAAGTATTATTATTGAGCAATGAAATTATAATTATAATAATAGGAAAATATGATCATTTATTTATAGAATATGTAACTTTTAACTAGACATCATCAGGGATCAATGACAATATGCGAGCATAAACTTTTGTGTTCTATTGCATGCAAATCCTCATGATGCAAGGGTTCGCCAACCGAATGCGGCGCACCAATTTTCTTATTTTTCTATTATAACAAAAATTAAAATAAATTGATAAATACTTTTCTATCAAAAATGATTGTATTGAGTTCTATGAAGAGGTTTTACTTAGGAAAAATAGCTGACAAATTTACTGAACAAACCACGATTGCTGATATCACAAAGCCTTCAAAAATCTCATGAATGTCTTCAAAAATCTCGTAATGAAAATCAAAAAATTTTAAATAAATAATTCAATCAATACATAATCTGAACTATTAGTCTAAAAATTCATCATCATTCTTAAAAATAATAAAATAAAGGTTATACAATGAAAAAAGGAAAAAGAATACTAAACAAAACTCACCATAACACACACTATTTATTTACCAATGAAAATGAATTAATTATGATAAAATAGAGATTGTGTATGAATTCGTACCTTTTGAGCTTTGCACATGGTGTTGATAGCTTGGACATCATGACTAGCGTGGCGAATATCTCTGCAATGGGAACAGACAGCGAGTTTACAGAGCATGCAATAAAATGTGAGTGGTTCTTCGGCATGATCGGAGCAATATATTTCCTTGACTTGTTCCCTTGTCCTGAGGGCTGCCCTGCCGGGAGCTGTCAGTGTGTGTTTGGCAAGGCCCCCACGAGCCGGGTGACAGTTCTCTCGGCACTCGTCACAATAGTGTACTTCACACTGCTCACACAGGACTGTAGCAGGTTTAGCTGGCTCCTTGCAAAGCTCGCACTTAGGGCTTAGTTCTTTTGATTCACCGTATTTGTCAACAATGTTTTGCATAGCTTTATATTTCGGCAAATTATGAGCACCGTTCTCGTCAAAATATACTGTTTTATTGCAGACTGGGCAAGAAAGGGCTAGTGCAGAGCTTGTCAAAGGTGGGAATAAAATGCCCTGAATGTTAGGTGTACCCACGTAGCTGTTTGGCCTGCTTGTACAAACAACACCGCTGTCTGTTTCGCTGAGAATTGACAACTTGTCAACTTCCTCAGCTAAAGGCTCCTGAGCACCTCCGTTGTTTCCGGCCGGAACTGTATGGCTAACTGCACAATTCAGGCAGAGAGCATGATAGCACGGCATCAAGACAGGATTATGGAATAGTTCTTTACATACTGGGCAGCGGAGTTCTTCTTCCATCTTCGCAGATCACGGACTGGTCATAAACGGAGAACGAGACCGCAAGTATGCGGTTCCTGTCAACAAACAACACGCACTCACACTGCACACAGAAGCGGACTGAGGGGCTGATCGCTCCTGTCCTAGCCGGCAGGGGAATTCTCTACAAAGCCTCAGGTCCACCAACTGAACTAACCTAAACTCCCACCTATCCCCCAATAAATTCCCTGTTACATTTTAACAACCATTTGTTACATTGTTTTTTCCAACACAAACTAATATATTTCTAGTAATAAAAAAAAGATAAATATCAAAATTGATGGTTGCTTTCGAGTATATTAGACCAAAGTAAATAGCTAGAGAGCATTCTAGTGGCAAAGTTCCATACTACTAAGTTTCATTATTGACAGAAAATTCAAAATTAAACTGAATCTTAATTTAGATTCATTTTTAAATGGAAAATTTATTGGCATGCTTATTTCATTAGAAAAATATATTAATTTGAATTATTTCTTCTCATAAGCGTGCACAATCTTCTAAAAAACTTTAGATGTTGAAATATAGAATCATATATTTCCACCAATTTTCCTGTGGATATTCTTGTCCTATTACCTTCTTTTTTTTTTTTTTTTTTTTTTTGTATTTGAAGCTTATTTACAATATCATTCAATATTATCTTATACCCCCCCCCAAAAAAAAATAAATTCACAAATTAAATGTTACTGTAATCTATTTTTATGGCTTTGTCCTTGCTTAACTACATTTTAGAGAACTAAATATTATTTATTCCAAACTTAATAGTATAAATGAGTTAGATGATGTAATTAGAAAATACTATTATGGCATTACTTCATGAGAATAACATTTTAGTCAGTCGTCTTGACATTTTGAATGTGAATATGAAATATCTATAATACTTTTTGTTCTAATTTAGTAACTTGGGTCCCACACCCTCATTTTTGGACTGATATCTAATTTAGCATTAGGGATTAGGGATTTAACACATTTTTTTGTTAATTTTTTATTATAATCATATACCTTTCTCATATTTTTATTTTACCCACTTCCTTTAAATTTTTTGTAATTAATCAGTCTTATCGTATGAATGCGGCGCACCAATTTACCTGACAGATGAGATACAACTACTTTTATGATATAAGGTTGCATGGCCTAAGGAGTTTTAAATTTTTTATTATTTTCGAAGAAAATTAGTATACTTTTACATTTTAATGTTCACAGAAAAAATAAAGCTGGATAAATACCAACCATTTTGTGAGTCTAAAGACATGCCTAATGTTATAAAATTCATATCATGTAAACAAATGTTCTCAACTTCAATATTCAATTGACCTTCTAATTTTTGAATTATTTGTATCGCCGACCTATCTGAGCTAATTTCAATCATCAAGGAACACCAAAATGGCATAGATTATTGTTGAGAGCTAAATATTTCTCATTTTCATTCAAGAAACAGAGTTTTTGCTAAAACAACATTAGTTTACCCTTAAAAAGAATTCTGTTTAAAGGCTCTACACCTTTCTTGAAGTTTTCATGCAGTCTTTGTTATTGACGTATAATATAGTTTGCATTAGTCATTTGAAGACTGCCATTTATAAATCCAGTAATTTAGGAATACACAGGATACAAAAACAAACATTTTTTAAAGGGTAGTATGGAACTGTAGAAGTGGATTTATTTCTTTTTTAATATATATATATATATATGTATATATATATATTTTTAAACCATAAAAAGCTATTATAAGAGAATTCCTGCAAGAGGTTCACAAACTTTTACTGATTAGATTAGTGTTGTAGATGAGATTGTTGTCGGGGCGATCAACTGCATGGTTATTACGCCCTTCCATATTTTTGATGTACAGTTTTAGATTAGTGTTATGTTTGTTGAGCTGTACATTAATTTGTAGCAGGTTCATTATTGCAAAGTATCTAATGTATAACGAAGGGTTTGTTAATCAGGCTGCAAAAACCTTGTTGCATGAGTACAGGAAATAAAAATAAATAAATTTGGAGTGGAGCCAATATCTATGGTAGTTAGGCTTTAAGCTGAAACACTCAAATAACGTTTATTTTCACTCAAATAAAGTGGGAGAGTAAATCAATTACCAGGAAAGTAGCTTAGTTACCATTTACTGTTGATTTTATCAGATAAAATGAACATAATAATTTGGATTTTAGATGAGTTTTACAATGTTTAAAAATACACTTTTAGATCAAAATCATGGGTATATTATGGGTAATCATGGGGTTATATGGGGGTATGGAAGCACTCCCACTTGCTAAAAACTCACAAGCATGATGTAAATGAGTAATAATTATAAATATATTTTTAAAAAGAAATAAAATTAATTATGATTATTAATATATAATTCTAATAGATATACAACTCATTAATTTAGTACATCTAAGTTGATTTTAATCTGAGCAACCCCTAGCCATCCAGGAATTCCCCATCTTCTGAACCTGAGAATGCCACAATTGAATTTTAAACCTAGACTATCGGGTCGCAGAGACTTAGGTTACGAAAAGTTAATTAAATGAAATATTAATGTTATTAATGATAATGGGGGTTAAATACGAATACAATCATGAAAAATAAAAGCATCATCACCTCAATTATTCTAGATTTGATCAAAAATAAGTAATGAATTGTATTTTTTTTGCCTGTAAAAAGTACTTTATATTATGACTTTTGTAACACTCTGATATTCTGAAATCCATTTACTCCCTAATACAAAAATAATTATTATTCCAGCTACACTCTTCTAGCATAGCAAATATATCATCTAAATACACTTTTTAAATGGCTCATGAGAAGATCCCTAAAGTTCAACTGTTTTCAGTTATAATAATAAACCACAGGCTATTTGTTGGCTACATTGGGAGTCTAAAATTCAAGGGGATCAAATGGTAATTTTTTTACAGATATTATATTTTAAAATAAAACTTTCAGATTATACCTATTAAAAAAGGTGGTGGATAGAGTCGATAATAATATTGTTATTTACTCATGTCCACTTTGTGCTACTAAGACTTAATTAGGACAGGTTATATATAAGTTACCATCACTTTCTAGCCAGGATGTGAATAAGGGTTTTTTTAATGAGTTTGCCACTAAATAAATTCTTATTACAAATGGGAGAATCAAGCTCTAGGCTCTCGGTTTGCAAATTGAGATTAAGACTAATGCTTTAACTCTCATGACTAACATGAACACCACAATAATAATTGTAAACTGTTTATACATTTTTAAGAGTTCCTTATATTTTAAAATAAAACTTTGTAATAAAATCATTATAAACTTCAGAAACTCAATTTTCAAATTATCGAAAAAAGGAGTTTTCTAAACTAATTCCATTAAGCTGAGTTTGTTTGTTCCACTCTTGTAAAAATGGATTCCTAGTTGCCATGGTTTAGATTGAAGTAGAAAAAAAAAATGTGGCCAAGACTCTGATACATTCCTTGAGATAATTAATCCCTAAAATACATGATCCACCGGTTGGGGAACATGACAATTATATAAGAGTAGAACATGTACAAGAGAACCCATTTCTTGACTGGTAATTACTCATTTAATTAATGAATAATTTGATGAATGTGACCAAATCAACAGCAGCAGTGATATGTAGCCTGATTAAGACAGCCAAAGAACAAACAAATATCTACCTTTTAAAATGTAACAAAGAAACTGCAGGAGCAAGAGAACATTTGGCCCAGTGAATTGGTCTAAAGGACCATATTTATTTACATTTTACATGAAATAATCATTAAAGAATAAATAAAAAAAATAATGAAGCTTGCATATACATACTTCCTTGAGAGATGGAAGCTCATGGCTGGGCATATGAACATGGACAGGGGATGTAGAGGCTCAGGATTAGGAGGGTCTCTACATTGGAGGCTATAGCATTGGGAGAGAGATGGCTGCTAGCTTCCTGAAATGCAGGGCATATGAACATGGACCAGGGATGTAGAGGCGCAGGGTTTGGAGGGTCTCTACATTGGAGGCTATAGCATTGGGAGAGAGATGGCTGCTAGCTTCCTGAAATGTAGGGCATATGAACATGGACCAGGGATGTAGAGGCTCAGGGTTTGGAGGGTCTCTACATTGGAGGCTATAGCATTGGGAGAGAGATGGCTGCTAGCTTCCTGAAATGCAGGGCATATGAACATGGACCAGGGATGTAGAGGCTCAGGGTATGGAGGGTCTCTACATGGGAAGCTATAGCATTGGGAGAGAGATGGCTACTAGCTTCCTGAAATGCAGGGCATATGAACATGGACCAGGGATGTAGAGGCTCAGGATTAGGAGGGTCTCTACATTGGAGGCTATAGCATTGGGAGAGAGATGGCTGCTAGCTTCCTGAAATGTAGGGCATATGAACATGGACCAGGGATGTAGAGGCTCAGGGTTTGGAGGGTCTCTACATGGGAAGCTATAGCATTGGGAGAGAGATGGCTGCTAGCTTCCTGAAATGCAGGGCATATGAACATGGACCAGGGATGTAGAGGCTCAGGGTTTGGAGGGTCTCTACATGGGAAGCTATAGCATTGGGAGAGAGATGGCTGCTAGCTTCCTGAAATGCAGGGCATATGAACATGGACCAGGGATGTAGAGGCTCAGGACTAGGAGGGTCTCTACATTGCAGGCTATAGCATTGGGAGAGAGATGGCTGCTAGCTTCCTGAAATGCAGGGCATATGAACATGGACCAGGGATGTAGAGGCTCAGGGTTTGGAGGGTCTCTACATTGGAGGCTATAGCATTGGGAGAGAGATGGATGCTAGCTTCCTGAAATGCAGGGCATATGAACATGGACCAGGGATGTAGAGGCTCAGGGTTTGGAGGGTCTCTACATGGGAAGCTATAGCATTGGGAGAGAGATGGCTGCTAGCTTCCAGAAATGCAGGGCATATGAACATGGACCAGGGATGTAGAGGCTCAGTATTAGGAGGGTCTCTACATTGGAGGCTATAGCATTGGGAGAGAGATGGATGCTAGCTTGAAATGATGGACCAGGGTATTAGGAGGGCCTCTACATGGGAAGCTATAGCATTGGGAGAGAGATGGCTGCTAGCTTCCTGAAATGTAGGGCATATGAACATGGACCAGGGATGTAGAGGCTCAGGGTTTGGAGGGTCTCTACATGGGAAGCTATAGCATTGGGAGAGAGATGGCTGCTAGCTTCCTGAAATGCAGGGCATATGAACATGGACCAGGGATGTAGAGGCTCAGGATTAGGAGGGTCTCTACATTGGAGGCTATAGCATTGGGAGAGAGATGGCTGCTAGCTTCCTGAAATGCAGGGCATATGAACATGGAGCAGGGATGTTGAGGCTCAGGATTAGGAGGGTCTCTACATGGGAAGGCTATAGCATTGGGAGAGAGATGGCTGCTAGCTTCCTGAAATGCAGGGCATATGAACATGGAGCAGGGATGTTGAGGCTCAGGATTAGGAGGGTCTCTACATTGGAGGCTATAGCATTGGGAGAGAGATGGCTGCTAGCTTCCTGAAATGCAGGGCATATGAACATGGACCAGGGATGTAGAGGCTCAGGATTAGGAGGGTCTCTACATTGGAGGCTATAGCATTGGGAGAGAGATGGCTGCTAGCTTCCTGAAATGCAGGGCATATGAACATGGACCAGGGATGTAGAGGCTCAGGGTTTGGAGGGTCTCAACATTGGAGGCTATATCATTGGGAAAGAGTTTCACCTTTTTTTTTTTTTTTTCAGTAAATATGAATTTAAGAAAAGCTGTTTATTTTCTTATTCAGAGTAAAGTTTGTTATACACACTTTTGTCCTATAATGAAATTTGAACAAGTTGAACAATGGCAAGAGACAAGAATTTTATTGGGAAGGGAACTCGGTTTGGGGTTTAAAATTTAAATTTAAATTATTTATTAATGTTCACTTTTTGTAACTAAGGCTAATTAGGTCAGTTTATATTAGGTTACCACCCTTTTCTAGCCAGGGTGGCACTCAGACTTTTATTTAATGAATTCCGTCACTAAATAAATTCCTTTGTCCAGGCGGGACTCATCTCGCCACTCTAGGTTTACCATGAGAGAATAAAGGCAACGCTTTAACTCACACGGCTAGCCTGAACCCCTGAGTTTGCATTAACTCTTCCCAAATTGTAAGCTATATTAAAATGTTAAGGGGCGAACAGGTGTAGGTGTTGGTAGGTAGTCCTGAAATGAAAAAGCCTGACATTTCGTTATCTATTTGTTTTTCTGCAAATAAGCTCCTTACAAAGGCTCTTATTTTGATATATAGAGTAGTCTGTTATACCCAGTTTTGTCTAATAATAACCAATAAATGAGATAAGTTCCTACTTATATAACTTGTGTTTAATTAATTGTTGAATTTATACTTGAGTCGACTTAATATTTAGTTTTTAGGATAACCAGATTGGTCTTTAGACTCCATTAATATTAACAAATGAGGTAGATTGCAAGAATGAATAGAAATAAAAATTAGGTCCCTTTTCTCTTCCTTCAAAATGGAACAATAAGCCAAGTTGTTAAATTATGTTATTATGTATAACCAATTGATGCGTAGTCATTGTTAATTAAAATCCACATTTTGCTACTTATCTAGAGATTGCCATCCTTTTCCTGCCATGGTGGGAATATGGATTTTATTCAATGAGTTTGTTACTTAATAAATTCCTTTTTCCCAGGTGGGAATCAAATAGACACTCTATTACCAAACGACTTTAAAGCCAACTCTGTATTGCTAACTTGAGCTTCGAGAAATCTTCAAACATTGTTTGCTAGCTGCATTTATGTCAAATCACATTATGTTTTAGCAGATTTCCCTTAAGGGAAATCAGCTATTGAGGTCGTACTCATGACGCGATTTTCGAAAAATTTCTTCAAATGTCCATCGATCCTACCCAGGAGATGACGAAAATGAGGTCCGTTCAAAATTATATATATATATATATTATATATATATTATATATATATATATATACTAGCTCAGATACCCGGCTTCGCCCGGGAATTCATTTGAGGCTGAATGGTGATGGTATTTTTTAACAGGCTCTACATTGCACAATATTTTGACATTTACTTGTCCCAGTGTTTAGGATTGATACCCATCTTTGCCGTGGATTTGCTAATAATAGAATTATTTGTTCGATAAGGCTTCAAAGTCTTCGGTATTTTTATATTTCCCGTCTCTTATACATGTAAATATGATGAATTTTTATTTCAGGCCTCCCTTTTAACCCCCATCCCGTTCGAAACTAAAAATTTTAATATAACTTATAATCATGGAAGAATTAATGCTAATTTACATACCGAGTTTTGTTAAGTTCGGTTCAGCCGTTAGTGTTTTAACGTATAACTCATTTATACTTAGGTATACGACAAAAGTGCATATAACAAAAGTTACTCCAAATAACACAATAAACAACTTTTGTTATGTTTATATTTGCGGAAAAACCAATAGGAAACGAAATATCGCTATTTTTAATTTCAGGCTTCCCTTATAACCCCCACTCCTGCCCGTCCATAGAAATGTTGGTATGGCTTATTATAATGAAGGCCTCACTGCTAATACACACATACCGAGTTTTATTTAGCGGTTGGTTTTTTTAGCAAATAATATTGTTGACTCCCGCTATAATTTTTAGCGTATAACGCATTTAAACTTCGGTATACGACAAAAGTGTATATAACAAAAGTTACTCTAAATAACAAAATAAACAACTTTTGTTATGTGCATATTTACCGAAAAACCAATAGAAAACGAAATATCGATATTTTTAATTTCAGGCTTCCCTTATAACCCCCACTCCTGTTCGTCTCAGAGAAAATTAATATAGCCTAAAGTCTAAGTTGGGTTAGTAGTAATATACATACCAAGTTTCATAAAATTCGGTTCAGCCGTTTATGCGTGAAAAGGTAACAAACAAACAAACAAACAAACATACACGAAGAAACAAAATGCAGATATGGTGTCTATGACATGTGAAACGAAAAGTTATCGTGAAATTTCGCAAAAAAAATCAATGTACAGACAGAGGTTACAATTTTATATATATATATATATATATATATAGATATAAAATTGTAACCTCTGTCTGTACATTGATTTTTTTCGCGAAATTTCACGATAACTTTTCGTTTCACATGTCATAGACACCATAACTGCATTTTGTTTCTTTCGTGTATGTTTGTTTGTTTGTTACCTTTTCACGCATAAACGGCTGAACCGAATTTTATGAAACTTGGTATGTATATTACTACTAACCCAACTTAGACTTTAGGCTATGTTAATATTCTCTGAGACGAACAGGAGTGGGGGTTATAAGGGAGGCCTGAAATTAAAAATAGCGGTATTTCGTTTCCTATTGAATTTTCGTCAATTATGCACAACCAAAAGTTGTTTAATTTGTAATTTAGAGTAACTTTTGTTATATATACTTTTGTCGTATACCTAATTATAAAGGCGTTATACGCCAAAAAGTGTTAGCAGATGTCAACAATTTTATTTGGCACAAAAGACTCAACCGAACTAAACCAAACTCGGTATGTGAATTAGCACTAATGTCTTCCTTATAATAAGCCATACTAACATTTTTAAGGACGGGCAGGAGTGGGGGTTGTAAGGGGGGGGGGCAGAAAATAAATATAGCGGTATTTCGTTTCCTATTGTTTTTTTGGCAAATATAAACATAACAAAAGTTGTTTATGTTGTTATTTAGAGTAACTTTTGTTATATACATTTTTTTCGTATACCGAATTATAAACGAGATATACGCTAAAACCTATAGCGGAAGTGAACAATTTTATTTGGGACAAAAGACCCAACCAAAATACATTAAACTCGGTATGTGTATTGGCTTTCATTATAACAAGCCATACCATCATTTCTAGGGACGGGCAGGAGTGGGGGTTGTAAGGGATGCCTGAATTTAAAAATAGCGGTATTTCGTTTTCTATTCGTTTTTCTGCAAATATGAACATAACAAAAGTTGTTTATTATGTTATTTAGAGTAACTTTTGTCATATTCATTTTTGTCTTTTAACAATGTATAAACGAGATATACACTATAAACTAAAGCGGGAATAACTGAAATCTATGCATAATGCACAAGAGACGGGAAATATGACAATTTACTTACATAAAAAATTAATTTTATTATTAACAAATGCCAACAACGGGTATTAACCCTAAACACTGGGACGGGTAAATGTCAAAATATTTGCAAATTAAAGCCTTGCCAAAAAAATACCATCACCATTCAGCCTCAAATCAATTCCCTGGCGAAGCCGGGTATCTGAGCTAGTATATATATATACAGGGTGTCCCCAAACCAAACGGCCAAACTTTAGGGATCGATAGAGGATCGAAAAACTAAAACAAAAAGTCCTCTGACATATGCCTCGTTTTTGCTTCGTTTTCGAGAAAATCACAAAAAACTAAAAATAGTTGTGCAAAAACTAGTTAAGGCCAATGGAAGAGCGGATTTTATTCCTTGAATGAATTTTAGCAATAAATGTTATTCCAATACAATTATTGTATTCTAATCTTATACTAACAGAAAGGTAACTGAAAAAAAAATATTTTTATTAAGAAAAAATAACAAATACTTTTTTATTCAAATATTCATAGTATAAAATAAATTACCTATTTAAAGTAGATAACATTATGAACAATAACTGAAGATTAAAACATAAAAAAAGATATAAAATTTAGAAAATTAATAAAATAATTAAATATTCTTACTTGGAAAACATAAATGTTTCAGTTTTTATATGGGTCTACCTTAGTGAGAAAAAAACCCTGAAAATTTTGAAGGTTTTACCTTCTCTAAAATTACATCGTTAATTTCTAAAGCGTCAACGTAAATGTTGTTCGAAGTGCTGGCCTCTCGCTGCAATACACGCATCACATCGCGTACTCACAGATCGCACTGCATCTAAACATTGTTCTGCGGTGAGCTGGTTGCAAACCATTCTGATGCGGTCGATGAGGTCATCCCTTGTGCGGACGGGCTCTCGGTAGACATTTTCTTTCACGTATCCCCACACGAAGAAATCTAGTGGCGTGAGGTCCGGAGACCGGGGAGGCCAAGGCACCGGCCCACCTCGTCCTATCCAGCGACCTTGGTAGTTGATGTCCAACCAGTCTCGTACGGCCCTTCCGTAATGTGCAGGACAACCATCGAGTTGAAACCAGCTCTCAAGCCTTGTTTCCAAAGGGATATCTTCCAAAAGTGCCCGTAAGTCATTCTCCAGGAATAGATGATAACTTTCAGCGTGAAGTCGAGCAGGTAAAAATACGGGACCTATTATGCGATTATAACAAAGACCGACCCACACGTTTACAGAAAACTCATGCTGGTAGTGAAATTCTCTAACAGCGCGAGGATTTTCATGTGCCCAAAGGTGGTAGTTTCTTTGATTGAATGTGCCCGCACGTGTAAAAGTCGCTTCGTCCGTCCAGGTTACTTTCGAACTTAATTTTACATCGTTTTGCAATTGTTCTTTGTTTTTATTGATAAGGAAAGCGTGAGAATATTCATGTTTTCTAAATTTACTCCTCGTAAATTAAAAAATTAAGCTTACTCAAAAAGCCAATAGTTTTTTTTGTAATTTAAATACATTATTAAAAAAAAAATACACTTTTTGCACAACTATTTTCAGTTTTTTGTGTTTTTCTCAAAAATGAAGCGAAAACGAGGCATATGCCAGAGGACTTTTTTTCTTAGTTTTTCGATCCTCTATCAATCCTTGAAGTTTGGCCGTTTGGTTTGGGGACACCCTGTATATATATATATATATATATATATATATATATATATATATATATATATATGTGTGTGTGTGTGTGTGTTAACGCTCTAGCGGTCGCAATTTTTGTTGGATCGTTACGAAACTCGATATTTAACCGTTTTATGTAAAAAGACAGATCACGTTCGTTAATGGCTGAAATCGGACCAGTGGGAGGGGGGGTTTAGAGGGGGGATTTTCGAAAAATCAAAATATCTCCGTTATTATGCATCGGATCGAAAAATTGTATAGAATCAATCTTATTGCAAATTAAATTTACTATAAATATTGTTCTATACATTTATTCTCTATCTTGAATATTAACCGAGATATTTGCATTTTTATGAAGTCTGTGGTCGGGTATCGTTCGGATTAGTTCGGCCATTTCCGTCGGCTCAGGTGGGAGGCTTCTTCTAACCTTACCTGTCCTTTCTAACCTTACCTTACCTTACCTTCGTTACTTTGCGAGATTTATGCAAATACGTTCTGTTCATCCGCCCCCCCCCCTTCTTTAGTTTTTGGACTACTAAAATTTGAGTTATTAAAACATAAATTATTTTTACAATTCAGAAGCAGTTTCAGTTGGGAATTTATTTTAATTAACTGAAAGATTTCTCATTACCGTTTGTATTTAATCAGGGTGGTATTGTGTTACCAGTATGCAGATTTCTCTATTGTAAAACTTCACATGGGAAATCTGCTTAGTTTACGCAGCCCCTGCGTGACGGACTTTTTAGATTTACATATATTATTATTGTAATTATGATTCGGCTTAGTGAGAAAGTTATAAATCCCACTTCCCCCCCTCCCCCACGGCCACACTTTCTTAATCTAAATAATCATCGTAATCTTACTTAACATTTATCAGAGTTGTTTATTTCCCCTCGAAAAGTGAATTATTAGAACATTCCAATGGTTTGATTTTTAGAATAACTGAAGTTACAATACTTTAAACATAGCACAGCTGAATTCTCACAAAATTTGGGAGGGAAAATAAAGGAGCGTCAGGCACCCCCCAATCTCGTGTAGGGAATGATGTAGATCTTGTAAGATTGTGGCAGAACCTTTTTCGTCCTCAATCTCGGGTAGCGAATGATGCGAATCGATATCGTTAAGAGTGAGACCGAATCTTTCACGCCTTCCTCTTTAAGTGTCTTGCATATTCCATTTTTTCAGGAAACCTTTTAGCAAATTTCTCTTTAGGCGATTTTAGAAAAATGTCTTCAAATGTCCTTTGATCCTACGCAAGAGATGACGAACATGAGGTCCTTTCATAGTTAGATATAGAAAGTCCGTCACGTAGGGACTGCGTAAAGTAAGCAAATTTCCCAGGTATTGCTATACTGACATGGATAGGATTTGGGGTTTACTGAAGGCTAAAAACTAAAAAATGGAAATATCTCGGTTAATATTCATAATAGAGAAAATATGTATATAACTACATTTACAATAATGAAAATAATACCTATTTAACTTAACTTTACTAGTCTATGGTGGAAGGTAAACAAAAATTGAAAACTTCAAATGATTATTCAAATCATTTTTATTTCTCCAATATTTTCGCGTCCATCTGACGCCTCATCGGGAGAATTGCAACACAAAGGAACTAAACTAACGGCAACATCTTTCTCTATGACCTTCCACTAGCCTACCAGTCGGAGAATGGCATACAAAGTATGGCGGGTCAAGACAGCTTCCGCCATAGACTAGTTATGCAACATTTACAGGTAATTTAATTTGCAATAAGATTAAGTATGTACACTTTTTCAATCTAACATATAATAACGGAGATACTTCAAATTTTAAAACTTTCCCCACTAAACCCCCCTCCCACTGGTCCAATTTCTGTCATTAACGAACTTGATCTTTCATTTTACATGAAAGGATTAAATATAGACTTTGATAACGGTCAAACATAATTGCGACAGCTAGAGCGTCGTCAGAGAATTATATATATTTATTTCTGATAAAGCTCTAGAGGTCGAAATTTTTGTTT
Organism: Riptortus pedestris; assembly: GCA_019009955.1. Taxonomy (NCBI): domain Eukaryota; kingdom Metazoa; phylum Arthropoda; class Insecta; order Hemiptera; family Alydidae; genus Riptortus; species Riptortus pedestris. The sequence continues at coordinate 132,496,502 of CM032228.1, read as the reverse complement.
GATCGTTACCATAAATATACTGTTTAATTTTCCTGTGCACATTACCCATGCACGTTTATTTACTACATGTACCATATTATTATTGTAGCATAAAACATGCATATTCATAATAGACAATGATTTTGTTACAAGAAATGTAAAGTTCATAATTTTTGGTTGGAAAATAAAAATTAAAGAAGGCAACAAAAAAAAAAATAATACAACTCAAAATAAGTAGAATTGAATTAACCCCAAAAACATTAATTGGGCTTGATTGTGACATTTATGCCACTTATTCTATTGCATTGTTCTTGATTAGGGGAAAAAATGGAGGGGGGGGGGTGAGACTTACCACAATAGTCTTTAATGAAAAGCGTCCTCTGTTTGTATTAAACAAATCAAGAAAAATTCCTAAACAAAAATGGATATTTTTTAAAGAAACTCTTTTGATCAATTGGCCATAAGTCTTTGTTTTTGAGAAGTTTTTGTTGGAGTGTATTTCTTTACTGTATAGTCGGTGTACAAGTGTAGATTAGGTGTTCTGTAGTCTGTTCACTTGTTCTGTCAACAGGGGCAATTTTTGTCATTTAATATTTTGAACCTGTGCTAGTAAGATTTAGTAGTCCGTACTTGTGTCGATTAATAATCAGTGGCAGTGCAGGTGTTAATTCTCAGGTCTTAATTATTCGTTAATATTTGGAATGAAGGAATGAATGTATTTAAATGCACGTTTTTTTGTTTTATCCCGTCGTTCCTGGCACTATTTTAATGTGCCCGTTCGTAACGCGTATTGCAGACTGTTCATCGTCTTTGAATTGAATTTCCCGCGCTCGCTTAGTTCACAACCCCCCACACATATGGAGATCACCAAGGCGGTGCCAATAGCGGAAACTACGTCGCAAACTCAAGAAGGCGCCGGCTAGCTTCAAAGATACAGGCTATTGGGCTTTGTCCCTCTCCGGGGTCGTTTCTACCGCTACAGGAATAGCGTACTCCGCTTCAGAGATAACTGCTCAGTTGGGCTCTGACCCTCTGTAATAGTTTATCTTTCATCTCCCGCAACATTACCATCATATACGGATCACCGCAACCAGCTTTCACCAGCTAGAAGATAGAATCTCATTGGGAACACAAAATAACACCGGAAGAAGACTCCACTTCAAGGAAAGTATGTTTCCCGCAGGTACCTACTTCTTATTAAAATGCTAGCATTATCTACGCAAACTATTAAATGAGTACTCATAATATAGGACCGATCGGTCATTATATTGTATATATTATTGGCTTGCCGCTAAAGTATTTTATAAAATTAAATTTCCTTTGTTTCTTTTTCAACCTCTATATCAATAAATGTTAATGTTTGGTTCAATTAGACATAAGGTTAGTTTATAAATCAGCATTATTTAGTATTTAAGTTGTATAAAGTTAGATGCCTACTATAAAGCTTATTATATGTTGCTTATTCAATATATACTTGATTCTTTGGAGAACTCATATAGTGACTTTTATTATTTCCCCTCATCTTTCCATAACATAGTAAATATTTCAGTCTAATGCATTCTAATGAGGGAATTATCTCTTTAATACTTTTATTTCAGTCTAATGCTCTCTTATTATTACCTTTAAAAAGCTTCCCGCCTTTACACAGACTTTGTTTTGTTATGTTGGAGTAAGTTATTGGATTATTCTGGTCTTTGGATGTACTTTTTGCAAATTTGTCAACTAATTCGTTACCGTAGAGTCCGGCATGTCTCTTGACCCAAGTCAAATATATATTTTTGTTTTGTTCTGAACATCAGTAATTAGTTGCTGTGTTCAATTGTTTTGGTATTGTTATCTTGCTGTATTGTTGCTTCCGTAATTTGTTCATTATTTCGTTTAACATATTCGAGGGCGTTCATAAATGCAAGCGCACTGCTTGGTTTTTTGTGCATGAGGGTCTTAGTAGGTATTTAAGTACATTAGTGAGTATATTCTCATGAAAGACAATAAAAGCGTACCCTAGTTATTCTCTGTCCTTACTTCCGTATGTGTAAATTTGAAATGCTGTTGTGGGGGGTATAGTAGGATGTGTCCATTTTGAGTAATGTGTTTTCATTTAATAGTAAATATTGTTATTTGTGTTGATTTGCAATTATAGAGATGGATGTAATTCTCGCCGGAGCACAGGCTGCTCTTTATGAAACCGTCTTATTTCCCTTTATTATTTTTAAGGCTATTAGTCTCTGCACTCTCTCCATTTCCCTTAAAGTGTGTTGTCGCTGTAACCCTGTATACCAAACTGTTTCCGTGAGTCATAACTATATATAGTTCGTAAGATGTCAGTCTGTGGTCCCCAAGTCAGTTTTGCGCCTTCGAAAGTAAGTTAATGTGCTTTATTCATTTGGTCTCTAAGTGTTCAATGTGTGCACTCCAACCTAGTTTATTGTCTAGAATAATGCCTAAAAAGTTAAAACTGTACTTTTGAGAGATATTCTGTCCTTGTTAATTAATGTTGAAATTTTGAGTGTTTTGTTTCTGGTTCCTAATGATGTACAGTGTTGATGATTGGATCTATTAAGACACTTTTGACTTAATTAATATTATAATGCGCCTGCAAATGCGTATGTTTCAGGTATTATTCATGTTAACTAAGTTTTAAAGTTAGTTTACTATTAGACTCCAAAGTATAGGAGAGCAGCTTCACCCTTGTGGCTTTGCAATACCTTGGTTCTTATGAGTTTTTACATTATGAGTTAACATCTCATTTGGCGATCTTTGAAATAAGATGGTGCAATCTCCTTGCACACATCTTGTTTCGTTAAACCACCGATGGCGTATTTTGGAAATTTTAAAGTGTTAAAAAATATAAAGTTAGTACAACAAAACCCCCACCCTCGGTTTTAACCACCGATGGCAAATTTTGGAAATTTTAAAGTGTTAAAAAGATAAAGTTAGAAATACAAAATGGCCCCCGTCGTCATCATGCGCCACCAAGGGGGGGGGGGGCTAAAATACACTTTCACCCTATGTTTCTAAGTAAATATCCGATGGGTAGATGGGGCGGGGGTTATAGAAGGCATTGAAAACAAGAAAGCACGAATAACTCGCTTAATACTTGAGTTACGAAAAAGTGCATTAAACCATCAATTGTTCATGATCCGACACATAATAGCGGAGTATTGTTAATTTTCGACCCCCCCCCCATCCCCCAACAATTCTGAATTTTTTTGTGTTGGGTCGAAAAATCAATCTTACTAATCATTTAATTTCCAATTGTACAATTTATGCTCTACTTATGTTTTCTCTAATTTGAATATTAAACGAGTTACTTGTATTATTTTGTTTTCAATTTTGAATTGACTCCCACTTCTATTTATGGAACTTTTACTTTCTGTAATTGTAGCACTGACCAGCTCATGGGCAACACAAATTTGAAATGTAATCAGCCTGCAATTCCAGCAAGTGGGAAACGTTTTCGGAGCAGGGAATCCATACACTAAGCAGAATCCCAGGCTCCCATAGAATAACTTGATGACCTCATCTCACTGTCTATTCTCTATTTTTTCCAATAAAAGAAACCTATGTAAACGAGAATTAAAATAAAAGCTGGGCATAAGATGTTTAGTGACTCAGTTAGTTTAAATTATTAATCACCCCCCCCCTTTCCCAAGGCCGTTTTCAGCCATTAACTAATGTAATTTTCAGTTTTCCATGAAACGGTTAAATATCGAGTGTGTTGTTGATCAAATAAAAACATGTTGTTTAGATAGTAAAATATCAAATGATGGCACTGCATAGCTTGTGAAGGCTCTGAGTGACGTACTTTTCTTTGAATTTGATAGACGAAGCTGTTGAAGCGATTTCAACTGTAGCCATGATTTTAGTTGTAACTATCCGTGCTATTTCTCTAGCCATCTTTATATGCGGCATTTTTGTTGGAGAAGCAGGGTTGGATTTTGCTTCATTACCTATGGAAGGAAGGCTGCTGCCTAATTATATATCTGTATAAACAGGCACATGTTCTCTTAAGGGAAATACACAGATAGTTAATAGTTAATTAGTAACTTTTTTTAAGTACAAAGTGATCCAAATTTAATTATTTGTACTTCAGAGACATTTTTCGCACTAATAGGAGGTGCAGCTTTAAACAGGATATTAAATTATTATTTTCTTAATGACGGTGTGACGCGTCCATTACATCAATACATATATTTTCTTCTTCTCCAAACCGGCTCCCTGCTCCAGCAGTCTTCTCGTCACCCTTCACTTTACAAATTTTCGGTAGCTCTACGGTTTCCTTCTTCAGGCTATACACCGCCACTGTCGTTCCAGTAGGCCGAAGTCCGGGCTCTGAATGATCATTCAGTACCCGTGCCGTCTTTCAGGCCCCGGAACAACAGTGGCGATGAATAGCCAGAAGAAGGTAGCCGTAGTGCTACCGAAAATGTGTACAGGTGAAGGGTGACGAGAAAACCACTGGAGCAGAAAGCCGGTTTGGAGAAGAAGAAAATGTAGCCCTGCGAAGAAGTCTACGAAACCAAATACAATATAGTGTTTATACTTGGTAAGAGAATCCTACTTTAAGCCATTAATTAAGAATTATTGTTTCTCTTCACTCAATCGATGCGGAGAGTCGTATTTGGGGAGTTAGGCATGGAGAACATTTTACCAGATTTCCCTTCATCAGGGAAATCAGCTATTTGAGGTCGTACTCATGACGTGAAAAAGTTTGAAAAAGTTCTTCAAATGTCCATCGATCCTACCCAGGAGATGAAGAAAATGAGGTCTCTTCAAAACTATATATATATATATATATATATATATATATATATATATATATATATATATCTGTTAACTCTCTAGTGGTGGCAATTTTTGTTTAATCGTTACCAAACTCGGCATTTAATCGTTTTATGCAAAAAGAAAGATCAAAGTCGTTAATGGCTGAAATCGGACAATTGGGAGGGGGTGCTTCCTAATATATGTAAAAACTACTGAAAGTATGTTGTTATATTAGGAAGCACATTATTTAAAGCCTAAATACCTAATATTGTTCTCATTGAACTTTTATGTTTTGAGGTGGAAAATCTGCTTAGTTAACGCAGCCCCTGCGTGACGGGACTTTTTTAAAATACACTTCTAAAGGAGTGAAAACTACTATTCATCAGTTGGTGAAGTAGTTGAGTGGCTACCTGGTGGGGTCGGGGTCCAGAGCCCTGCAATTATGACAAATGTTTCCCTCCAGTAAAAATAATTTAAATTACAAATTGTTCCATGTAACAAAAGAAATATGATACAGAAAACTCCTTTGTAAGTATCCTTAATGATACTAAGTTATTCTTAAGGGTAATTATTCGTTTAATAAAAAATATCTAAATAATGGAACCTGTAGAGAATATAAAATATAGGTAGTGATATTAATTAATATCACTTATAATAAGTTAGAAATTTTAAATTATATATATAGAACTGGTGAATAATAATGTAATAGTATTCATTACATGAATACTATGTGTCAATCTCAGAGAAAATTGCGAAGTCCTTGAACAGCTGTTTGAAGTTATCAGATAACAGTGATAACGTTTGTTTATTGCTACTCTGGTTAATGAGGGCTGTTGGTTGCATATGTTAATTTTTTGATTGGAGAATTATATAAGTGAAGATGTGACTGACTTTTCCCCCCCTTTATTCTAAGTTTCCTGGTAAATTATGTATTTAAAAGGTATTAGTAAATTATGTTCTACATGTTACTCCTCATCATCAAGATTATTTTCTAGTGATGGGTAAGTTGGAATTATAAAAGTTGTATTTTTTTTTAAAAAAAAATTACTTTATCTTTTGAGCAATTTCAACAAAATTATCATTAATGCATCTTTAAGATATTACGTGTTTGTTGACGTAAAATTGTAGCCAGCACCTTAGTGTATTATTTATTCATTTTTCTTGATGCACTTGCAGTCAAGCTAGTTTCTTTGAAAATTATAATTTAATACTACCTACTGCATAGGTTTATTAAGAGACTAGAAAAGTACAGTTTTAGGAACTATATACATGTTCTATTCATCATTATTTTATTTACACATACACATGATGTAAAAAAATGATATAAATATCCACATAATGAATCATGCTTACCTGGTTTTGTTTACCTTAATGTATTACCGTTTGTCGGTTTAAGGAATTTTTGAGTATTTTTAATATTTGGCTGATCTTAATTACATATTTTCTTGGAGATATTCACTATAACTTCTTAAACTCCTTAGATCTCAGCATCTCATTAACCATGGACATATTTAAAAGTTTTATATAACCAATGTAAAATTATAAATGTGTGATGTCTCGTTCACTAGTAGAATAGATACTAGTAGTAGGTCACAAAAAAGAAATAAAAAAAAAAACACTGTCTTTTTTAATTTAAAGTTATTAATGATGTTTCATGTTTGAGGTTATTAAACATGAATATATCTTCTTAAAACTAAAATCATATGAAGTAGAAAGTAGATCCTCTTGCTCAGGTCCTTACCAAGACTAATTGAAAAACATCTGTCGTGCAGAGTCTGCATAGAAGAGCAGAATCCTACGAGCTGGAATAACTTGTTGATGACCTAATTCTCCTATGCAAGAAACCTCTGTAATTGGGAATTAAAATATAACCTGGACATAAGATGTTTAGTGACTCTGTTTTACACAAAGTGAAAATTGGATGAGTAGAAGTGGTGGTTTACAGACAACTAAAAGGAAAAAAAGTCTATCACATAGGGGTTGTGTCAACTAAGAGGATTTCCCACATGCTAGATTGGTATTGATTGGACACTATTTATTCACCATTTTGTTTGTTACAGAAATCTATGCAAACAAAGTTGCATAACATACAAAAAAAAAATATAATTTGAAAATGAGATGTTTAGTGGCGAAGAGCAAATCACATTCGTAGGAGTGGGGATTTATACAAGGCTGATGTCATGAAAATTCTTGAATATTTTTGTAGGTAGACTAGAAATGGATAGTTCCAACAATTGTAAAAAATTTATGAGTAACAAGATTGGAACATCAAAAATGTTTGTCTATATCTCAAATTGTTAACCATATATCATATTTATGATAGGAGTAAGATATTTCTATGATATACCAGGATATTGTTGTGTATGAGTGGGGTTTACTCAAGACTAAAAACTAAAAAATGGAAATATCTCTGCTAATATTTGAGTTAGTGAAAACATGTGAAACATTTAAAAGAAATTTGTAAAAATATTGGTTATATAATATTTTCTTATCTGACTCATAATAACTGAGATATTTTGAAGTTTATAGATTTTCCCCTCCTTCTAGTCCAATTTTTAGCCATTACTGTACTTGATCTTTGCAAGGAAGGCTTAATTAATAAGAAATCACCAAATGTAATAATTGATTTGTCATGCTAATATTAAATATTGAGTATATTATTGATCAAATGAAAATGATGTAAGGCTTTCAATATCTCAAAATCCACGACAGGGGCTGAAAAGTGATTAGAAAAACTATTAATTGATGATTACAAATTTCAAATTCAAGTGGATCTTGTTTCATTTTCAATTTGAGATGGTATACGAAGATTTGAAGGAAATCTTATGTAATTTTGTCATTTGATTGAGCTCAGTTCTGTATTTCTTAGATAATATTCACTAAAAATATGAACATTTTTTAACTTAATTTTTAAAATTTTCATTTTATCAAATAATATACTTGTTTAACGTTGCTTTATGCTTTTTAAAGCTGATGAGTAGAAATCTAAATCCCCAATACTAAAATATACCGAAATAAACTTTAAACCTGGAAAATGTACTGGTTTATCAGCCAATACCGGGATATCCCCTTTGTTAATTAATTGTTTTAAAACTTCAGTTGGCTGTAGAGATTTTTTGTATATTCATTTATCACAGCTTGATATTAAGAGCTTTAAAATATGTTTTTTATTATTATGAGCCTTCTATTTGGTTATTAAAGAAGAAATAATGGATTTTGTATTTAATTTTAATATATTAAGTTATAATTTGTCATTTACTGAATTTTATCTGTACCAGAATTACTAATCAGAATGTTTTCATATTCCGTCGCCTTTAACAGCTAATTTTCTTTTCCAGTTGGTTGGGTTGTTATGATGTTGTTGTTATTGGAGGTGGTATTGTAGGAGTGGCGTCAGCTAAACATATTTTAGAGAAGTCCAGTGGTTTAACATGTGCTGTTCTAGAAAAGGAAGGCGATTTAGCCATGCATCAATCTGGACATAACAGTGGTGTAATACATGCTGGAATTTATTATAAGCCAGGAACACTGAAAGCTAAATTGTGTACAGAAGGCATGAAACAAGCGTACAAATACTTTGATAAAAAGAAAATCCCATATAAAAAAGTTGGAAAATTAATTGTAGCCACTGATCCTGAACAATTGCCGTTATTAGACGATCTTTACTCAAGAGGAATAGAAAATAATGTAGTAGATTTAAGGATGTTAAATAGTGATGAAATTCGAGAAATTGAACCACATTGCTGTGTAAGTTTTAATTAATTGTGACACTTTATTTTTGTGGGTTGTAAAAATCAGTCCTAATTAAAATCCCATATGTTTCTTATGTTTTATGTTGACTTATTTGAACTAGTTGATATTTTATAAGGTCATAATAGAAACATAAGAATTAATAATGACACTTTAAGGCTGGATGATTGTCTTATAGTTTTTAATTTAAAATGAATAATATCCTATAGTTTATGTCCCACATTTTTTTTATTTAATGAAGGAAGAATAATGAACACATAAGTATAATTGGAATCACTTTTTTCTTGGTAGGGGATGTCTGTAGGCTAACTAGGATCTGTGAAATTTTTGAAAACCAATGGTTTTATCTTAGTTATAAATGATAAGTTATAGCCACTAGACTTTGAAGATGCCACCAAACCAGTATTTGTCAAATTTAGATTGTATAGTATAGGCTTATGCGTCTATTCTGTATCTAACTGTGTTAATTTTGAAAGAGATTAATAAGATAACTTTTTACCATCAAGCTCTGCAGATAAATTTGGCAGATTGGATAAGATGGTCTCTTATTCGGCTATACCCGTATATGTATGAATGAATACACAGTATATCAAAGCAAACCAGATATTCTCATTGTCAAAAGAAAAATAAGATGGCTGATATACTTAACATAGTCCCTATTGAGGATATTTGAAAATAATATGCCAACTAATTATTTAAATGCTAAGAATTTATTGAATTACATTGACAGAGTGATGACCAGCTTTTAAGATATACACACCACTCACATAGTGTCTTTTAATGTTCCAGCAGACACAATTTTTGTTTTGCCATTACCGTACTCCATATTTAAACATTTTTAGTAAAACTAAAGATCAAGTTCGTTCTTGGCTGAAATTGAACCAGGATGGGGGGGGGGGTTAGAGGTATGAAATTCAAAAATTTGATATATCTCTGCTATTATGAGTCTGATAAAAGATGTTATATCCAATCTTGTAGTTGTTTTAATTCACTATAATTTTTGTTCTCTACATTTTTTCCCCTATATTGAATAAGAAAGGAGTAATTTGTATTTTTTGTTTTCAGACTTCTCTAGAACCCCATCTACTCATCTGATTTTCACTTTCTGAGTCATTAAACATCCCCTTTCCAGTTTAAATTTATACTCCTTTTAACATCAATAGAAAATGAAATGAGATCACCTGTGAGGGGTTAATGTGCTTAGTCTATGAAATCCCTTTATGTAGGCCTTTATTCTGAGCCCAAAGTCTTGGACTTATACAAATATGTAGTCAGTTATTCCAATTCTGTGGTTCTAACATTGGCATCAGGAGAATATGTGTCGGGAGGGAGCTTTAAAGGTCTATTTTAAATGGTACCATCAGGATTAGTTTTAAGCTCTTCTTATGCTTCTTGGACCACAGAGCTATTTGAGATGTTTCAGATTTAAAAAAAAAAGCCCAATCCAGTATTATTCTTTGTATTATGATAGGCGTTTCTTGGGACTGTAATACTCGTGGCAATTTTAAGTTATATAGCCTCTAACATACTGGAGGTGACTCTGAAGGTGGTGCATTACAGGCATATATTTTCCAATAATGGTAGAGCAATGATTTGTGATTGAATGTCCTAGTTGAAACTAACTAACTGGGTAATCATGGAAAATAGAGTTATTGATTAAATACTGAATAAATGTAAACATGTATTTCAAGGTTGACCGAAGTTATCAATTTTATTTTAAAATTATGTATCTAAAATATTTTTATAATACTCACTAAATTATAATGGGTTGAATTAGTAATTTAGCACATGATAAAAAGTCGTACATGGTTGTTAAAAGGGGTTTCATTTTAAACATAGTAAAATGTATCCATGTTTATCAAGTTAATTTAATTACCTATGTTCATTTAAATAAATTCCAAAAAAAAAAGTTTTGAGATGCTGATTCCCCCTTAGAATTTTTTTCTATACTCTTAATTACCATATATTTTTAAAAAGTACCTTAATTTTTCAAATAAAGAAACATTACTACTGATAAATCCAATGAACCAGAGGCCTTCTTCAACTGAGTCACCCCTCAGTTGTCAGGATGTATCCTTCATTGACTACAAACTAATTTTTCTGTACCACCTTATGGCTGATGACCGAGTCCTCCACCATCTTTAGTGTTATGGAAGGAAGTAATTTAAATTATTTGTTTTTCTTATTTTTAGGGGTTGAAAGCCATCCATTCCCCTCATACAGGTATTGTTGATTGGGGACTTGTAACAAAACATTATGCTGATGATTTTAAAGTGAGAGGTGGTGATATACATTTGAACTTCAATGTCTGTAAATTTGAGTATCTCCCTGAAAGCAAAGGCACTGTTGACATCCATAAGTATCCAGTATCTATTACATCTACATCTGGTAAAGTAAGTCTAACTTACTTAATTTATTATTCAATTTTTTTTTTACAATTGTTTGATTATGATTGCTTCTCTACAGCATTGCCAGTATTAGGACACATATTGTGAAACCCTTTCTTAATTAAAGTAACTATTTTTCTCAAAATGAGTGATATTACTTCATTTAACATTATTTTTGAAAGAAAGGTTTGTCAGTTGTGTGTTCTGTTCCAACCTATAAATTAGGGTATTCAAAATAATTTCCATTTAATAATAATTTCCTTCGAGTAAATATTTTAACAGAAGTTAGTGGTCTTAATAAAAATCTTGTAAATAGATTACTTGTTTCTAGGCACTATAGACCATACAAGACCTGGATCTCTGGCACCATCTTATACTATTCAGTATGGTTTACAGCTACATTCTTCACTACAAGTCAACCCCCTCTGGGTCATCTAACTACCTTTAGCTGGGCCTGACTCTTTTCCTCTCCTCTACTCAATGTATGATACATTTTCCTGCGCAGTCTGTTAATGTGCCTTAACTAGCACAGCCTGCTTTTCTTAAAAACACAGATGACAAAGTGAAAGATTCCAGCATTGCTTCTAACTTTCTAGTGGTATTGTTCTCTCATTGCTCCTAATGTCTTTCTCAAAGATCCTCTCTCCCAGACCAGCAGGGACATCCTATAGTTCTGGGTCAGAGCCCACATTTCACTGCTATATATAACAATAGTCTGATGACCATATTTGTTTACAGAAAGTGGAAAATAAGTTCTCACGATCAAAAGAGTTTAACCTTGCATATTAGTGCTTTTAGCTTTCTGGAGAGGCTCTTAAAGCTAATAGCTTTTGGCTGGACATAGAAGCATTTGGTTTCAGCATTGATTCTGGTTTGTATAACTGCGTTGTCACTATTTGCCTTTAATCTATTCTTCAAACTTCTGATTTGAATGTACTACAACTATGAAACGTCACCTTCCGCAATTCAGCAGGACTGCCTCTCTCCCCAGGTTGTTCAGAGGGCCTGTACTCTGTAATTCTATACATATTTTAGGCACTAGATCTTTTACTGCTTCCTAATTCTTTCAGGGCGATGGCCAATGCCGTGATATTTGTTCAACACATTTCTTTGTGATATCACGATGAACCTCATTGTCAGCATAAGCAATGTGCTGTGGGTGGGTGCCTTTCTTATGTAATATCACCAGCATTAGCCCTTATTTTCCAATTTGGCACTTCCTGTGCTTGTTTAAACACTATAGGTTAAAATGGATCACCTTCTCTTTGGCCAATGGTAACAACAAAGACACCGATTTTGCCTTTATAAAATGACCCTTTCAAAAGCATTCTAATACTAGATATCCCAACTGACTGTAAATACCTTGTCAAACATTTGTTTAATAGAGCAGAGGTGATCTGTATTCAATCAGCCTAATTGAAATCCACTCTGGCACTCTCCAAATATCACCTCACCATTCTCCACTAGCCTCCAAAAATTGGCCATTGACAGGATCTTATTGGCTTTTGGAAGGAGGAGCTATGCCTCCATTATTTCTCATTCAAATTCATTAATCTTGTCTCTTATCAGGTGGGTCAGCCTACTCAATACCATTATCATTATATTGGTCCAAATGGACTATATCCATCTCTTTATTTTACCACACATTTTTCCTTGCTCATCTAGATAGAATTTAGTAGTCTGTTGACTGAATTCCTGTCTTAGGCTTTAGATGGTCTTTTGACCTTCTAACACTCTCATGGGTAAGAATGCTCCTGCGTCTTCTTTAGTTATTAAGCTGTGACTTACCTTTTTACTTTTAAGCATTTTTTTAGCTTCTACTCTTTTTGGAATAAGCATGGCCTCAGATGTGTGTCTTCCTTTATATTGTTCTCTTTCGTGCCTCATTCCTTTTCTGAATGTTCTTCTTACATACTATATCAAACCTCCTTTCCTTACCTCCTTCCTTTTCATTATCATCTACTGATGTGGTGTACCCCATGCAATACACCAGCACTGAAAACAGCAGCTCAAATGGTACATCAGAAAAAATGGAATTGTATGGTGAACCAGACATCATCTATGCTATCAAAAAGAGCAGACTGCAGTGATTTGAACATGTTGAAAAAATAGAATTGGACTAGCTTGGTCAAGATGCTTCTGTACGGTATACCAAGAAGGAGTAGGAAAAGTCAGAAGATGGGTTAATGATCTAGTGGAGGACTTATTGGGCATCCATAATTGAAGAAGCCAGGCTGGGAACTTTGTCGATTGATCAACATTGGTGGTGGCAGTGGTCCAGGTACTATAGAGGTTCTAATTTTAGTATATGTACCGCCGAAGCGAGTACATAATAGAGGAGTCATGGTGTGCAAGTAATTATATTCATTATAAGGCTTTGCTACTGATTTTATAAATTGTTACATTTCACATTTCATTTGGTACTCTTATGTTTTCCTTTCATATCTCCTTAGGACCATAGCAAAATATAATACTTTTAAGAGTTCTGAAGAACAAATGAAAACCTAGTCTTTAAATTAAACAGAAATTTTTAATAGTTAACATTTGGGAGAAAATTAAATATTTAAACAATGAATGAACTTACTTCAGTAAACCAAATTATTGAAACATATCTATAATCCTTTCTTCAAACTGATCCCTTTAAAAGTCCGTCACACAGGAGCTACATTAACTAAGTAGATTTCTCACATGCGTCACCTATTTTCATTTATGTCAAAACGTAATAGTTCAATGAGAACAATATATGGTAGAGAAAATTAAATAATTATTCTAAATATTTAAACAGTAAATGAACTTACTTCAGTAAACCAAATTATTGAAACATAGATATATAGGATTATAAATTAATCCTTTCTTCAAACTGATCCATTTAAAAGTCCGCTACACAGGGTCTGCATTAACTAAGTAGATATCCCACGTGTGTCACCTATTTTCATTTATGTCAAAACATAAAAGTCCAATGAGAACAATATATGGTATTTAGGCTTCAAATAACGTGCTTCATAATATAGCAGCTTGTTGATAATATGACATAAGTTGGAACAGGGGCTTACAGAAGGCAGAAAACTAAAAAATATGCAATTACCTCAGTTCTAAATTAAGATAATAGAAAAGTGTACATAACCACATTTATAGAACATTACATTTGCAATAAGATTGATTCTATAAAACTTTTTTATCCTGCACATAATAATGGAGATATATTGAATTTTCAAAATTCCCCTTCCCACTCGTCCAATTTTAGCCATTAACGAACTTGATCTTCATTTTTACTTAAAACGTTTAAATGTCTAGTTTGGTAATGAGGATCAAACAAAAATTGTGACTGCTAGAACGTTAACAGATATATATGTGAGTGGGTGTGTGTGTGTGCCTGTGCGCGTGCAAGTGTCTATGAACGGACCTCATTTTCGTCAATAAAGTCTGTTTGGGGGTTGTTATTATAAGAGTCTAAAAGAAAATAACAGTAATCCCATGTAAAAAATGGGGAGAGAAATATGAATTGAATATTATCTCTGGTAGGTTTGGTGATATTGTGTACCTTTCCAGAATGTTAGAAGTACCAACACTCTTGACTTGTTATTTCAATATTAATTGGTAATTTACTTCTTGTTAAAATTATTTATTTTAGACAATTAATGCTGGATATGTTTTGTCCTGTGCTGGACTCTATGCTGATCAACTAGCAGTCATTGCTGGAGGAACTTTGGAGCCTGCTGTCGTACCAATAAGAGGAGAGTATTTACTTTTAAATGAAGATAAGCAGCACTTGATTAAAGGGAATATTTATCCAGTATGTATTTTATTAATTTACCAAGTAACGAAATTATATTTTATAATTTTCTTTCAACTTTTAATGTCAAATTTCACCAGACTTTTAAAAAATAAAAGACGTCTCACCTTGACTAGGAAAAGACTAAAGGAGATGATATTCTGTTGGTAACCTATCCTAATTAGTCGTAATAGCATAAAGGAGATGACAATTACTATAAAAACAATTTCTTCAAATACCCACTGATCCTTCCTAGCTCATGTGTGAAAGGTATTGGTCGTGTTTCTTGTTTTTTTTTTTTTTTAATTTATCGAGGGACTGGTGGATTTTTTAAGGAGAACCAAATGATTCTAACTGGAATCAGATCTTCCCTCTACCGAGCATGAGAAGAAAGTTGACCAAAAGCTGCTCCTTTAATAAATACTGTTCATTTTTTGTTTTCAATATTAATTGAATACAATGTAGTTAATCATATTTCATTTTTTTCCCCTCTGTATTTGCATATGTCTCACAAAGTAATAGTTCAATGAAAACCATATTTGGTATGGAACCTTGGAATGGAGTGGTTCATGATATGATAGCTTATTGTTAATATGACATGAGTAGGAGTGGAGGTTTACTGATGGCCAATAACTAAAATATAAAAATATTTCTGTTAATATTCAATGTAGAGAAAACATCTGTATAACAACACTTATAGAGCATAACATTTGCAATAAGATTGATTCTATACAATTTTTCGATATAGTGTATAATAAAGGAGATATTTCAAATTTTTGAAATTTCCCCCTCTAAACTCCCTTCCCCACTGGTCAGATTCGAGCATTTAACAAACTTGATCATTATTTTTACTTAAAGCGTTTAAATGTCGAGTATGGTAAAGATTAAACAAAAATTGCGACCACTAGAGCGTTAACAGACAAATACACATATATACAGTTTTGAATGGACCTCATTTTCCTCATCTCCTGGGCAGGATTAATGGATATTTGAGGAAATTTTTTGAAAATCTTGTAATGACCAAAAACCTCAATAGCAGATTTCTCTTAAGGAGCTAAAAATACTCTTCTTGTGAATGAGTAGGAAATTGTAAGCTCGAGCGTTGCCAAAAAAAAAATAATGCTGATAAAAAGGTTCAGCTACTAGTAGTAGTGAGTCATAAAATTATGTGACCATTTAAAAAGGGTTGAAAACCTTCAAATTTTCAACCTTTAATTTTCAACAAGATTGGCTCTATACATTGTTTTTTATCCAACTCAGTAATGGAGACATTTCAAACTGCCAATTTCCCCCCTCTAATCCCCCTTTCTCCCCCATGGTTCCATTTCAGCAGTTAATGAACTTGATTCTTTGTTTTATTTAAGTCATATATAAAATGAAATTATTTATTATCGTCCAATTTTTGCAACTAAGACTAATTGGGAAGGGTTATCTACAGGTTACCACCATTTTCTAGTTAGGGAGGAACTAACAATTTTATCTAATGAATCCCGTCATTAAATAAGTTCCTTTGCCCAGGCGGTAATCGAACTCGCCAGTCTAGGTTTACCATGTGAGATTAAGGCCAACACTTTAACACACATGGCTAACCTGAGTCAATAAGACATTTAAATACAGAGTTTGGTAATGATCAAACAAAAATTATGACAACTAGAGTGTTAACAGGCAAGTGTATATTTAAAATTTTGAATGGACTTCGTTTTCTACATCTCGTAGGTAGGATCAATGGACATTTGTAACAATTTTTTGAAACTCGGATCATGGGTACCCACCTCAAGAGCTGATTTCAAGAGGATAAATCTCTTCAGGTTTTGGTGGCAAAAAGGGCGAGCAGGATCATCAATGGTGATGTATGTTTCTTATAATTACGAAGAGAGAAGCTTTTTATCATCCAAAAATATGAAGAGAAACAGAGACCGTGTGATCCAGTTGGAGTCAAATGAGAGTGATCATCCTGCGAGAGAGTTGTTCTGGTGGTAGCTTGCTTTGACCCTCCTAATACCACAAACAAAAAGAACATATTTTTAAATTTTTGATTTTGTTGGAAACATGTGTTCATGACATGACCAACCAATTTCTGCAGCTGATATAGCATTTTTATTCTTCAAATCTTTCACTCTACATTCAGTATAAATAGATTGTGCTTTGGTGATGCGCTCTTAATGGCAACTCTTACAACTTCATTTGTCGTGACTTTTAAAAACTTTTTGTATATTTGCCATTTATTATGAATACTATAACTCTGGAAAGTTTAAATGTTACAAAATGTATATATATATATATATATATATATATATATATATATATATATATGTGTGTGTAATTTTTGTTTGTTAATGCTGTTGCAGTCATAAGTTTAGTTTGATCATTATGAAACTTGATCTTTAAACTTTTTATATAAAACTAAAGATCAATTTCGTTAACATCTGAAATTTGACCAGTGGGTTTAGAGGGGGAAATTACAAAAATTCTTAATATATCTTTTTCTCTCCACTTCTACTCGTTGAATTTTTACTTAGATATAGAAATATATGAGGAGAAGAGATCAATAATGTGCCGTACCAGCACGTGGGAAATCTGCCTAGCTAACGCAGCCCTAGCATGACAGAGTTTTTGAATTATACAAAATATATACATATACACATCATGCCAAACCTAGTCAAGTGGGTTCAAGGGAGTAAATTCTCTTTCACTGCTTTATTTAATTGTTATTTTTTTAGGTGCCAAATCCCAAGTTTCCATTTCTTGGAGTTCACTTTACCCCAAAAATTGATGGCAGTGTTTGGCTTGGACCTAATGCTGTTTTAGCATTTAAAAGGGAAGGATATTCGTAAGTCAGTCTTTTTTTTCTCTTTAATCAGAATATTTGTTTTCTGTTTATTATAGTGGGACATGATTAGATTAGATGACTTTCTCCACCCTGCCTGTCAGGGAGTTTACTTAGGTCCTATTGTGCAAGCCTAAAATCTCCATTAGAATGGCCTTTATACCTTTGGCTCCTTTCTTGATTGACACAGCACTCTATGTCCAAAGTACCTGAATCTTAGATTCTCCAGAATTCTACATTCAATGCTTACTTAGCCGGGTGTCATCAGAACATATTTGCATGTATCTTGTGTAATAAAGGTTTCTTGAAAACAATATTTGGTATTTAAGCTTCGAATAATGTGGTTTTAGCAGATTTCCCTCAAGGGACCATTAACAAAAGTGATCTTTCTTTTAAATATAACTATTAAATATGAAGTTTGGTAACGATCAAACAAAAATTGGGCCCGCTAGAGCGTTAACAGTCAAATATATATATATATATATATATATATATATATATATATATATATATATATATATTTATTTTGAACGGACCTCATTTTCATCATCTCCTAGGAAGGATAGTTTCATTTTTATGAGTTTAACATTTGTATGATTCTTCAAATATTTTGTAAAATGGTCAAGACATTTTGAAATTTCATTTCTAAAAAAATATTTTTTTATTCACACATTACATTTTTCATTATAGATAAAACATTTCTTTGTTGAATTATTGCCTTTAACTTAACTTCCTGTTTCAGGTACGGTGATGTTTCACTTGATGAGTTCATTTTTACATTGAGGTATAAAGGCTTTCAGAAATTAGCCTTTGACAATCTTAACTTTGGTATGCAAGAATTTGTGAAGTCAGTTTTTATATCACTTCAAATGAAAGAATTGAAGAAATTTATTCCTGAGTTAACAGCAAATGATATTCGCAGGTATGTTATTAAGGTAGTATGTACAAGGTTTCAAAGTCCCAAAATACTTGTCAATATTATTTACGCTCGCAACTTTATACAGCATAAACATTTTTTTATTTCTAAAAAATTATTATCATTCTAATTTAAAATTAAATTATTTATTAACATCCACTTTTTGCAACTAAGGTTAATTGAGACGGGTTATCTACAGGTTACCACCCTTTTCTAGCCAGAGTGGGACTAAGGATTTTATTTAAAATAATAGAAGGATTTTATTTTATTTTATAATTTAAAAACTCTAGAAAGCTGCTTTATTACTTTTTAATTAACCTATTGCCTGCAGACCTTATTTCTGACTGTTTCCAAAACTGTGGCACTTAGCTGATTGTCCCCACACAGGCAATCATGTTTACTGTGTCGCAGTGTCAGTTGACCCTGTAAAAATCACTGTACATTTTAACAAATTTCCCTGAAGGGAAATCAGTTACTGAGGTTGTACTCATGATGCGAATTTTGAAAAATGTCTTCAAATGTCCATTGACCCTACCCTGGAGATGATGAAAATGAGGTCTATTCAAAATTATATATATACTATATTATAATTTTATATATATATATATATATATATATATATATATATATATATATATATATTTATATTTGTCTCTTAATGGTCTAGCATTCACAATTTTTGTCTGATCGATACCAAACTCGATATTTAAACGTTTTAAGTAAAAATGAAGGTCAAGCTTGTTAACAACTAAAATAGGACCGATGGGAGGGGGTTTAGAGGGGAGGAATTTCTAAATACCTCCATTATTATGCATTGGATCGACAATTTGTATAGAAACAACCTTATTGCAAATTTAATGTTCTATAAATGTTGTTATGTACATTCTTTCATTATCTTGGTTATTAACCGAGATATTTGCATTTTTTAGTTTAGGCCTTCAGTAAACCCCCACTCCTACTCATGTAATATTAACAAGAAGCTGTTATACTATGAAGCACTTTATTTGAAGCCTAAATGCAGCTAATGCCTCAGAAGATTATTTTATTCAGCTATATCTTGACCAGATTTTCCAACCCTATCTCAAAACACTTCTGAATACCCCTCCCCCCTACTTGGTCAGTATTAATGTATGACTCGAATATTTTATTTTTTACATTTCCACACGAAACAATAATATTTAGTAATATTATTGGGGATGCATTATTCAAAGAAATGTGAATAAATGCTTAGAATTTGGGAAATCACACCAATAACTTGCCAAAATAAAAAATTAGTTCTTTAAAGGGAAAAACTATTAAAATAATTTCCTGTTGTTTTATAATCTTTTCCATTCCCAAATAAAGTTAATCACAAAAAATAGTGTGAGATTAATGGCAAAGTTCTAAGCAGAGGCTTTTTATCTTTTTCAAGAAAAGTCTGGAAAGAAGTCCACTCTGGTTGGACATTTCTCTACTGGCAGAAATTTACTCATTTAATATAATTAGTATTTACTCTTTTACATGGGAGGGTTTAATTATTTATTGTCTACAAGGAAATAAGTAAATTGTATAATTACCAGGTAGATGTAACAATCAAATATCAAGCCCTGGATGTAACCTTGGATAATAAGCTGATGTTTAAGAAACATGTACCATTTTATTAAGAAAAATTCAAAGAGAAAAGAGAATCAATGGATATTTGAAGACATTTCTTGAAAAACGAATCATGTGTACACCCTCAATAGCCGATTTCTCTTGAGGCAAATCTGCTTAAAAAAAAACACCTTTTCTCTTAATAACTGAAATTTTAGATACCTATTTATTTTATATATTTTGAAATTCATAACCAGATTTATATGCCAAATTTGAAATTTATCAGATTTATGTGCAAAGTTAAAATTGAAATTTATGCTGGGCTTTACAGCCATGTAGGTAGATATGCCAAAATGAGATGCATCCAGCTTTGCCTCAAGTATTGGGTCTTGGACTTCAAAAATATTAAGCAATTTCATTTTCTTAAAAACTACAGTGAATATCTTATTGTATTTAATGCCTTGTAAAAATTACCTTTGATACTTAACGTCAATCTAAAAAATCTCATAAAAAAAAATCAGTGAGCATCCACCACTAGGATTGTCTCATGTGTAAAAAATTTACTTTGATTATATTTAATTTTTAGAGGTCCAACTGGGGTGAGAGCACAAGCTGTGAACAGTAAAGGTGAATTAGTAGATGACTTTATTTTTGAAAATAGTGGTCAACGTATTCTTCATTGTCGAAATGCTCCTTCTCCTGCTGCAACATCATCTCTCTCTATTGGACAGATAGTTTCTGACAAGGTCTTGCAACAAATTGACACTTTATGCTGAATTTTAATTTTTGCTGATAGATCTGTTATTATTAATAAAGCATTATGTTAAATAATTGTTGCTACTTCTCACGTATTACCTACACATAAATTACACTTAATGGTAAGAACTCACGGAAGCAAGAGATTCATGACTTGCCCCATTCATTGAATACACGATATTGCTTTGGACTAGATAGATTTCAAATCAGTAAGCTGCCATATGTCAACTCATCAAATCTTTCAAGTTTATTTATAGAATTATTTATATATATTTCTTAAAATAAGCAATGTTAAATTTGAGTACTTAAAAGTACTTTTAATGACTTATTGATTGTGAAAGTTAAACATTGGTAGCTAGCCAAACGTCAAGATGGACAACATAAGCATCATCATCCAAATGAGATTTTTGACAACATTTTTATGTATTATTGAATGAATAGAGATACAATGAAATGGATTAACATGATTTTTACATGTTCCTAGAAATGTTTTTCTTTTCAGGGTTTTTTAAAATTGTGTTACTAAATAAATAATGTACAATACAATTGCTGAAAATCAACAAAAATGTTATTTGTTAACATTCACTTTGAGCTACAGCTTATTGGGACTGGTTATCTGCAGGTTACCACCCTTTTCTAGTTAGGGTGGGGCTAAGGATTTTATTTAATGAGTTTGTCACTAAATTAATTCCTATTGCCCAGGTGCGAATCAACTTGTCGCTCTAGGTTTACCATGTCAGATTAAGTCCAACACCTTGACTCACATGGCTAACCTGAGCCAAGCCACCCAAAAATAACACAATACAACTGGTACTATCACCACTCAAACTTGAGAGCATTTTGTACATACTATGAGTGGACAGTTTAGTTATATTCTCACTCCTATGCACATCAAATAATTATAGGCTTGTTGAATGTTGACGAAAGAATAACCAGTGGACTGGTGGTGAACATAAGGAATATAGAGAGATCATCAAGCCACCATTGCTAATGGTGGCCTTGAGTTACTGTTAGCTTAAGACAAGGAAATTAATTGTCACAAATAAAGGTTAACTCTGCTCGATAAATGTTATTTGCAAATTAACAGCAAACCCTGATGATACAACATGGAATAGGCTCTCACAGCACACATTGAAGGTTTATTGACAAGAGCAATTTTCTGAAAATGATTATGTTAAGATCTTTCGCTATGAGGTTATACCAAATTCTGTGGATTTCATTTTCTCCATACAATGGTGTAAAAGTGTAACAACATATAGATAGAAACAATAGCCTATAGGAGTCCTCTCCAGGGACAATAGACCAAACTTAAAAAGGTGATTTAAGAAAATATATGCAAAAATGGTCATTATATTTCTCAGAAAATTTGAACAGTATAAAAAATATATAAATAAGTGATAAACATAATTTTATAACTAATTAAATAGAATTTAACAATATTTAACTATTTGTTCATTTAATACTCCTCTCCACCATCCTCTTCATTATCTCCTGAGTCCATTCCCACTTCTTCATAATCCTTCTCCAAAGCAGCCAAGTCTTCCCTAGCTTCTGAGAATTCTCCCTCTTCCATACCCTCTCCAACAAACCAATGAACAAATGCCCTCTTAGCATACATAAGATCAAACTTATGGTTGAGACGAGCCCATGCTTCAGCAATTGCAGTTGTATTGGACAACATGCAGACAGCACGCTGAACCTTAGCAAGATCACCGCCAGGCACAACAGTGGGAGGTTGATAGTTGATGCCAACTTTGAAACCAGTAGGGCACCAATCAACAAATTGGATTGATCTTTTAGTTTTAATTGTAGCAATGGCAGCATTTACATCTTTGGGAACAACATCTCCTCGATACAGCATGCAACATGCCATATATTTTCCATGGCGTGGATCACATTTCACCATTTGGTTTGCAGGCTCAAAACAAGCATTTGTGATTTCAGCAACTGAAAGTTGTTCATGGTATGCTTTTTCAGCTGAAATTACAGGGGCATAAGTAACCAGAGGGAAATGGATCCTTGGATAGGGCACAAGATTAGTTTGGAACTCAGTCAGATCAACATTAAGAGCACCATCAAATCTAAGGGAAGCAGTGATTGAAGAGACAATCTGACCGATCAATCTGTTAAGGTTTGTATAAGTAGGGCGCTCAATATCTAAGTTTCGCCGACATATGTCATAAATTGCTTCATTATCAACCATAAAAGCACAATCGGAATGCTCAAGAGTTGTGTGAGTGGTCAGAACGGAGTTGTATGGTTCAACAACAGCTGTAGAAACCTAAAACACATAATAGGAAAATAAAAATTACTACAAAATAAGGAACATAGAAGCAATGAAGAAATTAGAACTTTTGGGTATTTCCTTTACATTCTCAAATAAATAAAGGCTCCATTCCATAAAATTCATTACAGTTCACCTCTCTATGGAATTCACCTCTCAATGGAAATATGCTACTATGCCTTGTTATGGGAAAATTTGGGAATTCTGTTAAACAACTTTTTTTTTACGGTTCACATATTAAAGAAGTGTCAGATTGAAAATCAATGAAAAGTTGATTTTTAAATTAATTTTTTACAAGGATAACTGTACAAGTGATATTCATGATAATGGTTATGCTGAAAAAGAAAAAAAAACAGAGCATGGCTACAACTACAAATATTCCAAAAGCTCTTGAATCTAGAGGGCCATGGCTGCTGGAACACTACACTCCTATTGGCAAAGAGTAAATCTAATGATCTTAACATCTGTGTGTGATCTAGTTTTAAACATCCTTAAATATGCTACTGTGCCTTGTTATGGAAAAATTTGGGAAGTCTGTTAAACAACTTTTTTTTACGGTTCACATATTAAAGAAGTGTCAGATTGAAAATCAGTGATAAAGTTGTTTTTTTAAATGATTTTTTTACAATAACCCTCTATAAAAAATACCACACTCAACTTGAATTTCCCCCAAATTTTGTCCAGTTATTCTAAAAAATTTATTATTAATTATTTCACTACTCAGTACTATACTGGTTTCTTTCTTGGAAAGAGAAAACCTTATAAGCATGTCAGGAACCTGAGAAGTATCTTAACACAAACGAAAAGGTTATTCTTTGACCTCCCTTTCCTGTAAAGCAACTTACATAGTGTAAAAAAGGGGCCAGTAATTCAAGAAATACAGATAATTTACAAATGAATAAGAGGTTGAATCATTGAAATGCATATAAAGAGGAATTGTTTATCATACTGATTATGAGCCATATTTAGAGGAAACACTTATCATCAATCATGATAATGAATCATAAAAGCAGGAATTGGTCTCAATGAAAGGCCTTCTATTATTCCCAGGAATTACATATCTATCAACTAACTGCTAGGCTAAATAATAGTTATAATAATTAATTCAAATATTAAAATTATTAGATATTTATATTAAATAGAAAACAAAAATAAGGTATTAAAACAAATTGTATGTACAAATTGTTCATTATGTGCTTTAACATTAATTTTTTACTACAATTTCTAATCTAACTTTATTTTCAAAAGAGCATTATTAAAAATAAATCCTGAGTTTTTTTAATTAAAAAAAATAGTAACAAAAAGCAGAATAGAGACTCCTAATCATTATTGAAACGGAGTCAAATCTGGTTTAGGCAAGTAACAACATACCTAGTTTAAACAGTGTAAACATTATAATAACTTATTTTTCCCCCTTCTTTTATAAAATTATACCAATAAAAATTTTGTAGATTGATCAAGAAAACATTTAGAAACCTTGGTCTTATGGCTGGATATAACGACAATTTTATTGATTTGCAGTTTTTTTGCTAGCTAATCAGTAAGCTATAAAAAATATAAATTTTCATATCAATAGAAGTTACCTGAGGAGCAGGGTAAATAGCAAATTCCAATTTGCTTTTCTTTCCATAATCAACAGAGAGCCGTTCAACAAGAAGTGAAGTAAATCCTGAGCCAGTTCCTCCTCCGAATGAGTGGAAGATGAGGAATCCTTGGAGTCCAGTACATTGGTCGGCCAACTTTCTAATTCTATCAAGCACCAAATCAACTATCTCCTTTCCAATAGTGTAGTGTCCTCGAGCATAGTTGTTAGCAGCATCCTCCTTACCAGTGATCAATTGCTCAGGATGAAATAGCTGTCGGTATGTACCAGTACGGACCTCGTCTGAAAAATGTGTATATTATTATTACAAAAAAAAAAAAAAAAATAAACAGCTTTAAATGCTGACCTTCTTCTTGTTTCACATACACGTAAAATCCCTAACTGACAAGATATGCAGTACTAATGTATGAAAAAGGATAAATACGAACGAATAAATAGAAGAAGTCGCCCAGTTTGGACTGTGTAGTATTTTCTTTTGAAAATTCATTTTCAAAAAAAAAAAAAAAAACTGTTTTAGGCTGATAGTGGGTGAGCATATGTTGTTGTTTTTTTTAAACCAAACAGCACATCCTTACATAAGATAATTATTAATTACTTCAATTCTATACGTAATAATCATAAAAGTTTGTTGATGAATGAAAAAAATATTAATTGGTTGTAAGATTTGCTTATTTGACAATTATTTCAAGTAAAGAGTACTGAAACTGGAAGTAAAAACAAATCTCTGGTGGTAATTGCTTAGATTTATGAACCATGGTTTATATTTGATTAAAGGGGTTATTCAATTAATAAAGTAAGAGTATGCTGCACAGGTGTAGGTTTTTATCTTCAAACCTGGTTTCAGTTGATTGAAATAATCTATTATTGAAAAATTACCATAAAAGACTGAATAAAAAAAATGACATATTCACAAAAAAATTTGTTTTGTACTAATACTTTTTTGAGTGGAAAATTGAGCAATGGCTATGAAACAGTATATTAGTATTGTAGTATACTACAAATGTTGATTTGTAGGACAGGAAGGTAACTCTGCGTATCAAATTAATTTTGTGCTCCATATATTTATGTACATTCTGTTACTATGCTCACAGAATACCTATTTTAACTTCAAATTTTGAAAGTATTCAAGAAAAATATCATACCAACTACAGTAGGTTCCAGGTCAACAAATACAGCTCTGGGGACATGCTTGCCGGAACCAGTTTCACTAAAGAAGGTATTAAAGCTGTCATCTCCTCCTCCAACAGTTTTATCTGAAGGCATCTGCCCATCAGGCTGGATCCCATGCTCAAGGCAATAAAGTTCCCAACAAGCATTTCCAATCTGGACTCCAGCTTGCCCAACATGAACTGAGATACATTCCCTCTGAAAAAATGAATAAAATAATGATCAGAAATATAAATTTCTCAGGAAATGTATAATACTAACAGTAAGTATATTTCTACATTAGAATAAAATGAAGGAAGTGATCGAACTTTCACAGACATATTCAAATTGTAATCCACTCTGATTATCAACAGCAATTTATCTAACAATCTATTTAGAAATCACTATATCCTTTGCAGAATCGACTCATGAAACAGGCTAGCAACAGCTTAAGAGTTCCTTAAGAGATGTGATACTTATTCTATTCAATAATCGATTAATTCCAGCAAACATTTAACAACTTTTAGCACTTTGATTCTTTTTTTTTCTCTCGGAAGTTACCAGACAGATAACATCAAAATCAATACAAGTTTCCTTAAACCAATACCAATAAGACATATAAAACTAAAGTTCATTTATCTATTAATTGATAGTTTTAGGTGATTTATGAATGAACTAACAAACTCATGTATTTTGCATTTTTTCAGGACAATAGATATACCAATTTGGGCACAATTTTTCCTAATGAACAGTTTGATAATCCAACTTCCCTGCAGCAGCAAATCATAATGTCAAAGGACATTTATATGTATTCTTTCAAAAAAAAAAAAAAAAAAAAAATTAATTATTTCACTTAATAAAGTCCTTAGTCATACCCTGGTTAGAAAAGGGTAGTAGTCTAAAGACAACCCGCCCTAATTAGACATAACACCATAAAGTAGGCATTAATATATAACATTTTTTCCTATGTGATGTCATGAAATTATATGGGCTTCAAGCAGTGCTAATGCTTAATGTTACAAGTTAATTTAATATTCTTCAAACAATTGATACACTTGTAAACCATTACTCTAATTTCCATTAAACATTACAATATAAAATTTAAAACTTTGAATAGTAACTCTAAGATATGGTATTTATTTGGTGCATATTATACAGCATTGTCAAATATTTAACCAATACAATTATCTTAAAATATGCAATGATAAACTAGAAAACAAAGTTTAAGTTAAATCACTTTTTTTTATTATTTATTAATGTCCACTGAATGCTTTGTAGAATGGTTTATCTACATCCTAGAGGAATGGATATGCTGCCACATCTATAAAAAGGATGGGACTAAAGATTTTTATAATCAGATCTTCACTAAATAAAACCTATTGCCCACAGTGGAATCGAACACACTAAGGAATCGAGTTTTGCCAAGTATATTAAGACCTAGCCTGAATTACTAAATAAACTTAGTCCCTAATTCACTTTTATCTTATTAAATTGAGGAGAAGTTTATCTCAAGACTGAATTACCACCTGCTCACCTCATACTACACCTTATAATGAATTCAATGCTGTAAGATTACAGTAAATTGTTGTTGGGTATATATCAGTCTAAAGATTTTTTTTTTTCTTTGTAAGAGTTTGTAATATTTTTTCCCCCCATTTGCCTGACTGAATTAAATTAGGCAAACAAAAATCTGGTGGAAAAAAAAAGGATTTCCTTTATTCAAAATCAAATCATTTTTTTTCTTTTTTAAATTAATGGGAATGAACAATCAAAAGAATATCTAACTTCCTTCCAAGACTCAGTGACCTGGTAACATGAGTCACCTCTAAAGCATGACTCATCAACATTCCAGTTAATCAAGACTCACTTTTTTTCCCCCAGGAAATAAGAATCTTAATTTAAATTTTATTTTTTTTGCTTTGCTTCTAAAAAGAGTATAGAAAGTAATGCATACAAAATATGTTTATTAAATAGAGCACATCTAAGGGCAATCACCTGTTGATTATTCTAGTAAAGTGAAATCTCACTGTCACAATTTTGAGCAGGGTGTTAAAATAAGAAGAAAAGGAAATAGCTTCATAATAATGGAAAATTACTTCTAACAATGATATTCAATTCTTAACTACCCCTGACTTCAAATAAAAGAATTAGTAAAAGCTGTATTCATGGACTACTTGTCTTTTATACTGAACTCACAAAGTAAAATGCCCTTGTTAGTTTTTCACAGTTAAAAAGAATATGATGATTGAAAAATGTTTAGTTAATTGAATACAACATCTAAGTTAATTAACATGGTAAAATAAAAATCAGGTGAAATCAGTGTCGCTAAATACAAGAAAATTAAGATAATTAGTTTTGATATTTGTTGCTCCATTCAAGAAGTAATTTTCTACACTAGAAAAAATGATGAAATGTTAATATTAAATGAACAGGCTATATTAAATTTTATTTCATTACTTTATATCATGCAAATGCTTTAAATCTAGAATAATATATAAAAAAAAAAAAAAAAAAGAAAGACAATTGCTGTATGAATCACAGACCGGTTCAGATCAAGAGTATAGGCTCCAGAGAAAGAAATATTTTCATGTAAATACTTTAATTATTATTAATCAAAACTAAAAGAAATAGACTTACCATTTTTGTCAGAAATAGCTTTAAGGTCTAAGTAATAAAAAAGAGAGAGAAAAAAACGTCAAAGACTGCTCAGAAGTTGATATGACGGTAACTCCTGGAACATATAGCGGTTAAAATCTGTTCACGTGGCTTTTATACTCCCCTCCCCACAACCTCCTCTCCAGACATTCCTTCCTAACGGTTTATTACAGAACAATTTAAGGTTTACTATCAACGCGGAGCATCATTGTTTGCATCGTCTAATTTAAATTTAACGCACAGGAGTCCATAAGTAGGAACATATTTCAAATCAGACAGAAAATATTTATGCAAAAAGCAATATAAATGAAATTAATACAAGATTTTTTTCTTCCTTTCAGAATACGTATTTTATTGTTTTTTAGTATAAAATATACGAAACGTAAGAAGATTCCTTTTTCAGTATTCTTACATAACAAATATATATAAATTCAACAGAATGGCTTGATATTCTATTATCAATAGTTGATAGTAGATAATTGTTGTCAGTTCCAGGTCATTCTAAGAACAATGGCATCAAAATCGAAAATCATGTCTGGCAGGCCATCTTTCTGTTAGTTACTAAAAATACGACAGCTGGCGGTCCGAGGAGGTGTAGGAGTCGCGTGAAAAACTCGCCCTCGAACTGCCGACCTTGATCCGTGGTGATCCTAGCTGATACACCAAACCTGCTAATCCATGCTGGGTAGAGGGCGGTGGTGACGGTTGTCGCTGAAATGCCCTCGAGAGGTTCGGCTTCCGGCCGGTCTGTGGGAGTACTTGTCAACCATGGTGAGGCAATATCGCAGAGGTCTAATTATGTGGTTAACGTGGACATCTTCAAATCAGCCAATTAGAGCAAAGGCACCTGGGGGAGTCACAGTATGGAGGTGGATATTGGAGCGTTGGCAAGCGACTGGATCCAAGTCGCACGGTCGGTATTCATGCTTGCGACCAAAAATACAGCTGGGATATGAGACGCCGAGTCCCGCGAACACCAGGATGAGAAGTGGCTTATCCAAGTGAGGAAGCTCGATCAACTTAAACTTCAGGCTGGGGCTACTATGGAGCTCTGGAATGGAAGGATCATCCTGCTGGGCTTGGACGATGTTCCTCATTTCGTCTGGTCTGTTTATCTCCTCCAACCGCGAGAGGGCGTCGGCCACCTTGTTTTCCTCACCAGAGACGTGAAGAATATCGCTAGTGAATTGGCTAATGAAGTTCACATAGCAAATTCTCATTGATGTGGCTGTCTCCAACTTCTGGTAGAAGGAATACACTTGAGCCTTATGGTCCTTGAGGATACTAAACTCCTAACATTTGACCAGTGACCTGAAGTGCTTGACGGAGCACTAGGGCGTGCTGTCGTTCGTATTGTTCCCGATGAGCTTTATATTTCTGCTGCTTTAGGGAGACTTATTCGGTAAAAGTTAATTATCTCTTAAAAGTGCCGAAGATGACCTTTAGTGGTAGGGCGGGGAAAATTGGCGATTTGGTATACCTTCCTAGGAGCGGTTTGATGCTCTAGGAGTTGATAAGGAACCCAAGAAATTATACCTGAGGTTTGCAAAACTCCAATATTTGTGGGTTGATATTGAGTCAATTTTGACTAAGTAGCCTGACGACTTCTTCAAGGGGTCGATGCTCGTCCTCTGATGCTGGAGCGACCAGTATGCCGTCCAGGAAGACGAAGACGTATGGTAATGCGAGGATAAGACCTAGAACGTCTGAGGGGCGTTACGGAGTTCGAAGCACATAACCAATAATTCAGAAAGGCCAAAGGGAGTGATGACCGCAGCTTAGGGGATATCCTCTTGTGCCACTGGTAACTGGTAGTAAATGGGTTCAACTGAGGACTTCAAAGAGATAGGGAATGGAAATTGACCAAGGAATTAATGTAATAGGTAAACTTCCTGGTAAAACTGAAACCTCTGTACTGACAGGATAAAGAACTGGAGTACACTAAAACCTACACAAACCTTGGAGTGTCTTTTTCCTCATCAGGAAGATTTTCTAAAGCGGTAGTTCATTTCAGCCAGAGATCAAATGTGAAAAGCATTAGGGAAATACTGGAAAGAGGAAAGAGTGATTCCTGGGAAGCAAGAATAGCCCTGTTTGATTCAGTGGACCCATCTACTCTTCTTTATGGAACAGAGATTTGGGCTCTAATTTATTTGGACCTTGTTGAATCTGTACAGCTGAGGTTCTAAAAATATTTGTATTCTTCGCCAAGAAGTACCCCGAATTACATAGTCCGTTTGGAAACTGGTCACTCACTTAAAGGTAGTTATTATTAAGAAAATTATTAATTTCTGTGTAAAACTGCTCTCAAAGCCTGATCACAAACTACCAAAAAGATGTTTTCTTAAAATCCTTAGATTACAAAATAAGAAAAAGTGACATAAAATATAATTGGGTGTCTCAAATAAAATAATTATGTTGAAGAATATTTTTTCGAATCTTTAGACCAACAAACTTTGCTAGCCAACAAGAATACAATCATTGAAACAATTATAAACCATCTCCATTCCATTGATGTTGATAGATTTTGATAACTCCAGTTACAGCCGAATCTATAGAAGTATTTGTAATTTTAACAACTCTCTCCCCGAAAATTATTTAACATTTCACACAAACATAAATAAAATAAAACTAATCAGTCAAATAAGGATTTCGTCTTCTGAATATCTAAAATTATTATATAAAAACATGGCTCACATTATAAAAACTGAAGAGGTATGTAAATGGTGCCAAAAATATATGTATCTACATTTGAATCATTTACTATTGTATTGCCACGGTTTTACATCACACAGGGTAAAATTCCTTGACAAATATATAGTGCCTCAAAGGGAATACCTATCATTGGTAAACATTTTGGATTACAACAGTGAAAATAAAGTTAATGAGGTTTTCTGTTTCTTATCAAAGTTAACAGTATTAAAGAAAGAATTTTATTATTTTTATGGGGATGCTTGAACAACAATAATCGGCAACTATTTATTACATACAAAAATACTTATTATTATTATTATTCTGTTTGTTATAAATCTTAGAGAAGAATTATGTTATTTTTATATATCAGAAAACTGATCTTTATTTAGACCTTAAAACAACATATATTTAATCTACATTTACATTAAATTATGATTTATTGAATTAAGTATTATAATTATATAGATTAGTATTTATATTATATTACATACCAATGTATATGCTGTTAATTTGAACTTTAGAAAATATTATTATTTTTATTTAAACATTTTTTAATATGTTATATTATATTAAAAACCACACTAACAGTGATTGGCCAGACTCTTGGCAACATGATTGTAAACATCATCCAATAAAATATCTATCTATCTATCTAAACTTCCTGGTAGTAATGTGTTCTAAGCTCTTCAATCGAGTATTGCCTTTCTTTCCAGGTCTCGCTATGTAATTTTTAACCAGTTCTTGTTTGTAAGTCATTCATTTTTATAGTCTCTATAGTATATCTTCAACGCCAAAGAATAATTCTGGAAGTTGTCGAAAAAATATTAGTGAAACAGTAGAGCCACAACTTAGAAATGAGCAAAAGTAATGACTTTACACTCTTGATTGTTTTATTTGATATTATATTGTATCCCAATTAGTCTTAGTTGCAAAAAGTGGACGTTAATAAATAATAATTTATTATATTGTACCTACTTTAATTAATGCAACTTCCTTATATATGATAATGTAATCTTCAGGAATGATCATACATTTTTAATTTGTATTTAATAGTATGGTTTTAATTTTACTTCAATTTCTGGGTCAATTTACATTCTCTAATCTGCAAATTATACATCACCATACGCTAAATAAATATCTTTATTCCGTGTACCTCTATATATTCTTCTCTCTGACGTCTATTTAGAAATGTATACACTACAAAAATAACTCTATTCTAAGATGCTGTCTTTACCGAAGGCAAGCTTTCTCTAGCTGAAAAAAACTAGATGTGGGTAAGGTAGTACGAAGGAGACACTTTGTGACTGATATAGGAAATTAGTTGATGTTTTAGTTAATTCCAGTGCAATGAACAAGATACAAATTAAATTAAATTATTAATTAACGTCCACTTTTTACAACAAGGCTAATTAGGACGTGTTATCTACAGGTTACCACCCTTTTCTAGCCAGGGATTAGGATTTTATTTATTTTACTTAGGATTTTATTTAGTGAATTGATACTTGATAAATGTAATATGAATGAATGAGCTACACTGCCCAAACTCAGGATCGAATAGGACTGAATGCATTCACTAATGACGTACCCATTACTATTAGTCAACTCAGGGAGGGAGTAGATACAGGCTGGTTGATTTGGCCAGTATGTGACACAATTCTGAGAGGGATTTGACATTAATCTTATTTTCTACAAATCTCTATATTCGTAATCAATCTATACATGTCTTATTCAAATCTACAAAAATCAATTGTTGTTCTACACATTGTTTTCTTGTCAAATGAGTTATTTATATATCTAGTTTCATTTCTTATATAAACCACCCCTCACATTAACCTATCCTGATCCTATATATAAAGAATCTATTTGTATGCCTGGTAATGGCAGAGATCGGACCAGAAAGTGTGGGGTTTAGAGGCAGGGGAAAATCCAAAATTCAAAATATCTCCATTATTATGAGTTGAATCAAATAATGTTGTATAACTGCTCTTGTAGCAAATTTAATTTTCTACACCTATTGTTCCATAAATGTTTTCTCTAACTCAAATATTAAGAAATTCATTTTTGTTTTCCATCCTTCACTCAATGCCATCTCCACTTAATGGATTTTCAATATGAGTAACAGAGTCATAAATGTTATCTCCCGGTGAAATTTGAACTCCTGTTTACAGAGGCTTCTTACTACAGGACAAATATAGAATAGGTACTGAGAGGTGATCACCAGCAAATTATTCAAGCATGTGGAAAATCTGCTTAGTTTACGCAGCTCCTTTTTTTCTGCTTAGTTTACCACAGACTTTTTTTTATTCAATATTTTTGGTTTTTCTTAGATTGCAAAATCTATTTTGAGACTATTTTGATTGGTGCCCAATGTACCCTAATAGATTATCTAAAAATTGAAAAAAGTTTTAGAAATTTCCATAATTATTAGTTACTTGAATTTCTAATTATTTTTTATATATATTTCATATTATTCATTGTATATATGACATATTATTATTTGTAACTTTAAACAATGTTTTAACTGTAAACACTTCACATATAATAAATAACATATATTTTTTTTTAAGTAACAACAAGAAAAACTGTTTTTTTCCAGTTGATTGTTCATTTGTTGTCGAATTCTAAGCCTGTTCTTCATCATATTTTTATTTGACAGTCTTGAGAAAAGAACTACATTTTCCTAAATTTTGAAAGAAGTGCATTTTTAAGTAATATTACCTCACTTGACCAATAACCTCAAAGAAGATATACTAAATTATTTGTATGTCTTTTTTATTAATTTTTTGTATATACTTCATTTTTTTAAGAACCAAACTTTTTGTCATTAAATCTTATTTCTTTCATGAAAATATTGTTTCAAAAATGGGTAAATCATTTTAATACACTTGTAACTGCAGCAAAAAACGAAAGAATATTATCTGTCCATTGAACACTGTTTTGCTAATTAAATTTAAATTTGTTTCAACTAGAGAAATAAAGATACATTAAATACTATGCATTTTGATCATTACTTACTATTGAATACACATCAAAGAAAAGAGGATTTTGCAATAAATAACAATTAACAATGATAAAATTAGATAGGGTAATAGCCCACATTGCAAAAGAAAGTTTAAAGTTTAGCCTGCCCAGTTTTTCTCAGCTCTTCACGTTGCTGTCATTTATCCGATGAAAGCTACATTTTCGTGGCAAAAATAAGTAAAAACAAAATTTTTGCTGACCAACTTATAATTTCATGTCGGAATACAAGACATGGTATATAAAAAAAAGAAAACTTGGCCTGATCCTTTATGAAAATGAGGCTCCCAGTCAAATAGTTAAGCAGCACATGATTTTGAGAGCTCTCAAACACTATGCTACAGTGTCAAGTTTGAACCCACTCTGTAAATTTTGTTTTGGTTGTTTTCACAGAGCTATGAGGTATATTCTTTTATTATCTGTTGCACACTCAGTGTCTGTGCCTCAGTGTTGTGAGGCAATTGAGTAGCTACTAGAATAATTGTGACACCACAACCTGACAGGGAATGCACCAAGGTGACCACTTGATCTCCCCCCAAATCAGATTGACTGGGAATGAAAATGACTTCTTTGCATTAAAATCATTAATATCTTCCATTTCGTCATAAAGAATAACAAAAATCTTTTGTTTTTCTTATTTTTGGCCACTTAAAACAAAATATTCAAGCCTATTGAGTACTATTACTGCTTGTTTCCTTCTCCTGATTTTCCTGAGACATGCTTCTTGTTTTCCACATTTGAGAACACCTTTAATACTTTATTTTTCTTACTGTGTTGCTCATCAAAGATATTACAAGTAATATAAGTGAGGAAACATTCCTTTGTTGCTAAGAGGAGGAGTGAGCAAGCTTTGCCATAATAAAAATGATTTGATATAGAATTTGCTTTTCTTAATTTGTGCACTTATTAGAGTGGTAAAAGGCAGATAAATAATTATACTATCACATAAAGTGGGTATAATTTAAAGTGTATGTGTGTATATATATATGGCTTGGTTGCCTTACACAATTACCTCATAGTTTAATCAGGTCATTGTCTTTCTAAGACTTCAACTACAGATACACCATTATGGTCTTAGAAAATTATTACCATTGTTTTTCTAATTGATCTTTTAATTTAACCTGCTTCAGAAATTAATCACACCAGTAGAACCTTTTTTAAGAACAAAATTCACCTTAAATATGAAGCCTTAGATTAGGTTGAAATTTGCATCCTGGGTCATATTGGAACATTAATAACTCTTCCTCCATTATGTTACATTCAGGCCATGATTATATTAGGATCCAGATATATTCTTATTAAATTGTTGTTGAAAATATTAGCTCCCACTATATTGGCATATTAAAATCCTATCAACGAAACAAAAGTTGGATGGTTTATTTTGAAAATTCTGTATGATGTAAAATATACACTCTTCCCAATAGCATCGAAAGAGATGCTACCTGCATGCTGTGCTAAGAAATGAGAAATACTCTTATATTACCCATATTTTATTGACTTTTTGATATTGACATCAAACTAACATTTGATAATTTCATCAAACTAAAACTTTTTACCATATACTGGCTAGATTACTGCAATAATTTTGGATTCCAAATATATCCTATTAAAGTTTCATGATAGACCTCATCAAAATTACTTTTTCCACATGGAGGTTTACAAGTCAAGATTTCTTAAGCACACTCCAAAAATGAATTTGAACATCTCATCAACAATCAATTTGAAAGAAGCAGAGCAATGATTACTGCCTGTTTACAGTTTTATATCAATCTTAATATAAGTAATTTCCCAGGGTACCTTTTACATTATTAATCT
Organism: Riptortus pedestris; assembly: GCA_019009955.1. NCBI lineage: Eukaryota > Metazoa > Arthropoda > Insecta > Hemiptera > Alydidae > Riptortus > Riptortus pedestris. The sequence goes on along the minus strand of CM032228.1, from coordinate 132,460,564 downwards.
AAATATTATTGGGTTGCTTTCATACACCAGCTGTTCTATTTCATTGTTTTTGTTAGTATTAATTTTGTCAGTTGAATATTAGAGTATCTACAAATCATATCATTATAGTCTTACCTAGGAGATGAGAAAAATGACGTCCGCTCAAAATTACACACTCACACACACAATCAAATATGATTTTCCATGTACCTTTAATATATGAGATACACAAAAATATTCTGCTACTATGGCTAATTGGGGCGAGTTATCTACACGTTACCAGCCTTTTCTATCCTGGATGGGACTTAGGATTTTATTTAATGAGTTCATCACTAAATAAACTCCTGTTGCTCAGGCGGCAATTGAACTTGTCAGTCTAAGTTTACCATGTGAGATTAAGACCAATGCCACAAGCAACATGGGTAACCTGAGGACAAACAAACAAAGGGGCTGAAGATTAACAAATATAAAATATATTTTTCAGGGTCTTCTGCAATTGACCATATTTTGGTATTTTCTTCCTAAGTTTCGCTAGTCACTGTGCTAAATTCCTCTGGGTTTATAAATTGAGAATAAGGGTCAGTTGTCCTATCCTTTGTCATATGTATTTATACTTTTCCAATTCAGACTCAGTACCCATGAGTCTGAGTCAGATCTTTCATTTATTACTTATTTTTTCTCCTGTTTCCACAGGTCAAATTATCGATCCTAGCATGATAGGTGCCCACAATTTGCTAACGTTATAGTAAACTTCTCCATTATAATAATTGAGGTTTTCAGGCAATCCTTTCTTGTTAGCTGTTATTTTGCCCAGAACAACTTTAACTTTGCAGAATGAAATGACTATTGGAGGAATACAGTACTGCTTGTTGTAATTTCAAATTTAAGTTCTTTCGAAGGTACAAATAAATATTTCCTTTTAAAATATAAAAATTATTGCCCCAATATGCATTAGTAGAAAATGCATTCTAAATATATTTTGTTTTCCTTAAAATAATTATTAAGATTTCATGAATATGTTTTCAGACATTAAGTAATCTACCACCCCTGAAAGTGGTAGTAAAGTATAAAATATATTACTAGGTGTGTTTAGAGAATGAGTAAAAACAAGAGTTTTTATTTGATGGGCGGCATGGTCAATATTTACCTGTTAAACTAAACAATAAGTTCATTACGGGACCAGGGAGAGGATGGGTTTAGAGAAGAATTAAAATACCAAGCCAACTATATCTATTTTGTTATTATGAGTTGCATGAGGAACGTTATGTAACCATCCTTATTAGCAAAGTAATGTATTACATTTCTTTTTCTACACATATTTTTTTAATTCTATTACTAACCAAATTATTTGCTTTTTTGTTGTGTTTTAGCCTTCAGTTGGCTCATTTAAAGGAACTGCCTCACTAAACACCTTTTGCCCAGCTTAAATTACAGTCATATTTAAATAGGCTTCTTATTTTGGGAGAATCAAATTTGAGCGTGTCTTATTGTAGGTGACATCATCAGATTGCCATCTTTCGGGTAGAACAAGAGAAATCAGGTTAGTTTAGTCCTAAGGAAAATCAGCTATTGAGATCATGGTCATGAGCCGAATTTCGAAACATTGTTTCAAATGTCCATCGATCCTGTCCAGGAGATGCCAAGAATGAGGTCCGTTCAAATATATATATATATATGTCTGTCTGTTACCGCTCAAGCGGTCACGATTTTTGTTTGATTATTAGCAAACTGGAGTAAGTGTAAGTGTTTTGTGCAAAACAAAAAATCAAGTTTGTTAATGGCTGAAATATGACAAGTGGGAGTAGGGGGGGCTAGAGGGATTATTTTGACAATTCAAAATATCTCTGTAATTATGCGCCTGATCGAAACAGAACTAATTTTATTGCAAATGTAATGTTCTTTAAATGTTGCTATATACCTGTTTTCCTATATTGAATACTAATCGACATATATCCTTGTTTTAGTTTTCGGGCATCAGTAAACCCCCACTCCTACTCATAACATATTAACAATAAGCTGTTATATCATGAAACACTTCAATCTAAAGTTAAATACCAAATGTCATATTCATTGAACTTTTACTTTGTGAGATACATGCAATTTCGTTGTGTGATGATCACCAATTAAGATTTTACGTTATTGTCTCGAAAATGTTTATTTGATTTATATCATACTAGATATTTATTCCTTTCAATCAACACTAAAGATCATATTTGTTATAGACTGTATTTGGAGCTGGAACAGTGGGTGTTTAGAGGGGGGGATCCCAAAATTCAAAATATCTCGGTTGTAATGGATCAGATGGTAAAATGTTATAGAACCAACTTTGTTAAGGAATTGATGGTGTTCTATTTTTGCCCTATACATTTGTTGGTACCTCATATATAAAGGGAGTTATTCGTACATCCTTCTTTTCAGCATTCAGCGCCTCCCCTGGCCCCTTTTCATCGCCTTAGCAGATCTCCCATGGGGGAAATTAGCAATTGAGGTTGTACTCATGATGCGATTTCCAAAAAAGTTCTACAAATGTCCATCGATCATCGATCCTACCCAGGAAATGACGAAAATGAGGCCCTATCAAAATTTTACACACACACAAATATATATATGTCTGATAACGCTCTAGCCGTCGTAGTTTTTGTCTGATTGTTGCCAAACTCCATAATTGCATTTTTTAGTTTTCCACCTTCAGTAAACCCCCACTTCTTCTAATGACATATTAAACATAATCTGTTATATTATGATTCACATTAACCTAAATTAGCCTAAATACCAAATATTGTTCTCATTAAACTTTTACGTATTCAGATAAATGCAAATACGTGAGCAAGTGGGAAATTCTGCTTAGTCAACGCAGCTCCTGCCGTGACTTTTTTTTACATAGAAATAGAGAATTTTTGGTGAGATGAGGTAAGAATTGTGTTATTCCAGTGCGTGGGAAATCTGCTTAGTTTACCCAGCCCTTGCGTGACAGGCTTTTAGCAGATTTCCCTTAAGAGAAAACAGCTATTGAGGTCGTACTCATGACGCGATTTTCGAAAAATTTCTTCAAATGTCCATCGATCCTACCCAGGAGATGATGAAAATGAGGTCCTTTCAAAACTATATATATATATATATATATATATATATATATATATTTGTCTGTTATCACTCTAGTGATCGCAATTTTTGTTTAATAGTCACCAAACTCGGTATTTAATCGTTTTATGTAAAAAGGAAGATCAAATTCGTTAACGGCTAAAATCGGACCAGTGGGAGGGGGGATTTTCGAAAATTCAAAATATCTCCGTTATTATGCATCAAATCGAAAAATTGTATAGAACCAATCTTATTGAAAATTAAATTTACTATAAATATTGTTATATACATTTATTCGCTGTCTTGAATATTAACCGAGATATTTGCATTTTTATTAAGTGTAACGGACGAGCTATGGTTCCCGCCAAAGCAAGTTCAGCCGTTTCCGTAACTGATGGGCACTCGTATGGAGATTTCTCTATTGTATAACTTTACGTGGGAAATCTGCTTAGTTTACGCAGCCCCTGCGTGACGGACTTTTATTTATATGTTAAGTAATCTTTAGTTCGTCGCATTGCACGATTTTGCCAACTACCATGAATAGGTATAGAGCTACGGATCCGTACATAAACATACATTATATCTGGGATGGGCGAAATGTCCAGATTACGATTAATTTTTGAACACGAGTTAAGTGTAGCAATGGAACGGTTTCAATCAATTTTCCATCATGCAGAAATACCTTAGTAAAGCTGCCAACTCTGGAACATTTTGCAGTATTTGTATACTTCCTTTAAGGAAATCAGCCATTGACCTTGTACTCAAGACTGGATTTTCGAAATATTTCCTGAAATACTCATTAATCCAACCAATCTTCTCTCGATCTTCTCTCGAGATCTTTTCTCGATATTTAAGCGTTTCCAATGGAGACTAAAAATAAAATTTGTTAATGGTTGAAATCAGACCAGGTGAGGGGAGGGAGGGGGGGGCGGGTTAGGAAGGTATACATTTCCCCTTAACTAGGTTATTTACGAAGTGAAGTTTTATTATTGAGTTTCCTTTAGTTCATTGTGATTTTCGGTGATATCAGTAAACATGTTATGCCCAGCCTTGCATCACTCAAGCACAACAGGAATCTACTCACTCTCTGACGCTATTACCTGCCTTGTGCCAACTCCCGTTCCAACTGCCTTGTGGAAGTAAACCGTGGCGTTACAGAGGAGTTGGATCCCACCACGAATCAAATCAACATTTAGAATCACCAAAAAAATAATTCCAAAGAAATTAGCATTTAATAATCAACTAGGTCCTAATAATAATTGAGATGAGTAACTTATTAAAAGTCCGTCATGCAGGAGCTACGTAAACTAAGAAGATTTCCCACGGAAAGGATTACAAAAGATAAATCAGATACTGGTAACACCACCGTGAATGTTAAGTGAATAAATACAAACGGCAATGAGAAATCTTTTGTATCTTTCGGCAATGAGAAGTTAATAATATCTAGATTGGAAAGCGTCTGAATTGTAAACAAACAGGACAGACAACCTCTCAGCGCTGAATAGATAGCTAGAAATATTCTAACCGGAAAGAAACATAATGAATGAAATATTTCTGAATATTATATATTACTTAATTAAGTTATAATGAGTCAGAATAGTTTTTATCTCAATCACTCAAATTTTAGTAATCCAGGAAGAAAAGAAGGGGGGGGGGATTAACAGAATGTATTTGCATATACCTCACAAAGTTAAAGTTAAATGAAAACGATATTTCGTATTTAGCCATGTAATGAAGTGGTTCACGATATAACAGGTTATTATTCATATAAAGGGAGTAGGAGTGGGGGCTCACTGAAAGCGGAAAACTATAAAATCCATATATCTCGGTTAATATTCATGGTACAGAAAATATGTATAAAAGAACATTTCATTTGAAATAAGAATGGTTCTATACAATTTTTCGATCCGACGTATTGTAACGGAGATATTTTGAACTTTCGCAATTCCCCTTCATAACTCCTCCTTCCACTGGTCCGATTTCAGCCATTAACGAGCTTGATCTATCTTTTTACATAAAACGGTTAAATATCAAATTTGGTGACCATAAAAGAAAAATGGGGACCGCTTGGGGTTAACAGGCAAATATATATACATATAAAATTTTGAACGGATCTCATTTTCGTCATTTCCTGGGTAGGATCGATGGACATTTGAAAAAATTTTTCGGAAATCGCACCATGAGTACGAACTCAATAGCTCTTAAGGGTAATCTGCTAAAAACATTAAGTTTAAAATTTTTGTGTTGAGAATCATGGTCGTCTCATACAATGGCCCCTCCTTATCCGCCGGGATCACGGTGCCGGGATATACTCTGATGGGTATAAGGCATATTAATGCTCGACTGAGCAATGGCTAAGAAGCTGCGAGGTAGCCTACCCCAAACTAGTCGAATGTAGGCCTTCAAGAGATGTTGAGGGCACGAGTAGTGGGGACAGCAACTCACCTGCCAGTCCTTTCCCAGCTACGTTGCAACTCAGGTCACAGCTGATACAGGTCAGTCCACCTACGTATATATATACCTATATACATGTGAATGCTCACACTTTCATACCACAGCCCTTATCAATTGACGCTGACCGATGATAACGTTAATGCACGCAGGATAATTTCTCAAAAGATATATGTAAATGACATAGCATTGCGAACCATCCTATTTTGGATGACAACTGTATACATTGAATTAATTCAGTTTCCTATATGTGAAAACGGTACCCAATATTAGAACTTATACGGTATGAGATGAAAGATTTAGTTATTTATGGCATTACAGCCGATCATTTTGATTGGACATTTTTTTTAGCGCCTCAAGAGTGGGCGTTTGTGTTCGTATTAGCTGTGCTTGGTTGTGCTCGGAAAATCTTTTAAGACTGATAATGAGTGTGATATGATATTCATTGAAAGGACTCACTGTACATTGTATTTTTACGTATATCAACTATCTCTGTAAATGGTCTGTGATTCAAGAATCAACCTTTGTAGTTTCTTATGGAGTACCTATTCGACCTTTGTAGGTCTGCTAAGTTTAGAAGATTTTCTGCATAAATCGCTTTTTACTATACGAAATATTAAAATAATTTTTAAAAAAATTGTTGATTAAACCAATCGTTATAAATGTGCGGCAATGAGGATTTAAACTTTACCGCCAACCCAAGTCGAATTATCGTGAGGCATGAAAAGCCCACAGACAAACAGGCATCAGCAAATGAAATATTTTTAAACAACTTAAAACCACGTAAGGTATGAAAATTTGAGATAAAAAACAATGTACAAACAGAAGTTACATATACACGTATATACAGAGACACATAATTGGGAACAGGTGCAATTAACAAATGACACCAGAACTGGTCTACAGCTATGGAGGAACATCGACAAATTATTTATTCCAGAAATTGAGGAATATTTAGTAAAAACCCAGTTAGTATTTACTTTTATTAGACACTGCCATGGCACAACGAACTCCTACTTTTATTGTTTTCGATTTGCAGACTAACATGTTGCTATTATGAATTTACTAACAGGAACAGCGACACTTAATACTTTATTGCAAACTAGTGATAGAACAAGAAGAAGATCTGGGAGAAGAAGATGAAAGGCTGATAGAACTTTTGAGGGAGAACATATTTCTAAGATTTTAAATGTAACGGAATATTACACAAATATGCGAGAAAATAAAGGTTTAATGTCATAAAAAATGCCGTGAAGGAACATCCGACTTCTTCCACGGCTCGAATGTATATCCCGAAAAACACGGGCTCGCAACTATTAATGTGAAGAATGTACGCTTTTCCCAATATATATATATATATATATATATATATATATATATATATATATATATATATATATATATACGCCATGTTCTAGATAGGATGAATGGAGAAACGTTTCTAATTTTTTGTCATGAGTACAACCTAGGTAACTGATTCACCTTCTTTGTAACCTGTTAACAGGAGTCGGTACTGCTCTGGAAAAGTGACAAGAATAATGCCAAAGGCAAACTTCTAAAAACGTTCCAGACTATCCTAAGTGGTGTCTTACGCTATTTACTATAGGTTATATTTGCTGAAAAGGACACACACACACACACACACACACACACACACACACACACACACACACACACACACACATTGGAGTTCAGTAACACCACGTCGAAGATAATAACTAATTACATTAGCATTTACATTTACTACACTAGATTTCTTGTAATAAAAAGTTTCGTAGCATTTCTTAGCAGATTTCCCTTAAGGGAAATCAGCTTTTGAGGTCGTACTCATGACGCAATTTTCAAATTATTTTTTTTCAATTGTCCATCGATCCTACCTAGAAGATGACGAAAATGAGGTCCGTTCAAAACTATATATATATATTTGTCTGTTACTGCTCAAGCGGTCGCAATTTTTGTTTGATTGTTAGCAAACTCCATATTTAGTCATTTTATGTAAAAAGAAAGAACAAGTACGTTAACGGCTGAAATCGGACCAGGGGGAGGGGGTAGTGCTTTGCACGAGAAGGGGAGAATCTTTAAAATTTGAAGTACCTCCGTTACTATAAGTCGGATCGAGATGACCGTTGGATGGTTTAAAAAAAAATCAACTTTCGATAAATGTAGATGGATGAGAAAATAGGCTAATACAGAAATCAGGTGGGTTGATAATATAGTGGCTACTACTGAAGGACCCAATCAGGTGCACAAACATTATCAGGCCTTAAAGAAAAAAAGGCAATTAAAAAAAAAAAAAGAGTAGTGAGAGAGAAAGAGATAGGAAACAGTCCTTATAAGTTTCGGAATAGATAAAGGCAGGTACGTGCAGAACATACAGATGCCAGTTCGAGGACGCGCTGCTGAAATATGATCAAGACATATTTGCTTTGGTTTGAAATCCAGTAGAGGGATTGACATGAAATATTTCCCCTCCAGGCGGGAAGCGTCTCAAATGTAAACAAACAGTTGTACCAACCATACTCTCACCGGAAAGAAAAACAATTACTGAAATATAACATATTAATTTGATTGAAAACTATTTACTATATCGAGTACTGTAATTTATAATGAATCAGAATAATTTCTATCTCAATCAATCAAATTTAAGTAGTCCAAAAACTTAATATGGGGGAGGGTCACATTTGCATGTACGTCGTATAATAAAGATCTTTTGAAAATAATATTTGGTATTTAAGGTTCGAATAATGTGGTGTATTACATAACCGAGTATTGTTAGTTTGGTATGAGTAGAAGCGGGGTTTGCTGAAGGCTGAAAACTATAAAATCCAAATATCTCCGTTAATATTCATGATAAAGAAAATATGTATAGAATTGTATTTTGTAGATAATTTAATTTCCAAAAAGATTGGTTCTATACGATTTTTCGATCCGACTTATAGTAACGGGGATATTTCGAATGTTCAAAATATATATGAGTATGTGTGTCATATATATATATATATATATATATATATATATATATATATATATATATATATATATACGAGTATATATATATATATATATATATATATATATATATATATATATATGTGTGTGTGTGTGTGCGTGTTAAGCTATAGTGCAAATGCTATTACTTAAAATTACTTTCGAACTGAATCTGTTGTACGAAATCTGAATATTGTAATTAAGTCCAAATACTAAAAGAAGTATAAAAAATTCGTCACACAGGGGCTGCGTTATCTAAGCAGATTTCCCTTCATACGTCATGTATTTCTATTTACCTCAAAACGTAAAAGTTCAATGAGAACAATATTCGGTATTTAGCATTCTAATAATGTTCTTCATCATTTAACAGCTTATTGTTAATATGACATACGAGGGAGTGGGGGTTTACTGAAGGCTGAAAACTAAAAAGTGCAAATATCTCGGATAATAATGAAGATAGCGAAAAAATGTACATGATAACATTTATAGAACATTACATGTTCAATAAGATTGGTTCTATACTTGTAATGTGATGGGGTAACTCATTTGGAAATGAATATTACCTTCTCACTGGGGGGTTATGCTAATGCTGGAATTAATGAGTGTGGACTGTATAAATGTGGTTATATGTGATAGGACAAATAAGTCTTTTGAAAATGTTGCTTAATAATACATATAATATACAAGGAATATATAGATTAAAAATTACAATATGATGATCTGGTAGGTTATTGTGCCTGGCTTCCTTGTGTGTGGTTTTCCTTCTGATGGTTATTCATTCCCCTTTTTCTCCTTATTTCTTCCATTTCTCTCTCCATCCATATCTTCTCCCTTGCCACCCACCTTGGCTTGAATGCTAGTTAATTAGCCATGTTGTCAGGGCATATGAACAATAAAAAAATACTTCTTTTATGAAAGAGTGTGCTCTCTCAAGAAAAGTAGACTGACTTCTCCTCTCTTTTTTCTTCTACTCTTTTGTTCTTTGCTAACAGCTGGTGTTTGTTCTTGGTAGTTCCCAAGACTGACACATAGATGGCAGCACCATGCGGTGGCCTCTTGAAAGGTAGAGAACGTATGGTTTCTTTCGTCTGTTTCATTGAAGATGGAACAATACTATTTTTCGATCCGACGCATAAAGCTAGTTATTCGTATTTTTTTTTCGGCTGTGAGTAAACCTCGACGTCTACTCATTCGATTTTTAACTTGTATTCCTGAACCAATAAACATTTAATATCAGCTTACATTTCAATTCCCGTTTTCATAGGCTTCTTTCTACAGAAAAAATAGAGAAAAGGTGGTGAGATGAGATCGCGTGCCATTCCAGCACGTTGGAAAATTTGCTTAGTTTACGAAGCCTTTGCGGAATGGGCATTTTATAACGGTATCTATATAGTATAGATAATTCAACCATTCAGGTATATTTATTTTATTTTTCATATTCTAAAAAACGCCAATTACGCAAACGCTAAAAAAAAAGACTACGTATTTTATGATTCAATATTCACTAATTTATTAACGAGGACTTTTTGCTTCCTCTGCTAGGGGGATGGGTTATATACTGGTTACGACCTCTTTCAAGTCAGGGGCGGACGTAGAATTTTATTTACTGAGTGTTACTAAATAAATTCCTATTAACTACGCAGAAATTGAACTCACTATTCTAGATTTAGCATCAACACATATTAAAAATGTTAATCTTGAGGCTAATCAAGTTATGAATTGAATCTATTGTATAGAAAATAAAATGGTCTCACACTGCCTTGAAATAAATTACAACACATAGACAATACTATTATAATAAAGTTCTATCCCATAAATTATATAAAAACCACAATCTTTACATACTGAAAACGGTATTTCATTGAACCCATGAAGAAGTTTAAAGTCCCTAATAATCTATTTCTTTTTCCTCAATCGAGGCAATAACTGTAATGAAAGTACATGCTTAACTCATGTTGAAAACGTAAGGATAATTTAATGCGTAAGTGAACTTAATCTTCATAGAGGTAGGATAGAAAGCTCTAATAAGAGTCCAACCTCAATAGCTGATTTCCCTTAAGGAAAATTGGCTAAAAATTATAATCACAATATACTTGATTTGGAATTCTAATTTGAAAGCTAATTTTCATGTTATTAAATATTCTTTCTGTGAATATTTGAAAAGGTTCTTTAACTATGCAAATCGCAAATTGTTTGACTTAATGATTAGTACCGATGCAAAAGAAACTACTCAAGGAGAGGAGTGGGGCACGATGGTCTTAGGCTTGTTACACGGCTTAGGTTGGGGTCAAGTAAGCTGCCAAATTTTTGTGCTATTAAAAACCTACGTCACCTTCTTCCTATTGAAGTTCACTCCTCAATTGCCTCTGAATGCAGAAGAGGCACCGGGGGAATGGAAGCTCAACCTCAATCCCCGATTACCGGTCAGGTAAATAAAATGTCTATGATCCCGTCATTTGAACTTGGCACTTCTAGTATAATAGTCGGAAAATGCCCTTAGGCAGAAGTTTTCAATAGCACTTTCATTTCTAATTTCTCACCAAATACAGCCATAATATTGTTTTTCCATTTCATTATTTATATTTGGACTCAAAACACATTATCAGATTTATTTATTTTTATCACTTTTTGTAAATCACTCTGTCCTTAGTGAAAAATAAGGCAATATTTTGCAGAATTTATTTTAATGCCGAAAGTCCGATATTGTTCTTGTTCTTCAATGTATGTAGGAGCAAAACGGAAAAGTGACAATGCCAAAGTGCATCAAGACCTGGATGTATTTAGGTTATGAAGATATTTATAATACAACTTAATTTCCCTCAGTTTTATTATGTCCCTATTTTATCTTGGTTTTATGAGAGGAGGCGCAGCTTTACTGACCGAGCTTTGGTCTTAGGATAGTATTAACAAAAAACTGCATTCATTGAAGTTTAAATCCTATATATTTTATAAAACCGTTCGGCCACGTTTGTTTATAGTTCACAACAAAGAATAGCGCCAGACACTTATACAACATTTTTTAAAAATAATGAATCCATTATTATTGAGGATGCCAAGAATCATTTTAACCCTCCCCTTCATCTCCCTACTTTTTTCTAGAAGGATAATGAAAACGCTAGACTTGGAATGTCCATGTAATTGGCCAGAGTGATTGCACCAACAATTTTGAATAACTTCAATATCGAAATTTACTTGGTAAATTTGTAAAGAAAATTTCGAAAAACTATTGCGATTGAATTGCTAAGTAAAGAGAAATCTACTAATGAAAAACAATTGGTGGAGTATTGAGGGCAATTGCTCTTCGAGACGAATAGTCGGTTCCAATATCAAACGCGTAATTCATATTTTTATTTTGGGTGATGGATTACCTTAATCACGTTGTTGAATTTTCAAATCCAGTAATAAACTTCGCAACATGTCGCAAAAAGTGTATTAATATGTGTACTAGGGAGGAGTGAAGTTGGGAAAGGGTATACTTGGGGATAAAATTCTAAACAAGGTCGATTTTACCTATTGGAAAGCAGAGGAATCCCAAGATGATTGAAGGAATGCTAGTAAATGTAGGCATCATTCTACTAATGAAGATGTTATGAATATGCTATTAGCTACGTACGTTCTTTAAAGTAATGACATTTCCAGTTGAAAAAACTTGACAAACATGACAACGTCTAAGCACTTTTAATTTTTAATATCAGAGACATATACTTATTACGTATTTAATGTACTCATATGCAGTACACAATTATTATTACTGAATTTTAGGTAAATCTAGGTTTTTCTGTTCATAAATTTAAAAAAAAAAAAAAAAACATTTTATGAGTCGTTCATGAACAGAAGCTTTCTCTCCCCCCCCTCCGTTCCATACGTTTAAAATATTGTAAGCATAAAATGTGAATTTCAAAAGTAAAAAGTGAATTATTGAATATTGCTGATGTATTATTTGAAACAGCCTTCGAAATCTTAAGACAATTTATTTTAATAAGCTGAACCTAATGAGACCAGTTCCAAGGCGATAGGGCTTGCAGATTAGAAAGTATTTTGCTTTTTCCTGCATTGAAGGATTTTGCCTATATTGCTTACAAATATAAAGTTTAGATCAGTCCAATCTTTACGTTTCTAGGGGAAACCATTTCCATTGAAGAGAATACTTGAGAATAATTACATATTTGCTTACTAATGCAAAGATGATTCAATCTTTAAATTTCGATGGAAAAATATAAAGATTGCAAAATATAAACATGCAATATTCGACGAATAGCCATAGCATGCCCAATGACTGAACAGATAGGCATTTATGGTATCTGATGAAGATATGAGAGACTGTGAGTGCATAAGTTAAGAGAGTTCTTATGTTCCTCTCACCATTTATGTCCGCTATTTCCGAGTAGCACAGCTAAAATATATAATATGTGTACTTAAAGTGGGCCAATAAAGGATATTTCGTCTGATACCGATCAATAGTCTGTCAAAGAACTCGCTTAATATTTAAACCGCAATAACAATTTTAGTACATAAGGTTTTTAATGTTGAGTTGATTATACATTTTCCGACCCAACCTTCTCCTGGTCTGATTTCACCCATTGAAGAACATTTTTACTTTTATGTGAAGCAGTTAAATTTCAATATTTCCTAAACTTCAGTAGAACCTAGAAAGTTCATTGATGACGTCACATCGTACATTTATCTATGAATATCTGTTATTAAAGGACCTATTGTGGAACCATAATTTATTTTTATTGTATTTTTATCTCACAATCTCTTGAATCGTAAGGTTCATTTTATTATTAATTTACATTGAACATTTAATTCTGTTCCATTATTCTTTGATTTTATTATTTGCAACAACAGATAATTAATTGTGTTTACTGTTTGTTTGTTGTGGTTATTTAAAAGATAAGTTTAGTTATTTGTATTTTGTTGTCGACTGAGCAAAATCGCCTCGTCGTAGATGCTCTTAAACAAATACTGTTGTCTACAGTAGTATTACACCCTTCATGGCGAGAAAAATTTCAAGAAAAATTATCTTCAGATTTTACTGCAAATACCAAATTACCATTTATCTTGTTTCATGCTTCCGACAAACAGATGGGGAGATTAGTCGTGTGTTTAACATTCAAGCAAATAAAAATTTTAACATAATTAATTGTCAACAATTGTTGTTATTACATTTGTAGTAAACAACATGATTGTATACGATTTTTCTACCCGATTCATAAAAACGCGAAATCCTCTAACATACTTCTAAGTGTTGTGTTTCGATGAAATTCCTCTCCTTAAACAATTAAATTATACCATTATTATTATTATTATTTATTAACGTCCACTTTTTGAAACTCATGCTAATTGGGACGGGTTATCTACAGGTTACCACCCTTTTCTAGCCAGGGTGGGATTTTAGGATGTTATTTAATGAATTTCGTCACTAAATAATTTCCTCTGCCCAGGCGAGAATTGAACTCGCCACTCTAGGTTTACGAGTATACCATTAGATACACATTCATGATTGTGATATACAACATATATTGTGTACATAGATATTGTTCAAAGTCGACATTTGAAAAGAGTTGGGACTTCACTCAGACTTATCTCATTGGGAAAGAAAAGCCCCTTCATTACAAAATTATGATAGTGTCTAATTATTAGTCACAAGAGAAGCATCAAATGAAGTAAGAAGGGATTAAGTAACGATTGAATAGAACTAACACTTTCTAATTTGGAATCTGCTATTCAGCGACAGATAGATGTAATCTGGCCAAGGGCATACCGGGAACAACCGGTTAGCCTGTCTGTAATCACTCAACCTACGAGTTTACTCGTATAAACCCAACCTACAGCGTCTTTAAAGCCCTAAATCAACTAAATGGGGTTTCACAGCAACCAACTGTTTCACTAAGCATTTCATATCGAGCTTATTACGTGTGAAATGGAGAATAGAATGTGAGATGACGTCATGATAGTGGAAAATCTAATAAGTTTACTCATCGTATGCGTGACGGACATTTTTCCTACCTGTTAAGATTTTATATCATAGGTCATATATCAAAATCTTAGGGAGCTCCATCTCTAGCTCCCCTTTATTTCAGGTGGTCAAACGCTAGGTAGATGACTGTAATAAAAGCCCGTCACGCTACGTAAACTAAGAAGATTTCCCACGTGAAGTTATACAATAGAGAAATTTCACGAGAGCCGAGCAGTTAAGGAAACGGCCGAACTAGGCTTTTGGCGGGAGTCACTCGTTCAGATTTAATAAAAATGCAAATATCTCGGTTAATATACAAGATAGAGAATAAATGTATATAACAATATTTATAGTACATTTAATGTGCAATAAGATTGATTCTGTACAATATTTCGATCCGACTTATAGTAACGGAGATATTTTGAATTTTCGAAAATCCTCCCCTCTAAACTCCCCCTTCCACTGGTCCGATTTCAGCCGTTAACGAACTTAGTCTTTCTTTTTACATAAAATGACTAAATATCGAGTTTGGTAACGATCAAACAAAAATTGCGACCGCTAGAGCGGTAACAGACAAATATATAGATAGATAGATAGATCTATATATATATATATATATATATATATATATATATATATATATATATATATAGAGTTTTGAACGGACCTCATTTTCGTCATCTACTAGGTAGGATCGATGGACATTTGACGAAAAGTTTCGAAAATTCCGTCATGAGTACAACCTCAATAGCTGATTTCCCTGAAGGGAAATCTGCTAAAAACGATAGATAGTATAAAATGTGTAATCTAATTTTATTATACACTCAAAAAAACTGGCGTGGGCCTGCAATGTTTTAATTACTTTGACTTAATAATAACTAGCATTTATTATGTTTAAAATTGAATGTTTTTATACGTTATAAAAATGTGTTTTACCCGAAATAGGACAACAGAATGGTTACAAACTGGTAACTAAGTCCGCGAAATTCTAAACATCCAATTGAAGGAAAATCTCTTTAAGCAAATCAAAATTTATTGAATGAAATATATAGGTGCCCTATTCAGGAAACAAAGAAATCCCCACTAATTTGGTAACAACTAACAAATACTATTAAATTTAGACTATCCAACCACTTAGCTGTTCCGGATGGGTCGCAGTCTGATTTGCAAATGCGAATTTTTTCACATTCATGCATTTGGGTTCTGTAACCCATCCAGAAGAGCAATAGTGGTGATTGTTAGCGTGGGGAAGGTGGCCGTAGAGCTGCCGAAAATTCGCCATATGAAGACCGCTGGAGCATAAAGCGGCTTTGGAGAAGAAAATTAGAAGTTGTAAGACTTTCTGATTGCGTGTTTGCCAGCAGGACACTGATGAGGGCGAGTGCTCTGAGATGTCTCTGCCGCTTAAATTAATTACTTCTGGAGGAACGAAACCTTCTTCTTAACTGGGATCTGCTTGACTCCTTTCTGTTTCGTGTCCAAGGTGCGTATACGTTCCCTTGAATATCTAGTTAATTGTGAGTTTGAAATGAATCACCGGGTCCGATTCCCTGACTATTGTTCTAGTTAAGAAGTGTGGTCCTGTACGTTAACTGTACAGAATTTATTTATTTAATTAATTAAGTTATATATTTACGCTGATGGCGAAGTAAATACTTCCTACTGCTGACGAACTGACAAACATTGTAAATGCTTGGGTCCTCTCTAAAACTCGATGCAGCCAGCGAATTCTGGTAGGCACCCTTAGATGAAGCACGTCAGAAGCTAAATGATTCATCACGTATTTTGTGAGGCATTCAAACGTCCTCCTTTAGAAGTACTATGGGAACATTTTCAGAAAAGAATGTCATGAGATATCACATCAAAGGAGTTGTTCATCTGATAGATGACTTTTTGGTGTAATGAGTAGAAGAAGATGAACATGATGAAAGGCAGAATAAGCTTTTGTTCAGATTAGGAAAGTTCCTTGAATGAAAATCAATACAAGTTAAAAGTAAATAAGATTATATTTTAGAGTCTTGCGTTAGAAGTCAGGATGTTAAAACCAGACCTCCAAAATGTCAATGACATTCAAAATATGTCTTTTCATAGAAATCCTAAACCTCTTAGATCATTTTAAGGAATGGTGAACTACTTCATACAATTTGTCCAGTATTTATGTCACCATGCAAAAGCTCTTAGTTTGCTACTTTGTAGCAAAACTAGAATGGTTGTTGTAGTCCAGCGACCTTCAGAGGCAATATGAATTAACGAAGTTCTTTGTTTCTGAGGTAAATTCTTTGGTTAAATACGGCATAACCCCTCACCCCTTACGATACCCCTTAACCATCCCTTACTGTCGACTGAATAAGTGTCGATCTTCGACTTAAGGACTCAGAGGAGTCCTTCGTCATTGGCTCGAGCAGGAGCTCCTTTTACACTCTATTCGTTTTCATTGAATGATGTAGAGCCATGTTATGTTTAAATCCAATAAGACGCACTGGCCCTCTTGTGGGTCTACGAATGAATTTCTCAAATAGCCTTGGAATTTTCAAAATGCCACAGGTTCCTATGATTTAAGGAAAAAGGCCGATTAGTAGTCTGTCCGCGTCTTAACATAAATTTAGAATACGGTTGATACCATTTTGCTTTCGACAGAAACACATAAAACGGAAAGAATTATGCATACCCGATATGCTAAGATATCTCTTCCGTCAACAGAAAGGGTTTACAAATATAGCTGTTCAGACACAGCTGAGCAGGCATGTGTGTTCAACATGTAATTATACACAGGAATACCTTCCTTTGCATACCTGAAACAAACCTATTTTTATTACAATATATATATATATATATATATATATATATTTTGTTCCGAAAATTAAATACATGAATAATACTTCAGAGAGGGAGAGTCGCGTATTTGGAAAGTGTGACGTACATCAAAGAAACCGACAGAATGTCCTAGGTCCTACCAGTACCTTCCAGCCAGACGTCGACGGGTCCAGACAATTCCCCTTTGATGTATGCCATACTGACTCCATTCGTAGAAACCAGTGGTAACCTGTAGCTAACCCGCCCTAAATAGCATAAAAAGTGAACGCGAAAAAATAAAAACATACTTCCTGTTCACCCTCTTTTTTCAAGAGTTTTGAGAATTTTGAAGCGACACTTGCTATATCTTAGTTATGAGGAATGAATATTCATCCAGTTTTTATCCAGCTCAACTGAATTTCGAATGAAAATGAACATTTTTAACGATGGATCCTTACGAAAAATCAAATTTTAAAACGATTTTAAATAGGTGATTTTTTTTTTTTACCGTAAAGCCGTAAATCGCCAAAAACCGCACTAACTATTTTTATTCTCTCCAGAGAGAAGCTTTGTAAAAAAAAAAAAAACACCTTGACATCATTTTTGATAATATTGAGATGTTTTGTTGGGGGGAGAGGATATGGGGTATTTTCCTCCTAAGCCTTCCGCTAGGTCAAAAAAAAGTCATCGGCATAAAATAATTTTAAAGTTTGATTTTTTATAAGAGTCCATCATTCAACATATGCCTTCCCATTAAAGATTCTAGAGTTAGATGTGCTGAAGATGTGCGGGAAGACATATAAATAGCTTCATTCTACACAACCCTGCCAAGTTTGATTTGGAATTTTCCAAAACTCTTGAAAAAGAGAGGGGTAAGCAAGGAGTTTGGTTAATTGTCTCTCCATTTTCACCTCATCTAGTGGAAATCCTATCAAAATATTCTACTTTCTTTTAAAGCCACTTCTATACTTTTTATGAAGTTTTAGTTTGCCACTTCTCTCTTCTATTCTACTTCCCAGTCTGCCACGAAGTCTTAATAACCGCCAAAAAAATAAATGATACTATTGGTTCTTTAGGAGGGTGTTATGTTATGATAACAGTAGTCATTTGTGCCCCCCTCCCAGAACTGATTCTCTGGATACATGAATATTCTCGGTATTGCTGCAGCATTCTGCTGTGGTGGTTTTTGTTTTGATCAATAAAAAGCCAGGATTTGCTCGTACGGTTGTACCTAGTGACATACTGACTCCAATGTTAGCCTGGGCAATGGGTTGTTCAGGAGTAATTGGCGCTTTGTTACCTGACATCCAGAGTCTATTATTATATTCTATTGAAGAGGACGTTGGGCTAGGCATGAAATAAAAATAGCAACTGATTGTAGCGGTTTGAAGGTGACGGGAGTGCTGAGATACTCGGACGCTAACGAGGTAGTTCCGCCATTGTCACTCCCCCGTCCAATTAGGGATCCTTTAGTCTTTAACACAGACCATTTCTGCATGTGTCACCGTTTCCAGTAGGCTTTGGAGCCTAAAGAGTGACCATCGTATCGGTTTCGAAAACTAGTAAACATATGATCTCAAAAATACCTTAAATAAATTCCAAGAAAGATTTAATAGACTGAGCAAGCGTGAGGAGTTCCCCTCTAAAACAACCCCAGACACCTCTATAGCAGATTTCCTTTGTGAGAAATCAGCTATTGAGGTTTTCCTCATGACTCCTACCTAGGAGATGAGGTCCATTGAAAATTCTATATACATAGTACCTGTCTATTACAAGTCAACTCCGCACTCGCAATATTTGTTTGATCGTTACCAAAGTCGATTTTTAAGGGTTCAAGTAATAGCTGAAATCGGATCTAAGTTTTTCTATTAACCAGGGCGTGAAATTAGTTGTATACCGCCCTTTAGATTTTGGGATAGTTTCAATGGCAGATTGACTAATTGATTTAGTGAACTCTTTCTTTCATCAATGTTGTCCGGGATATTTTGAATAGAGTTATGGAACTTATTCTAGTTGGCTTCATCTGTATTCTATTTAGGATGTATATTTGTAGTAGATAATTTCATACGAGGAGTTAATTTAATTGGGGAGTGACCAGTTCCATATTTTTTTGGCATACATCCCAATTAAAATGCAAATCTATAATTTGGCAAAGAAATGGTCGTCTATAGTGGATAGTGTTCTTGATCAGGGGCAGAGCCCTTATATAGCCTTTATATGGCCCTTATATATTTTAGTCCTTAAGGGAAATCAGCTATTCTGAATAGAGATCATTTCTAACTGCCATCGCAGCACTTCCGTGGACAATTTCTCTGCCCTGATTTCTTTATCTTTCCTGTAAACCTTGTAGTTTCCAATTGTTAAGTCAAGAAGGGGGGTCAACTTGGTTTCTTGGAAACATAAAATGGCTGGGTTTGTATTTTTTAAAGATTAGCTTTAATTCTTCGAACTGTGTACGAATCCCATTGCAATTCCAACACACAACAATCATAATTTTTCAAAAGGTATTTGAAACCTAAGATACAACAGTCTAATGGACAGTAAATATTTCATAATAATGATTGACATTTTAAATACATTGACATTTTCCTTAAAGAGTTCAATTAATACTTTAAGAGTCTTATCATTAAAACATATTGGTTCTTTTATCTATAAATGAAATTATTTCATAATATAATACAGCCAGTACTCCATGGGGGAGAGACTGCACTATAAAAGAATTTCATTTCATGCTGAAGAAGTGTTAGGAAATTTGTTGGTTATTGGTAGTTGTATTGAGTAGTATTATTTGTCATTCATTTATGTGATTCATTTGTATTGTAAGAAAATCCATAGTGAATATTTATTTTGCATTATTTACTATTAAACTGTCTCGTCGTTACCACTTATGTGTTACTCAATTTGTTTTGCCTTTTAGGCTTAAGCTTATTACTCTGATTTTTTTATAAGTAGTTAGTAAGACATTCAACAGATCATCGTATTTTCCTATTTGCTTTGATTTTGGGGGTAAGGAAGAATTAGAAATATTTGGGCAATGGAGGGGATGGGAGGGGGAGCGGATGAGGAAGCGGGGGGGGGGGAGCTTAGGGATTTTGGAGGTAGAGTGAGGAGTGGGGGAGGAAAGGGCGAGGGGAGGAGGGGAATTTAGTGTGGCGAGGGGTTAAATTAAAGAGGTGGGGGAAGGAGTTAAAGCATTTAGTGCTGAATTGAAATGATTAGTGGTATTTTTAGTAACAATCCTAATAGAGGAGCTATTTACGGTATAATCCTGGAATTTGAACGCGTCGGTCTCGTTCCCCATCCTATTATTCTTTGCTACATCAGCGTAAGGTATGTTATTCAAGTTTCCATATCTTTCCTTAAACTATAGCGGGAGTCCAAAACTTTTAATGGGCACCGAGGGAAATTCGGTTTATGGTATAGTAATAAATCCCTCTTGATTATAACGTGTACCAACATTGCTACGAACGAGCAGGAGTGGGGGTGCCTGAAATAGAAAATCGGGATATTTCGTTTCCTATTGTTAAAATAGATGCACATAGCAAACGTTGTTTATTGTGTTATGTAAAGTTACTTTTGTTCTTTACACTTTTGTCGTATATCAGAGTATAAACGAGATGTACACTAAAAAATAAAGCGAGAATCAACAATTTTATTGGGCAGTAATGACCAAAACGAACTAAACAATACTCGGCATATGAATTAGCATTTGCCCTTCCATGATTATAAACTATTTATATCAAAATTTCTAGGGACGACCAGAGGGGGGGACGAAAAATCGCCGTACTTTGCGTCCTATTCGGTTTTCGGCAAAAATGTACATATCAGAATGTGTTTATTTTGTAATTTAGAATAACTTTTGTTATTTCATTTTTGTATTTAAAACGAAGTTTTCACGATATTTACGCTAAAAACTATGTCTGGAGTAAACAGTTTTATTAGTACTCATTAAAGTGTTTTAATATAGGTATATTATCACAAATCATGTTACTTTTGAATACTTATATGATAATTCTAAGTATGGTTCGAATTTGGGAGGTTATAAATCTTCGACCTCCCCCCTGCTCAACTCACTTGTTATTTATTTTCACTAGAAAAGAAATTAGCTATTTATTTTGAAGAAATGTAAACTATAGGGGCATTTCGATTATTTAAGTTCTATAATGTATTATTTGAACACATGTATGCTGAATTTGCACATCGTGTGATAGCGGAAGAAGAGGAGAGTAAACTCTTTAATTGTGGTATTTATTTATTATTACCTCCGAATTGTTGATGTTATTAAAATATCTATTTAATATCTATAACTAATAAACGTTACTTGGAAATGTCAATATGACAGATGACAATACGCGTTTAAACTCAATATGATCGATTGTTTAATGTGTTAGTCAGGTTGCAGGGAGGGGGACGATATCTTCCCCTCACCTCGATTTTTAAAGATAATTTAAATTATTTTTAGTGTACCACTGTTATTTATTTCTACCAGGTATATAAATTATTAAAACATTTGAAGCGTTTAATGCTTTGAATAAATAATTTAAGTAAAATATGTTGACAACTCTCAAGCGGGAGCTTCGCCGGGTTCCTTAGCAAGTTTTCTCAAAAAATACTCCAAGCATTCGTAAATTTATTTGTCATACTGTTCAAAAATGAATAATAAATGTAAATAAAAATTGACTTCTATCATTCACAAGGATGAAAGTGGTTAATAACTATTTGGATTATTTTTTTCATTTTCACAACTAACTAATCATCATTAGTTTCTTCCCTACTTGGAATCATCCGTCCGACAAATTACATTTTTTGTCGACCTCACGCATCCCATTACGCTTACATTAAACTGACCTGTTGTGCAATCAGCCCTTTTGTCATGGTGGGCAAATTCTCATTATTACAAAGAAGCAAATAACGACCTTTTCCAAGGAAATATAAACAGATTCTAGTGCTCATTCCAGTCAGTCAGTAACTGTCACGCATTGAATGAAATACAATATTTGTCACGTACAATCTATTTTAAGATCATCATCATCATGAGTTCACAGTCGGCAAGAGGTAATTATGAAATCACTGCAAATCATTAGGTTTTGCTTTTTGTTCTTTAATGTTCTTATAAATTTTGTTCTATGGCTAGAAAAGGATGGACCCCGTAGTAACATTTGATGTAGTTTAACAAAATAAAATGGAAACTGTATATCAGAAACGCAGTCAATATGCGTAATAAATAAAATGTTATTATACAAATAAATTTCTTGAAATATTTTTAACTAGAAATAACTGGAACATCACTTATGAAAGATTATGTTGTTATTTAAGGAAATTTGTAAACAAGGTTTAGATACTCGATTAGATGCTACTAAATGAGAACTGCTTAAATTATTATTGGGAATAAGATATTATTAGCGTGTCTAAGTACGCGGAAAAAACTGTTAATAATAACAAGGAATATGTCTAGGAGCAAAGCTAAGATTGTTGAGGGCACCGCAAGGCTTTGCATGGCCCATGAAGCCCCCAACAACATCAAAAGTTCAGTACGTCATTTATCTAATAGTATCTGTCATATAAAGTTTGGATTAATCTGTGTACTTGTGTAAGTAATCACTTTATTGCCATCAAGTTACAGTTATAGTTTTAAACGTAAATCATGTATTGGCTATTGAACGAATATTGACGAGTTTATTACCATTCACAGCTTCAAATGAATCTAGTTCCCGTCAATATATGACGAGTGTATTAGAATTCAGAGAAAAAAATGACGAAATTCTATTCAGGCAATCTGCTTAATTCCATAGAGGAATGAGGTGGTTATCAAAGACAGCCTAAATTAGCTAACACTGTTACCTTTCTTAGGGTTGAAATAGAAATAGTTTCCCGTGGAAATAAAAATAAGGTTATTCCTTGTTAACTCTCACTCCTATCAATAACATAACATAGCTCACATTGTATAAATATATTCCCTAAATAAACATGAAACACACGTTCATATATTTATAATCATATTTAATAATTTCGTTAACGGTGCCATCAGTTCACCCATCTTTGGGATATACCTTCGAATGTAGCTGGACTGATAACAATTTCTCTTAATACATATACAAAACGTTGCACAGTTCTATTCAGCCATTTTCATTCGGTAGCCGAACCGACGAAATTCATAAATATAAATAACGTTTTAGCAGATTTCCCTTAAGGGAAATCAGCTATTGAGGTTGTACTCATGACGGGATTTTTGAAATATTTCTTCAAATGTCCATCGATCCTACCTAGTAGATGACGAAAATGAGGTCCGTTCAAAACTGTATATATATATATATATATATATATATATATATATATATATATATATATATATATATATATACTAGCTCAGATACCCGGCTTCGCCCGGGAATTCATTTGAGGCTGAATGGTGATGGTATTTTTTAGCAGGCTTTACATTGTACAATATTTTGACATTTACCCGTCCCAGTGTTTAGGATTGATACCCGTCGTTGCCGTGGATTTGCTAATAATAGAATTATTTGTTCGATAAGGCTTCACTGTCTTCGATATTTTTATATTTCCCGTCTCTTATACATGTAAATATGGTGAATTTTTATTTCAGGCCTCCCTTATAACCCCCCTCCCGTTCGAACCTAAAAATATTAATATAATTTATAATCATGGAAGAATTAATGCTAATTGACATACCGAGTTTTGTTAAGTTCGGTTCAGCCGTTAGTGCCCAATAAAATTGTTGGCTCCCGCTAAAGTTTTAACGTATAACTCATTTATACTTAGGTATACGACAAAAGTGTATATAACAAAAGTTACTCCAAATATCAAAATAAACGACTTTTGTTATGTTTATATTTGCGGAAAAACCAATAGAAAACGAAATATCGCTATTTTTAATTTCAGGCTTCCCTTATAACCCCCACTCCTGTTCGTCTCAGAGAATATTAATATAGCCTAAAGTCTAAGTTGGGTTAGTAGTAATATACATACCAAGTTTCATAAAATTCGGTTCAGCCGTTTATGCGTGAAAAGGTAACAAACAAACAAACGATACGTCGGATCGAAAACTATTACAAAATCAATCTTATTGCAAATTAAATTTACTATAAATATTGTTCTATACATTTATTCTCTATCCTGAATATTAACTGAGATATTTGCATTTGTATTCTGCATGTGCTCGGCAGCAGTGGCTATGTTCGGACTTTCCACCGTGAGCTCTGGTGGCCGTTTTCGTAACTATTCGTCCCTCGTGAATAGGTTTAGAGGTTTCTTACTACTACAGTTGTTATTGGGCAGATTTCTCTATTGTAAAACTTCACGTGGGAAATCTGCTTAGTTTACGCAGCCCCTGCGTGACGGACTTTTTTTATTGTAATTATTATTCGAAACACAATTTGTTCTTTACGATATTTAGATAAAACCAATAATAAAGAAGGTATTGTGGATATTCGTTTTGACGTAAAAATGAACCCCCCCCCCTTCTAGTTCAAAATTATAATTCTCTTAATGTCTATATTGTACCTTGGAATAGTTTGGTCACAAAATAAAAAAAATTCATCTTTCGAGCCGGTTTTCAGTGATTGCGGTTGAAACGGGAGGGCAGACAAACATGATTTTCAATTATGGTGCCATTATTACATTCACAAATATTTCGGGCCCTGCATAATTATTATTCATTGATTTGTCTTAGACAACTGCAACAATAGGCATGCTGTAGAATTTTAGGAGTAACACAATCCCATATAGACAGCATCATCAAAAGTGTTCATGTTACTTAACCATCGAGTCGTTCAAATACGTACTAATAATAAATTTATAATGATTCCAAAAAATTGTGTTGTAATTATTCTATTTAGTATTTACAATATTAATTTTTTTTTTCTCGGCAAGGATAAAGTGCAAATATTATCATTATTACTATTAAGATGTTCAGAAACCAAGGATAATGAATGCCAGACGGCCATCAGCCGAAGACCGTAATAGTAATTATGATAAAGGCTGGCAACTAATATTATCCTAATTAAAAGTCTTTTACGGTGCTGCTTTCAATATTATTGATTAAATACGAGTCAATGATTCCATTTGCATATGGGCTTACCAATGGTTTCATTAAATTATCTTTAGGATCATCCTGACTAAAAAAGGAGAGTAACATGTATATAATCCCTTCGGATTGTCTTAATTATAATAATGGAAAAAAAATAAGATAAGAAACGTAAGATTTGAAAGCTAGTGATTGTTATGCCAGCGACTTCTTATCCAGTCTGTCATATCTCTGCTTTCTTCACAAAGTTCAGCGTACTGTAGATCAATTGATAAATAATTTTAAAGAATTAATCAATTTCTTTAATTTTAATTAAAGATTTCACAAGGAAACAATCCAATCTACATCCATAATCCAAGTAATAATAATCCAATAACCTGATATAACTTGAACCAATTTATTTAGCATTCCAATAAATGCTATATACCAAATATTATATGCTACCCCTCCCCTCCCACTTCTACTCATCGGTTTTTAAATAGAAATAGAGAATATATGGTGAAATTTGATCACAAGTGTGTTATAACAGCACGTGAGAAATCTGCTTGTTTACGCAGCCCCTACTTGACGGATTTTTTTATTCATATGAGGGTTACTAAAATTTGTGAGTTATTTTGTCTTCTAAGCACTTGGTCTGGTCCTGTTATTATCTTTTTGAACATTAATGACTTACTGGCGCAATCCCAGTCGTAATTGAAATTGTCGGTGGTTTTGAGCTGTAAAAAGTTTCCTTTTATATATTATTTTTATGTCCAAATTATTTTTTTTAATTGCATTCCTACGAAACTGGAGTTTGTAAGTACAGTAAAAAGTTTGCACTGAAATCCCGCTGTTGCACATTAATAGTTCTGCCTCAATATGACCTCGGACCTTTTTCCTTTCTCTAGGTTGACAAAGAACCTGAAATAAGAAAGTCCGTCACGCAAGTATTGTGTAAAAAAGCAGATTACCCACTAGTTGGTATATGTGATGCTGAAGATCTCAACTCACCATATATTCTTTATTTCTCTTCAGTTAAGAGTATGCAATCAGGAATTGAAATAAAAAATACAAGCTAAACATTAGATATTTAGTAGGCTTGTATGGAAAGAGTTATTCAAACTAAACATCGGATAAGTTGAAGTGGGGGCAACCTGAAGAAATTGCAAACATCTCCAGTATGGTATTGATAAAAAAAAGATTTAGCCGAACGAATATGATGTTGTTATAACCTTAAATGATGAACATACTTGACTATGAAAATTAAATATGATATTTCAGCTTGGAATAGAACGTTTGATGATATACCAGCTTATTGTTAAAAAGAGATGAGTAGACCTGATGGTTTACTGACGACTTAATACTAAAAAAATGAACACACCTCAAATTAATATTCGAGATATAGAAAAAAAAAATGTTAGAACAATATTACCCTATAAGTGATCAAATTTACAACAAGATTGGTTATTTACACGGTTTTGATTTCTCATAACAGGGAAAATTTAGAAAAATTTCTGTACCCTCCCTTCTCTAAACCCTCCCACCTGCTGGTCCGATTTCAGTGATTAAGGATGCTGCTCAATATTTGTGAACGGAGTCAATATTTATGACGATCACTGTGATCTACGTAACTTAAAATATTGTCGATAGGTTCGTTGTGGTGGTTTAGAGATTCAAATTTAAAGTAAGCTAATTTAAAAATCAATTATTTTTGGCATTAATATTTCGCCTACCAACTAAGTGTAAACAACATTCTTTACGATGAATTTCAAACATTTTTCAGATTTAAAACTGGGTGACTAGCTTTGGCGATACAGATATTTAAAGAAAGAATCCTGAAATGAATTACTATGATTTTGACATGTCCCATGGTTTGCGTCGTGTTTATTATGGTTGTTCCATCTATGCACTTGGTAGTTGTTCCCGTGAACAGTCTTTCCTGATTTCCACGAGAACGAACAATGAATGAAGAGGGTCTCAAAGGCGTGCAGTGGTTTTCCGTTGCCTTTTGCTTGAGACTATCCAATAAAAAAGACATCATGGGGCATATTTCATTCATCCAAAATTCCACAGGAGGCGAATTTTTTTGAGAATCATCCCCCCTTAGCCTGCATTAGGCGACTAACTATAGGCTTTAGTCAGTATGAACATGGTGGAAGTGAGAATTTCAACAATGTTTTGGGGAAATTATTATTATATACAAATATCTTAATGAGGTATCAAACAAGAATATGCTCTGTATCCTTCCCAGGATTTATGTAGTGTCTCATTACAATTAACCTTGCTCATGTTAAAATCTTCCCGAAATAAGTGAAAAAAGACTAATGGCGGCAGACTTGATAACGGTATCAGTGAAGCATGAATACCCAACAGGTATTACTTCATTCTCTTACATCATAACCTATATCTAGGACTAGCTCAGTTAGTATTGTGTCTACTTCTGGAGTACTCTATCCATTTCATGAAGTGTTTATTGTTTACAAAGTGTACGATTGCTTTGATATGTTTCATTATCATCATTATATCGCTGATTATAGGTTCTTCGAAATACTTATGGATCAAGCATAAACAACAAAATGGTGCGGTTCTATGTTCATAAAAATCGAGCATATGGTAAAATAGAAGAGAAAGGCATAGATGAAACGATAAGCCTGTTAGAAAGTGATGATACAGGTACAGATATTTGATCAAATCTATGATAAAAGTAAAGCGGTTTATTAATTTGTCCTTGTAAAATTTTACTCTCTTAAAGTTGAATCGTCTCTATCAGTTAGCATTTTTTAAACATTTCCATATTTAAATAAAGCTCGTCACGCAGGGGCTGCGTAAATTAGGCAGATTTTCCATGTGCTGGAATGACACAATGGTGATTTCACCTCACTATCTATCTATTCTCTATTTCTCTCGTAGTAAGAAGTCTGGGTAAAAAGGAAATGAAATAAAAACTCAGTTACTCAAATAGGAGCTTACTGATGGTTGAAAAAAAAAAATGCAGATCACAAACCGAACATTCATCTTACGAAAACATATGCAAAGCATTAAATGTTGAGCAAAATTGATTCTATCACATTTTTTGGGCCGACTAAAAACAAAAATTAAGAAATTTTGAATTTTCGAATTCCAACTCCTTTAAATTCACATTATTACTGGCCTGATTCCAGTCATTAACAAATGTGATCTCTAGAGTTGGAAGAATCGGATAAATATGAAGTTTGATATTGATGGAATAAACATTTTTGCGAGAGGAACTTAAAATCCTCATTGATGAAAAACACTTTTGCATTTTTCAAATATTAAAAATCCGATGAAGGCAATATTTGGTATTTAAGCTTGGAATACATATTTTAATAATATATCAGCTTGCTGTTAATATAAGAAGAGTAGGAGCTGGGGTTCACCGATAGCTGAGAACTAAAACATTGCAAATATCTCAGTTAATATTCGAGATAGGGAAAAAATGTATATTTGAACATTTACAGAAAATTAAATTTGCAACAAGATTGGCTATATACAATTTTTCGTTTCAACTCATAAAAACGGGATGCTTTAAATTTGGCCCCCACCTGCTTTGAACCTCCCCTCTTTTTGGTCCGATTTTAGCCGTTAATGAACTTGACCTTTAATTTTACATGAAGCAATTAAATATCGGTATTTGAATACATTTTCGAAAATGGTGACATGAGTACAATCTTAAGTACTACTTCCCTTGGGTAAATATCCTAATGCTGATTGATTACCTTATGAATTTCTACGAAACAGGTAAAATCTAATTTGTTTAACATTACACTCAATCACACACATATCATGTACAGTAATGTAGCGAAATTTGCGACAAACTGAAAGTGCTTTTGTATACAATCCCCTCTGTTTATATAAAATAAAGATACAAATCATTATTGGCTTATATGCTCAAGCCAAGAGGTTTTTAAGGTATTTATTTGTCTGAGGACCGAAAGCAGGGTGGGGGAGGGGGCAAAAGATTGCCAACTTTGGTCTTTCATATCTCCGTCACTTTGGAATTTAAACGAGCTGTCATGGAAGTGTTGCCTAAATTAAGTAAATATTTTATAGCTAAAATAAGCATGGAAATCTGCTGAGATATGAAAATAAATTATGTCTGAAATGTATTCAAAGAGATCTTTCCAAGTATCTACTAAAAGACCAAAAGTTTCCAGCTTCCATTCCTTCGTTTGTTCTTCTATTTGAGAATGAAATGAATGTTACGGAAATGATTTACAAAACAAATAAAACCAAAAAAGTACATGGCGCGTTTTTTTGATTTTATGTCTAATTACAAATATATAAAAACTTTAACTGATGATCAAACGGAATAATTATTTTCCCTATTCAGAAGAATGGGATGGAATACAGCACTAGCCCCCCCCCCCCCAAAAAAAAAAACCAGTAACCATAATGAATAATTAAAAATACATTTTAATGCTTATTCAGAAACTGCTAAATGCCGTCATTGAGCAATAATCGCTGATGTTTGGTAGAAAGGACAGTAGTAGCGGGCGTTATCAGTATCCCACATTAGGAGGAGCTAATCACGGGAAATAAAACTTATCTCTTGCCATTAATTTCATCTATCACTCTTCGTAGGCCTGTCTCCCATTGTTAGTCACCGCGAGGCAACCAACCACGTGTAACCTTTATCCCTGTACAACAAGCAGTTGGTTATTTAAGAAGAATTGTTTTGGTAGGGAATTATGCAGTGTTGTATTAAGAATTAGAAATTATAACCAACTTCTATGTTTGCATCAATGTGATCGAACTGTTCTTAGTGATTCTACAGTTGCTATGTTGGCAGGTATGAAGAATGAAACACGGGAGAGTGAAAACTGTATCCACAACAAAGGACATCTTAATAAGGGAGAAGAAGATGAAATGGTAAGTTTATTCAAATTAAATTTGCACTACGAAATAACCCTAACATTTATGTTGTATTGGACGCACCTTAATCTACTCAAGGATGTACCCACTTTCTCTAGTACAAGAGAAATGTATGTCGCTAATCCTATAAATGAAAATTCCTAAAAAATAAAAATTAAAAATCGCAGACACAATGGGGTTTAGCAACATATTTTTGTATTTTATGAAACCAATTGGTACAGAGTTCCTCTTAAAAATTTCTTCTAGTACATGTGATAGTTCTATAATTCGTTCAATTGAATTATTTCGTTTACATTTGAAAAATTAATTTATACCTTGTTAAATCACTGCGGATGAGTTTAAAGTATTAAATTGGTAGGTCAGACTAGGCTTTATTATTTTAATTAGACATGACATGAGTAATTAATGCCTAAGAGCTGATTAAAATAAAATTTCAAGTTTAGCAGAACATAAGTGGCTGCATTTAGGGATATTTTCATAAAAAGGGACCAGACAAGATAAGTGTGACGATGGTTGGAGTTCATGTCAACAGTATTTCCACTGAAGGAAGAACAAAAAAATAATCGTTTGTTTTTAACTCCAAATGAGTGAGATAATGTAACGTGATTTTTCTATAAGGACAATGGAGCCGTCTGAATCTTTGGGATTTTGGCGTTACTCTCAAGTGGTTTACGTTGTGAATAATTAAATATTGGCTAGATTATGTTAGTGAGGAGTACGAATTATTGATACACCTCTATAGATTGAGGCATCGGAACAGTACTTGACAATTACCATTGGTGGCGATGCAGGAAACCATTATTTTTGCATGGATTGAGTGATGTATTAATGAATCTCATTGGCCATGGCTCAGATAGCTTCATAGTCTTTGCCTCAAGATCCAGATTGAGGTAGAGAGGACTTTGGCGTCTATTGGCTGCGAGAATTTGGTCCTTCTTTTGGGGTCAAGAACTTTTTTTACTGGCTATGTGTAGGAGAATTCCTCCACTTGACTGGCCACAATGTCTCGAGAAGAATATTTGAAGAACAATATCTATATGACGTAAGGTATAGGAGGATGGTCCATTACATAATGTTTATTTCTACGGAAAGGAAAATATTCTCGCCAATGCCCTTTTGAGATTGGCGCTAGAAGAGAGAATCAATTGACACTGGGAGCAGTTAATAAATAACGGATGGAACACAATTACTGACCAGAGAAGACTACGAAAACTGACGAATGCTGATCTATAAATGAACAGAGGAGATTAATACTTTCCAAGAAGAGACAGTATTATACTCTGAAGCTCTGCTTTGCCCTTTGCCGATCCCCACATTTTTCTATTTTTTGGGTCCATTTGACAAAAAGAAATTATTGGAGTACTTGCTTCTTCCAAATGGCTAGAAGCAAAAGAACTGTAGACGACCAAGTCCCAGACAATTATATAACGTGAAAAAAAATAAGTTTGAAGTAAGAGAAGAGCTTCGGATTTTGAAAAAGAAGGAAGAAAGAGGGCATTTACTTGCCATAGCTGGAAATGGAATAGTGTTTTAACGCTGTGGGGAAGGACGACAAGAGAAGAGTTAATATCTGAAACGAGACAATCAATTTCGCCAGAAACGAAAGTTATGATGGGTAGGGATGAAATAGCAAGACTTGGAAAGTTGTAAAGGCAGGTGGCCGACCACTAGGAAGAGCGAATACGAGAAGGGCTGACTGAGTAAGAACTGCATTACAGAGTCCAAGTAATATATTGGATTCCATCCCCAGGGCGGCCGAGAAGACCGATAACTGCATCTAAAGGGTTCTAAGATCAAAATAATGGCTATCTACAGATTACCATACTTAAATAAGTGTAACATTCCCTTTAAATATTGTCCTTATTTTGTATCGAAACATTAAAAGAGATATTTGTATTCTAGCAGATTTCCTTTGAGGGAAATAAGCAGTTGAGGTTGTACTCATGATGCGATTTTCGAAAAATTTCCAAAATTGTCCATCGATCCTACCTAAGAGATAAAAAAAATGAAGTCCGTTCATAATTGTATGTTTATTTGTCTGTTGCCGCTTAGATGAAAGGCCAATAGTAGCTAGAGCCAATAGTAAAATATAATTATGAAATAGCTGATTATCGCTTTATCCGACATACAACCAATTATTACTGCTTGCATAATTTGTCATTATTAAAGGTGAACTTTCCATTGGCAGTTAGAAAAATAGTGGAACAATTATATATACTCGTAGACTTCCACGGTCCTGGTCATTAATACTATTAAGGTCTTCGGGTATGAATGAGAAGCATGTCTAGCGAAACGTTGGCAACAAAAATGAAGACACGGTCAATACCCGAAGACCTTAATAGTATAAGTGGAACAATTGTTTGAGTATAATTATGAGAAAATCGTCTGAATAGTGTTATACCGTACTAATTGAGCACTAGTGAAGCAGCAACATCTTCTACATATAAGTTGAGTTCCTGTTACGTAATTGTGTTATTACTACTCAAATTAGGTTCAGCGTAGAACAGGCTCCCGAATTCAAATACTCTGAAAACTTGCGAGGCCTATTTCGATGGTTTCCTGATTCTTACATAATTTTGTTTGTTACGTCTTCGTCATTAACAGGTAACAACAGGAAATGTTCGCAGCAAAAATAACAGAAGATTTTGCTTCATCACAACAACCTTCGTAAATCTATTTCTGACATTTCAATTAGGACTTCATTCAGTAATTTCTCATACTTTGCTTGAACAGGAACGGTTGAGAGATTGAAGACAATTCAGGACCCAAATGACGCTATTCCCCTCCACTAAATTTTACACATTTTGGAATCAACCTTGCTGTTCTTGATCCTTCATGCTCCAACATAAAGTGATTATTCCGTAGTAAAATACACATAGTTTGAGGTAAAGACAGACAGAGTAATTGCGGATAACAGATTCATTTTAAATTTTCTGAATATTTTCTGTGTCTTTGGGAAGCAGCTACACATCAATGAAATATGGGAGAGATTTAACACATGAAATCATACATATACATATAACATAAAACCACACATATATATACGTCCACTTTATGTACCTTGGTTACACATTCTCGCTCTTACAATCATACTTTAAAACGATGAACCATTCGTACACGACAATTACTGTCACTAGACTGATCTATTCAACGAAAGGTTCCCAATTAGCCTGCGTGCCACTCCCATCACTCATGTAACTTCATTACTTTTCAAGTAAATGCAGAACAATAAATCATCAATATAAAGTATGTGAACCAAATTTTGAAGCTAAAAAAATTAAATATTTGTTATAGTCAATGAGCATTTTGAAATACCACTTTTCAAATACGCACAGCAACAGTGAACAACGGAAATGATATATATTTAATTAAAAAAAAAAATCTAATATGCTATAGTAACAAAAAATGTTTATTTTTCTTCTCATGTTATCATTCTACGGCAAACTCTAAAACCATCAAAATAATCTACGACTACGTTAAGAGAGAGGGTTTCGATCCGACATATAGTAACGGAGATATTTAAATTTTATAAAATCCTTCTCTTTAACACCCCCCCCCTCCCACTGGTCCAATTTCAGCCATTTAGGAACATAATATTTTTTTTCATAAAACGATTAAATATCGAGTTTATTCACGATGAAACAAAAATTGTGACCGCTACAGCGTTTAAAACAAATATATATATATATATATATATATATATATATATATATATATAATTTTGAACGAACCTCATTTTCGTCATATCCTGGGTAGTATCGATGGACATTTGAGGGTTTATGATTCCGTAAATTAAAAAAACAAAACAAACTAATTTCATCATTGTTTAGTGGTACCTAGTAATAATTTATATTATTACAGCTAAAGAGTTATTTATAGGTTACTTCTCTAGCCAGGGACTATGGTTTTAGCAGAGTTCCCTTAAGGGAAATTAGCTATTGAGGTCGTACTCATGACGCAATTTTCCGAAAATTGCTTCAAACGTTCCCAGGAGACGAAATGACGAAAATGAGGTCCGTTCAAAACTACATATACATTATATATATTGCTGTGGAAATTACGTACATGAACAATTACACAGAGTTAATCCGTATTAACGTACGATGTAGATGTGAGGAGCCGACCGACCGAAGAACCACGACCAGTTTAGTTTTGTTCTCAATTTCTTCAAGTGAATAACGGTGCAGCTTTAGTGAACAGTGCATTTTAGTTTCAGTGCGGTGCCATGTTTATGTAAAGAACAGTGTGGTGCCATGCTTATGTAAAGAACTCAACAAAACTATGTATGTGAATCAGCATTTATTCTTCCATGATTATAAGCTATATTAAATTTTTATTATTTATTTTATTTTATTAATTTATAAGGGAGGCCTGAATAAAAACATCGCGATATTCCATTTTCTATTTGTTTTTAGGCAAACGTGCACATAACAAATGTTGTTTTTTGTGTTATTAATAGTAGCTTTTGTTTTAAACATAATATTATTAAATTTAATATCCTAATCGCTTGAAATATCATGCAGGACAACGTCTGCAAGGTCCGCTAGTATATATATATATATATATATATATATATATATATATATATATATATATATATATATATATATATATATATACTAGCTCAGATACCCGGCTTCGCCCGGGAATTGATTTGAGGCTGAATGGTGATGGTATTTTTTTGGCAAGGCTTTACTTTGCACATTATTTTGACATTTACCCGTCCCAGTGTTAATACCCCCTGTACGGGTTAATACCCGTTGTTGGCATTTGTTAATAATAAAATTATTTTTTTATGTAAGTCTTCACTGTCCTCCAAATTGTCATATTTCCCGTCTCCTGTGCATTATGCATAGATTTCAGTTATTAAGGACAAAATGTTAACATAGATTTGAATTAATTTTTCCAAGTGAGGTACCTCATAGTACAAATTGGAATGAATTTTTGAGCATATCAATATTTCTACTCAAATTACTTGCTCCACACATTGTTCCTGGAGAAATGTATAAAACAAAAGTTAATCTAAATAACAAAGTAAACAACTTTTGTTATATGCATGTTTGTCGAAAAACAAATAGACAATGAAATATCGCGAATTTTTATTTCAGGCCTCCCTTATAACCCCCACTCCCGTTCTAGCCTAAAAATTAGAATATAGCTTATAATAATGGAAGAATTAATGCTAATTGGCGTACCCAGTTTTGTTAAGTTCGGTTTAATCGTTAACGCCCAATGAAATAGTTGACTCCCGCTTTAGTTTTTAGTTGTTTGTTAAAAGACAAAAATGAATATGACAAAAGCTACTCTAAATAACAAAATAAACAACTATTGTTATGTTCATATTTGCCGAAAAACGAATAGAAAACGAAATACCGCTATTTTTACATTCAGGCCTCCCTTACAACCCCCACTCCTGCCCGTCCCTAGAAATGTTGGTATGGCTTGTTATAATGAAAGCGTTAGTGCTAATACACATACCGAGTTTTATTTATTTCGGTTGGGTCTTTTGTCCCAAATAAAATTGTTAACTTCCGCTATAGGTTTTAGCGTATATCTCGTTTATAATTCGGTGTACGAAAAAAGTGTATATTACAAAAGTTACTCTAAATAACAAAATAAACAACTTTTGTTATATTCATATTTGCCGAAAAACTAATAGGAAACGAAATATCGCTATTTTTAATTTCTGGCTTTCCTTATAACCCCCACTCCTATTCGTCTCAGAGGATATTAATATAGCCTAAAGTCTAAGTTGGGTTAGTATTAATATAAATACCAAGTTTCATAAAATTCGGTTCAGCCGTTTATGCGTGAAAAGGTAACAAACAAACAAATAAACAAACAGACACCAAAGAAACAAAATGCAGTTATGGTGTCTATGACGTGTGAAACGAAAAGTTATCGTGAAATTTCGCGAAAAAAATCAATGTACAGACAGAGGTTACAATTTTATATATATATCTTATACTTAATTGTATAATTACTTGTAAGAAACTTTTTAAGAAATAGAACAGCTTCTAATCTTATAATATTTGGCATTCAAACGGAGAAACTGTAGAAGGAAATATTAATTTACAATTTTAATTACTTATTTACTAATATGTATATTTTATCTACATGATCCATAGTTTCATTGAAAAATAATAATACTTTTTAATACGTAAATTGGAGAAATATTCGGACTTTTGTTAACGTAGCTTTAAAATAATTCTTGACCATTTTTATATTAGAAAAATGTAAGGACGTAAATAGGAATTATAATAATAAAATCTCTAAGTGGCATTAGAAGGATTTAAGTCATATAAATTTCGAGGTCTGTCTACAACAGTATTTCAAAAGTGCGATCCTTAAAACCAGGCTAACGACTTGATAAGAGTCTCAATACCTCAATGTGTTACGTCTTGTTCAAAAAAACTGTTTTTAATTGTTGTAATAAAGTAAAAGGCATAAACACACGAAATACTCGTTATTGCACCTCCTTAAGTTATATAGCTTAATACTCATCGTTGACAGGTTGATATAAATATGTGATATCGTTAAAATATTTGCATGTCTTAACCTCCAAAAGATCCCTTCATTTTCATTCGATGTACAAAATTTGTTTTCTGTTGATTTTTTTAAACGTGCATGATATATGGCTATTGAATGATTGGTTAATGAAGAATTTATGTTTAGAATATCTGTTGACGCTTAATGACGGTTGAAATGAACTGTATTTATTTCCATTAAATATTAACAAAACATAATAGGACACGTCCCTTCATTCTCTGAAAATCAATAGCATCATTCATTATTGGCTTCTGTCATTATCATGTTTAATGCGTATAATATTGAATGTTTTTTTGTTGTTGGATTTTTGGCAAAAAACATCAAGGTCATCAATGCGCAACACTCTTCCACCGTATTTGAGTTCCCCGACCATGGGAAATCGCAGACAAATAAACATTAGGCCGTTTTTTTATTATTATTTTTATTTTTTTTTACTTTATTTTTTTTCAATAGTTCTCCTTATTTTTTTTTTCTTTCTTTTTCTGTTCCATTTATATTTCCTGTTCCAACCCCCCACTCCCCTTTTTTTGGGTAAGGGGGTTCTCGGCCGTATGCCTTGAAACCTACGAACCGGCATCATAGGCATACAATACAACTATTAAAATTAAAATAAATTTTCAGACTAACTATTTAAATAAATACTAAAAACAATGCTATTAGCTAGACTAAAATTATTGAAATAAATATCAATATTAATACTATTAATTAAACCAAAACTATTAAAATAAACATTGGAATTGAGAGTATTAAAAAAAACTCATTAAAATTAAGACTATTAAAAAAACATTAAAATTAAAACTTTGTTGCATGTTTATTGTACGATTATTGGCGCATTTATTCGATTTCATTGGTTTATAGTAGCTACTATTCAAATAAGCCACCATGAGACATATTCCTACATCTCTCATCTTATTTCCCTCCTAATTAGCCGATAATTAGCAAAAGTAGTTAGTGTGACAACACCTGTTGATCAGCACCTCTTGACGGCGTGTCTCTGGATCGCCAGAAATGGCTAGGCTTGAGTACTTCAGCGTTTGACAGGACCAACGCACGCTACAGGGCGAGGACTTTGTAAGAAAACAATCTCCAAATAAAGGGTTAAAACCGCCAATATAAATGATACTGTTGTCATACCTGTCGGTGGAGACCGTCGTCACTGGCTGATGGTCGAGTACAGCTGGCAAGCACTTTCGATGCGATGGCACCGCCTTCAAGCCCGTCAAAACGTTGTTGTGGAGTACAACTTTTTGACAGACTTGAAAATGGTGCCATCGCAACCAATGCCCTTGCCAGCTGTACTCGACCGTCAGCCATTGAAGACGGTCTCCACCGACAGGTATGACAACAAAACAACTTTCCTTGACTATATTCTCATATTGATGCTAATAATATTTGGAGCCTGTACCCCATCCGGAGCGGCTACATTTACATCTGCCAAAGAGGTCCGATGCTCAGAGCATGGACATCCATACGACGAAGATACTCGAGGCACATTGTTGTGTCGTCAGAACACCCGGACCTGAACATTACTGTTTCCTTATTGTTTCATATTTTTAAAAGCACTATTTGCTTTTTTATGGAAGGACAGTATATTTATTTATTACTTATTTTACGAGAAGTATATGTTATTATCTTGCTATAAATATATTTTTATTGTTTTCCCATTAAATTTTGTTTGGGACCTCTGACTCCTCTTCCATTTCCTGCATACTAACACGCTCAACCAAAAATAGCTTTCATCAAAATATAACGATTACAATGCCTTAGCATTAGTCCAAATATTTGATAATCTTTTTAGGCATTCTCATGTAATGTCAGAGAAGTATGAGAAGATGAAGGGAAATAGAAAATAATCATTTTAAAATTCACTCATCAGAATTACTTTTAATACGGAAAAATACATTTTTTTTTTTCATTTCGATAAAACCAATTTTGACAATATTATTTACAGGAATGCCTTGACAATGGTTGGTTGAAGTAACCAACCATTATTGTCAATGATAGTAAACTATTGTATAAAACAGAGTCACTTTAGAAATACCAGTGCGATATATATATATATAATTGTGCTGATGTTTTCGACCAGGTTGTATTTATATATGGTGTGTTATTCTTTTCGGAGTTTTGGTCAATGTTGGTGAAATAAATCTTAGTTTATGCCGATATTTCGAGAATCTTTATTTTCTCTTCTTCAGGGCTGTAAAATTACATGTACTACTTTATAATATTGAACATTGTTATTACACATTATTGTAAAAGGGTGTTTTTTTCTTATTATTACTTACCAAGACTAAATATATCTATAAACTATTATACATTGTTATTGCACTATGACTAGGGTTATAGTAACCTTCCTTGTTTTGTTTACATAGCAGGGTCACAGCCTTTTGTCACAGCCTAAGATTTATTTCACCAACATTGACCAAAACTCCGAAAAGAATAACACACCATATATATATATATATATATATATATATATATATATATATATACATATATCAGTCGATAAAGGATTTAAATTATTTATTAACGTCTACTTTGTGCAACTAAGGCTAATTAGGACGAGTCCTTTATAGTTAACCACGCTTTTCTAGCCAGGGTGGGACTAAGGATTTTACTGAATGAATTCCGTCACTAAATAAATCCCTATTGCCCAGGCGGGAGTCGAACTCGCCACTCCAGGTTTACCATGAAAGATTAAGGTCAACGCTTTAACTCACATGGCTAACCTGAGCCCTCTTCTCTTAAAAGAATATATTTAAAACAAATTAAAATACTCTTGAATAATCTTGGACCAACAGCCAAACAATAAATTGAGACAGTTGAGGCGTTCAGTCATTTATAGTCGTCCTTCAAAAGAGAATAGAGAAAGTTGTTTTACACGATTAAGAATAGGTCCTTCATGATTATGTCACATCTATCTCACAATCAGTTATGTGATAGTTTGTATGCACTCACTGCAATCCACACAACTAACAGCAAAACAAATATTTACTCCCTCACTGTTACTTGTGAGCTTCCGAAAATATCTAACACAAGCTATCACGGCTACTGACAACACGTAGGGTATATAGTGAATATATTAGCAGATTTTCCTTAAGGGAAATCAGCTATTGAGGTCGTAATCATGACGCGATTTTCGAAAAATTTCTTCAAATGTTCATCGATCCTACCCAGGAGATTTCGAAAATGAGGTCCGTTCAAAATTATATATATATATATATATATATATATATATATATATATATATATATATATATATATATATATATATATATATGTCTGTTAAAGCTCTAGTGGTCGCAATTTTTGTTTGATATATATATATATATATATATATATATATATATATATATATAAAACTGCTCTAACGGTTACAATTATGGTTTAATGGTTACGAAACTCGATATTTAAGCGTTTTACGTAAAAAGACAAAAAGACAGATCAAGTTCGTTAATGGCTGAAATCGGACTAGAGGAAGGGGGGGGTTTAGAATGGGGGGATTTTTGAATATTCAAAATATCTCCGTTATTATGCATCGGATCGAAAAATTGTATAGATCCAATCTTATTGCAAATTAAATTTACTATAAATATTGTTATATACATTTATTCTCTATCTTGAATATTAACCGAGATATTTGCATTTTTATGAAGTCTGTGAGACATGTGGTCGGGTACAGGATTAGGTCGGCCGCTTTCGTAACTACTCGGCTCAGGTGGAAGCTTCTTCTAACCTTACCTGTCGTTTCTAACCTTATCTTACCTTCGTTACTTTGTGAGATTTATGCAAATACGTTCTGTTCATCCGCCCCCCCCCTTCTTTAGTTCTTGGACTACTAAAATTTGAGTTATTAAAATATAAATTATTCTTACAATTCAGAAGCCGTTTCAGTTGGGAATTTATTTTAATTAACTGAAAGATTTCTCATTACCGTTTGTATTTAATTATGGTGGTGTTGCGTTACCAGTATGCAGATTTCTCTATTGTAAAACTTCACATGGGAAATCTGCTTAGTTTACGCAGCCCCTGCGTGACGGACTTTTTTTAATTATTTAAGGACACAGGAACTATCTGAAAAATATAAACTCACCAACGAACTAACATAGACGAAGAAATAAGATTTAGTTAGGATGAGCTACCTACCTAACGCAACTATTACATATATAATAAATAGATGTGTATTTATTTCAGCGATTCTCCGACTTAGGATACATATATTAACTTCTTTTTCCATAAGCCATACTCATGCTTTGGGGGGAAAAAATATAAATTTCCGTTAAGTGTTATTAAAGTAAACATTTTTAATTCACGTACTTAAAAGATATCGATCATTTATAACGATTTACCCGTCTGAGAACTGTCTTCCTTCCAGTCATGATTGATTGTACTTTTTATTTTTTATTATGGACAGCCACATTAAAAAAAAATTACTCTTTGACGAGCATTATCCTGTTCACAACTTTTAACTGTTACCAGTTCTTTCATAATTGTCATTTATCAATAATTATTTAATTGAAAAGGAGTATAAGCAGATTTTTCTCGTAAAAGAAATCACCTATTGAGTTTGGACTCATGACGTGATTTACGTTCTTAACTCGAAAATAATTATTTGATCTATCTCATACTTAGCGATACTTAATCACTTCATAGAATATTTTAGTTCACAATCGTTAATGGGAGAATTCGGGGGTTTAGAGGTGGAGGGAATTCGAAAATGCAAAATATCTCTTTCATTATTATTAAAATGTAATAGAATAAATGTTGTTAAACTATTTGTACTCTACAATTGTTGTTTTATACATTTTTTCGTAGCTCAAATATTTAGCGAAGTATTCGTACATTCTTGCTTCAGCCTTGCGTAAATCGTCACTACTACTAACCAAAGTTTGACTTCAACAGAGAAAATATATGGACAGATACATTACTAGTGTGTCATTCCAGAACAATCTGCTTAGTTTACGCAGCCCAGCGTGACGGAATTTTTAGCAGATTTTTCCTAAGGGAAATCAGCTATTGAGGTTGTACTCATGGCGCAGTTTTCGAAATTATTCTTCAACGCGAGTTTTGGGAAAAGTCCTCAATATTATCTAGGAGATGTCGAAAATGGGGTCCGTTAAAAATTATATATATATATATATATATATATATATATATATATATAGAGAGAGAGAGAGAGAGAGAGAGAGAGAGAGAGAGAGCCTCTTTCACTAACTATCATCGGGTTTGAGAGTATATCCAAAGCACTTTCAGCTAGACATTCCAATTTAATTCTTGCATAACTTTGTTTGTGGTAGTTCAGTTCTTTATGTGTGTGTGTGTTTATATATATATACGGTCGCACTTTTGGTTTAATCTTTACCAAACTCGATATTTAATCGTTATATGTAAATCGTAAATCAAGTTCATTAACGACAGAAATCGGACAAGTGAGAGGGGGGAGGGTTATAAGGGAAATTTTCAAAATTTGAAAAATCTCAGTTACTTTAAGTCGAATCTAAAAATTGTGCATAATCAATCTTATTGCAAATTAATTTACCAATAAGTGTTGTTATAAACATTCTTTCTCCATTTCAAATATTAACGGTTTTTTTGATATTTTTAATTTTCAGACTTCGATAAACCACCCACCGTCTTTCTTCAAACTGAAATACCAAATATTGTGTTCAACAAATTGTTTCTAGATGAGATACATGCAAATACGTTCTGATTACACCACCCGTCTTTTGTTCTGAGATTACTAAAATTAGACTGATTGAAATAAAAATTATTCTGGTTCATTATAAATTGTAGAACTAGATATAGTAAATAGTTTTCAATAAAATTAATATACTGTATTCAGTTATATTACAGTAATTGTTTTTCTTTACCGTAGAGAATATATCTATCCTTCAGCTCTGAGAGGTTGACTAAATTATTTTTTTTACAGTTCAGATGCTTTCCGTTGTACAGGTTATAAAAGTGTAAATTGACTAAAGGGTTTCTCATTGTCGTTTGTATTTGTTCACTTAATATCCATGGTGGTGTAAAGTAAAAAAGTATGTAGATTTATATATTTTAAAACTTCAAGTGGGAAATCAGCTTAGTTTACTCAGCCCCTGCGTGAGGGACTTTGTTTTATTATTAGGAAAGCAGAAAATGTAAATACTAATAAGGTATCATTTTGGTTCCTGATAGTTGTAATCCTTTCCTGTACATCTTATCTAGTACATTTATTTACTTTAATTCTCTGTTTGGCTTCCCCATTGCGGATTTAGTATAACACCACTTAATTCTAATTAAACAGATAAAAATTTTTTCATCTTTTGCACATGTCCATGTCCGTAAAAGAGTATGCATGTCAATCGCTATCTGAAATCAACAACACTGTCACAGAAAATTTTAACAGCACTTTTCTTCGGATCGATTAATGTAAATAAAGTCAATTGACGGTTGATATCGTTTAGTTCCTTATTATCCAGAGTTTTAGAAACGATTATTTTTTAAATCTACGCCAGACAGTACAAACGAACTTTACGAAAATGGCCAGAATCATTCAAAAACCTTTTTAGCACATTTCTCTTGAAGGAAATCAGCTATTGAGGTTTTACTCGTGACGCGATTTTCCATCAATTCTATTCCAATTGTCCATCTATTCTACTTAGTAGATAACAAAAATGAGGCCCATTCAAAATTATATATATATATATATATATATATATAATATATATATATATATATATTATATATATATATTACTCTAACTTTTATAATTTTGATTTAATGGCTACCGTGCTCGACATTTAGGCGTTTCATGTATAAAAAAAAAAGACTTCGTTAATGGCTGAAATCCAGCCAGTTGAAAAAGGTTTAGAAGGGAAGAATTTGAAAATTCTTAATATCTCCGTTATTATGCGTCGATCTAAAAATTCAGGAATCCATCTAATTCCAAATTTAATGTTCTATAAATGTTGTTATGTACGTTTTCTTTACTATCATGACTATTAACCGAAATATTTGCATTTTTTAGTTTTCGCCCTTCTGTAAACCCCTCTCTCCTACTCATTCCATATTAACAATACGCTGTTATATTAGGAAGCACTTTATTTGAAGTCCTAATACCAAATATTCTTCTCATTGAACTTTTACGTTTTGAGATAAACGCAAATACGTGACGCATGTGGGAGATCTGCTTAGTTAACGCAGCCCCTGAACTTTATTGTAGTCTATCAATACTCTTCACTGATCTGGTTCTCTAGTGTAATTTCTAATCTATCACAAATTTACTCAAAGCTTAAATGCGATTACATAATTTACCTAACGAATTTTATTTGTTTCAGGAAATATTTGGATATGAGAGTTGCACACTCTACAAGTATGTCACTTACATCCTGATGGTGGTGAGTTTGGGATTATTGAGACTAGTTTTCCACTGGTGGCCTCAGCTTGGCTTGTACTGCACCCACAAACCTGCTCCTCTTCACAGATCTCATAAACTACTGGTTTTAGTAAGTATCCAGACATGCTCTGTAAATTGTGTTTGAGAAGATATCCTTTCTAATCAATATTCAGGAATTTAGATAGCATAATAATAATTATAATAAAAAATAGTTATTTTCACTTAGTTACACATATATGTAACATAAAAATAGTTATGATTTAAAGGAGTCCAGTTCAGTTTGTTAGCCAAAATCTTAAACTGACTGCATCTTATTCTTAACTATTAATTCTCCCATAATTCATAATTTCAATCGTTACCAATTCATATAAAAAAACACACCTTATT
The DNA here is from genome assembly GCA_019009955.1 of Riptortus pedestris. Lineage (NCBI taxonomy): Eukaryota > Metazoa > Arthropoda > Insecta > Hemiptera > Alydidae > Riptortus > Riptortus pedestris. The sequence continues at coordinate 132,416,083 of CM032228.1, read as the reverse complement.
TCTTAAAATTACTTATCCAACTCCTGAGCATAATTCGAAAGTTTCTCAACTGAAAAATTGAATTCAGCTTGAGTTACTCGTTGTACGCGAGAATTGAATGAAATTTAGTTTTTCTCCTTGTGATTTCCCAAAGCCTGGTATAACACATTTGTGATCTAATCTCACCACGTATTCTCTATATATATGTAAAACACCGACAGGTAGAAGGGGGTGGGGCGTTCCTACGGGTAGAAAACAAGAAAGTATGAATAACTTGCTTAATACTTGAGTTAAGAAAAAATGCGTCGAGCAGATTTTCTACAACAATGTGTTATAAAAAGAATGGCATTCCATTGGAAATTCCAAAATTATGGTTACTGAAGTAGTACTGGAGAAGGTTACAAGGTTGAATATGGACTGAAAGGATTCTTCAGGGGGTCACAATTATGGCACCCCAAGTCTGAGCCTTAAGCGTTGCTTGCAAAACTAAAGGTCAAGTTCGTTAATGGCTGAATTCGAACCAGTGAGAGGGGGGGATTTGGATAGTTTGAAATATCTCCGTTATTATACGTTGGACGAAAAATTCTATAGAATCAACTTTATTGTGAATAAAACCTACTAAACCTACTTGCGTATAAATACTGTTATATATATAATCTGTTGGTAAAAGTCCGAAAGACGCATCCTGATTGAGATAATTCTAGCTTTTACCGAGCCTCTTGGGAAATCCTAAGATTTACAGGCTAAAGTACGATTTGAAAGATAAAATCGGACATTTACCAACGCTTCTTGTAAACCCCATGATTTACCGGTAAATCTTAGGATTTACCACACTCCGGGGTTTTACAGTAACACATACATTTATTCTCTATCTTTAATATTAGCCAAGATATTTGCATTTTTTAGTCTTCTGCCTTGAGTAACTTTTTTCATATCATCAATAAACTGTTATATCATGAACCACTTTATTCGAAGCTTAAATACCAAATATTGTTTTCAGTGAACGTTTACTTTGTGAGATACAGCTAGTACGTAGTGCGATGATGTCATCAATTAAGATTTTGGGGTAATGAATCAAAAATATTTATTTCTACTATACCATACTCGATATTTAAATGTTTCATTCAACACTAGAGATCATTAGTTAATGGCTGATAACGGGGGGTATATATGGGGGGGGGTATTTGAAAATTCTTAGTCGGATCCAAATATGTCACATTACCAATCTTGTTAAACTATTGATGTTCTATAATTGTTGTTCTACGCATTTCTTCTTTACTGGAGTACTAAGCAAGTTATTCGTACTTTCTTGATTTCAGCCTTCAGTAACTCTCCCCCGTTCTACTCACTTCACTTACTTTTCATAAAATAAATTTTAATGTAGTGTAGTAGTTATTTTGTTTAGTTAATTTAATAGGAGTAAAAGGATGTCACGTGGTCATCAGATTTTTGGTCATTTAAGTTTCTCTAAATCAGAACTTTCTCACGTCTACCTTTTTGCTTGAGTAGCTCAAATTATTGTAGGGTTGTTAATTCATGTACATTCCCATCATTAGATTCGAAGATATATTCACAAATATTTCATACTTGGTTCCTGAAAGGAGAATAATATTAGTTACTAAATAAGTTAAAATATTGAATTGAAGTTTAACTGAGGATTATTGTTGTAGGATACTTATGAGAAGAGGTTCAAATCAGTTTTTGTGAAGGAGATTACGACTATTTTCCCTTCAAGAAAAAGGTACAAATTCCTTTCTTTGTGTTAGTATTATTTTTAAATGTTTTCTTAATATTTTAATGACATGAATTTAAAACTGACCGAAATTTCTGGAATTAAGTCATCATCGTAGAATGCCTCCTAATACCGTATATTAATATTTGATGAAGTAATTGCATCACTTAAAATAATAAGATGAGCATCCACCAAAGAAAAAGTAGATTTTTATTCTAAGCTGGAATAATGCGATTGTTCGCTTAAGAAATGGCTTATTCCATAAAACTTGGCAATACGAATACTATTATGCTTGAACAATATATTCGTTCAGACTGCTCGTAATGAATTTACACCAAAAATAGCTTTGTGCTGTAATTTACTTCCACTTGCAGACTATGGGGGATACCAAAACGAAGATTAGATTAATATGATTTGGCAATCAACAACTAGGTTATTATGCCCTTCATAGTAGTATAATGCTGTTTACAAGTCCCTTTTTTACTCTATATCTTAAATAATATCAACTAATATATTGTAAATACCGCTCTTGTCATATCCAACTGTATTAAATTTACTAATTTTCTATACAATTATTTCTTAACTAAATCTATAAATACATTTTTATTTATTTATATTTAATTAAAGATATGTGCTAGGAACACGAGTTACGTTGTACCTATTTACACTTCTTCACTGGCTTAATATTTTTAACTGCCTTTCTATTTGACCAATAATTAATAATTATTGTAAATTTTTTAATACTGCCAATATACTTACTTATCCTATATAATAATAGTATATACACTTTTCCATTATATATTACATTACATAAACTTATATTTTCTCCCTTACAAGTACATATTTTCAACTGGCATTACAATTAGCCAATAATACAATTAAATGACTTTTACTTTTTTTTTTTTTTTTTTTTAAATATATAAATAAAAGCCCACTTGGACAATCGGAATTCCTGCAAGTCCAGGAATCTAGCTTCCATCATCTTCGACCTCATCGCCTGCATTCTTGGAGCTCACCACCAAGCCTATAATACAGCTAGCTAGCTTCCAAAATGAAGCTGTGGAACCGCTATCTTCAGTAAAATACTGCGGCATATGAACTAATAAAAGATTTAACTGACTTCAAGGATAAATGCGATCAGTGTGTACTGCATTCTTAACCTTCTATCGCCAAGATGGCCAAAAAAAAACCTGATCTTTGTAATCGTTGTCGGCATTTTTTCTAAACAACTAATTAACGCGAAATTGAATTAGTTCCTGTCCACCAGAGATAACCAACATTAATTGGTTAAAAAAATACTCCTTAGTATCTTCCTCTTCCAAACACAGGGAACTCTTACCTATTATGCCCTCTGACCTTGAGCACTCCAAGAGACAGATAGAGGGCTAATAGTTAGATAGATAATCTATCAATCATTTCGTTTGTAATATCTAACATTGACAAACACGTACTTTAAAAATTTCGTACAAACTAAATATAGTATTCTTTAGTAGCTGAAGAGATCCAGGGGTGCTGGGATATAAAGCAGAGGTTAACATACATTTGCAGTATTCGAGTAAAGGAGTTGTTTGAATTTCTAGATTTTTCCTAAAGGAAATATGAGGTATATATAGGGAAGAAGAATGATATCATCCCACAATGAAGATTTTATTTATTCCACGAGGGTTTTCAGAGCATCCGTACCAATTTCAAGATCTAAAAAGTCCGTCACGCAGGGGCTGCGTAAACTAAGCAGATTTCCCACGTGAAGTTTAGTAATAAATAGATAGATAGATAAATACGCATACTGCTAACACAACACCGTGAATAAATACAAACGGAAATAAATGTTTCATCCAATTTCAATAACCTGCCGAAAGGAAGCATTAGGTTAGAAATGTAAACAAACGGGTCGGCCTGCCTCTCACCGGAAAGAAAAACAATTACTGAAATAAATCAGAATATAACACATTAATTTTATTGAGAACTATTTTCTATATCTACTAGTGTAATTTATAATGAGTCAGAATAATTGTTATCTCAATCAATAAAATTTTAGTAGTCCAAAACTTTAAGATGGGGGGGGGTCACCAGGGCATATTTGCATGTATCTCGTATAATAAAGGTCTCTTGAATACAATTTTTGGTATTTAAACTTCCAATAATGTGATTTATTATGTAGCAGAGTATTGTTTACGTAACATGAGTAGAAGTGGCGGTTTCTGAAAACTAAAAAATGCAAATACCTCGGTTAATATACACGATAGAGAAAACACGTATATAACAGTATTTATAGTAAATTTAATTTGCAAAAAGATTGGTTATATACAATTTTTCGATCCGATGCATAATAACGGAGATATCTCGAATTTTCGAAAATCCCCCCTCTAAACCCCTCCTCCCACTAGTCCGATTCCAGCCATTAACGAACTTGATCTGTCTTTTTACATAAAACGGTCAAATATCGAGTTTCGTAACGATCAAACAAAAATTGCGACCGCTAGAGCGTTAATAGACAAATATATATATATATATATATATATATATATATATATATATATATATATATATAATTTTGAACGGACCTCATTTTCGTCATCTCCTGGGTAGGATCGATGGACATTTGAAGAAATTTTTCGAAAATCGCGTCATGAGTACGACTTCAATAGCTGATTTCTCTTAAGGGAAATCTGCTAAAACGACAAAATATAAGCGTTCACAATTATTATAGAAAATATTAATATTAGTCACTCTATTTCTTTCATGAATTTGAATAAAAATTAATATACACATTTTAATGCAGCTTTTTCTAAAAACAATATTTAGAAATACATAGTTTACCTACATTGAATAAAAGACTGAATAACTTTTGATGTTTTAAAACTGTAATGTGAGACAGAGAAAAAAAAAATTAAAAGAGATGTCGGACAATAGAAGATACCTCGGAGCAATTATGATTGCTACCTCTATGAACCTCGGACCTGAACTGACTTTGAGTAAGGAAGGCGACTCTCCACTCCCGTTGTATAACAGGTTCAGGCTGTTTTTCCCTTCCAGCTTAATAAATATATTTTTTGCTTTTTCACTCTTTCTGTGTTATTTTCAGCGTTTAAGAAAGTAACATTGTGGAGGCCATTCATGTGATTCTCTTAAACAAGGTCTTCGAAAATAGATTCTCCCATCCTTAGAATCCCCCCCTTCACCTTGTCCGTAATTTTCTTTCCTATATTGAACTTATCGCAGAGCTCGCATTTAATTTAGTATACTCCAGATCAACCCCTGAATTACGTCCGAAATATATTGTTGCAAAAATTAAATACACGAAAAATTAAACGGAGATAGTCACGTATTTGGGAAGTTCGGAGCAGATCAAAGGTGGCGCCATATGGTCCTACCCGTCCTCGGCAATACCAGTCCAGATCTAAGAGACCAGGCAATTCCGCTAAGATGTTTTCCGACAAGCTAGAAATAGGGACGCATCCTTTCCCGAGTTAGTTAGTTTCTTCTCAGCTGTCTTCAAGTGATCATCAGTGCGACTTAGTTGCAGTGCGGTAAAGTGTTTTATGTGAAGAACAGTGTTGTGCCGTGACTCTGTATAGAGCAATATAGTGCCGTGGTTAAGACAGTGCAGTGCCGTTAGCTTTGTGAAGATCAGAGCAGTGCCGTGTTTTGTGAAGTTCAGTGATCGTGAGTGAGTTATTGGACTGTGTAACAACAAGAACAGTGAAGCTATCAGTGCATACTGTGAGTAGCAGTTAGAATAATTAACCAAGTGTGTACTACATTGTTAAATAAATTGTGCACTGATAAAAACTCTGAAGCTTGTGTGTGTTTAATTTTTTGTAATCCAAAAGAACTCTAATGAACAACGTTTATTACTGATTTTGTAATAAACGTAACAATATTTTAAAACTGTTTGTGGATTAGTAAAAAACAACAATTTTCCCCCTTTAAAATACTTTCAAGTTTCTCTATCAGTGCTGAAATATAAAGTATAGAAGACAATGTTTCACCTTCTGGAATTTCGGTTTGCAAAATGGAGTAACGGATTTTATCCTCTCTAATAATTTTCTTCCCAATTAACGGATCCATATGCTTGTTGTACCCTGCCTCCGTGACTATGTGCTAATATGGAAGAGCTTGTTTTCATAAACTTTCGACAGAGGCATGGCTGCCATTCGGCTAATATAACAATGAAAAGATTTCCATTAATGAGAGAAGTGATGGGAGTAGTTCAGTAAGGCTATTATAGCGGTCTTCCAGTAAATCAATTTTTTTTTTTTTATTAAATGTAATCCTGTACTAACTTATACTATATATTTTTAATGCATCATATGCTGTTTTTGCGCTTCAAAATAGTACGATGTTGAAAGGCCTCGCCTCTTAGAGTGGCGAGTTTGATTCCCGCCTTAGCAAAAGAATTTACTTAGTGACGGAATACATTAAATTAAATCCTTCGTCCCACCTGGAAAGGGTGGTAACCTGTAGATAGCCTTGGAATGTCAGAATTAGCCTTAGTTGCAAAAAGTGGACGTTAATAAATAATTAATTAATTAATTGAAAGGCCTCGGGCAATAAATAAAAACATTCATTATGGGAAGGCTTTATTCTTCATCCATATATTCGGAACCTGCTAAAAGGAAGTAAATTAGGAGATTCAAAACATATTTAGTTCAAAGATTTTAACCGTGACGACCTCGCAAGGCTGTAGTACATCAAAAGTTCATTATAGGTAATGACTCGTAAAATGGGAACTCATTAAATAAGCATTTTCGAACTAAAAATGTTGCGGCAAGGCATTGTTCCAAGACGGTCTCTTTCTTAAATTTAAAACCCAGCCTACACGTTTTCGTCTCTCTCTATATAAGAATTAAATATAACTATAAATAGTTTATATTAGGTCCATTCATATTTTTATATTCTTCTTATTCTGGACCCAATATTCAAATATTCTCCATAATTTATTTTGTAGGGTCACTAATAAAAACCTTTTTTTCACCCACACTATTCAAAATTTCCCATCGTTTCGAGGCCTGAATACCGACTCTTCAGTGGTCATTCCTTTACTACAAATAATAACATTAATTTATAAAATCCCAAAGATAATTCTATGACATTAAACGTTTATTAGTAAAATAATATATTTGTTAAATTTAATTGCATACTATTTACTTACAGTTATGAACTGCCAGTTTCCCCTCCCCCCCCCCCTCACTCGTTGAGAAGAACCTTCTGCTCTCAGGAGGCCATTGAAACAGATGCCCGAAGCAGGTTATTCTATCTTGTTTTCCCTGTTTGATGAAAATCGTTGTCAATTATATATTCTATATTTATCCAAATATTTCAGTCGACTATGTAATAAAAATAATAAGAGATAATTGGAGGTAAATGGGAAATAATACGTAAATAAAAAAAAAAACAATTATTTTTGAATGGTATTAAATTATGTTCTTAGAACAGATATTGCAAATTTAACGATAAAATGTACAATCAGGTATACGGAATGCTAATGGAGATTGTTTTTTTCTGTAGCGATAATCATAATGTTTATGAATCAGTTTTTAATGAAATTAATAGAAGATAGTGAAATGCATGTCCCACTTTTAGTCAATTATGTTAACGATTTAATTTTATCTATAGACAAAGAAATATTGACGTTACTAGCGAATATTTAATAGTAAAGATAATAATATCCAGTTTAATAAATAATTTGAAGTGGATGGTAAAATAGGACTTTTAGACGTGGAATTAATAAAAGAAAAGGCAATTTCAATGAGTTAAAAGACGTATCATTCAACGTGAATGATAATAGAACGATGAAAGCTTTAAAGGAAATTACCCCACAATATTTTGTAGAGATAAAAAATAAACTTAGATTAATTGTTAAAGAAAATAATTACCCTAATAATATAAAAGATAGTGAAATTAAAAACAGAAAAAGTTATCATTTAATCCAAACCAAAGAAAACGGAAAGTTCTTTTAAATTTAATTCCGATATATTTAAATTTAATGACGATTTCATCCTGACATAAATATGCGTTATTAGACTAAAGGACTATTTTCTTTTAACAATACTCAGGAAAATCGGATCATTGATAAACAAACGTTAACAAGGGGGGAATTAAAATCAGAACAAAATAAAAAAAAGTCCGTCACGCAGGGGCAGCGTAAACTAAGCAGATTTCCCACGTGAAGTTTTACAATAGAGAAATTCACGAGAGCCGAGCCAGTCAAGGAAACGGCCGAACTAGCTTTTGGCGGGAAAGTAACTCTCGTCCGTGAGGCGCCCAGATTTAATAAAAATGCAAATATCTCGGTTAATATTCAAGATAGAGAATAAATGTATATAACAATATTTATAGTAAATTTAATTTGCAATAAGATTGATTCTGTACAATTTTTCGATCTGACGTATAGTAACGGAGATATTTTGAATTTTCGAAAATCCTCCCCTCTAAACCCCCCTCCCACTGCTCCGATTTCAGCCGTTAACGAACTTGATCTTTCTTTTTACATAAAACGACTAAATATCGAGTTTGGTAACGCTTAATTAAAAATTGCGAACGCTAGAGCGGTAACAGACAAATATATATATATATATATATATATATATATATATATATATATATATATATATATATATATATATATATATATATATATACAGTTTTGAACGGACCTCATTTTCGTCATCTACTAGGTAGGATCGCTGGACATTTGAAGAAAAATTTCGAAAATTCCGTCATGAGTACAACCTCATTAAGGGAAATCTGCTAATAAAAAGAGAATGAGTAAATTACGAATATTATTTTCCTGAATGCACTAAATCCAATTCACCCTATAGTGCCCTCTTTATTTTGTATGTTGAGTGAAAAAAAACGTGATGGTTGGAAAAATACTAATGCGAATTAGAAGCAATGGCACCCGAAAAGATATGAGTTCATGTGCCGTAAGTATAGTATATGTTATGATTCATTATTTATGATGTTGACTACAAAAAAATTATCATTTATTTACAGACCAACCAACGAATTAAGCAGGAATAAAAAAGAAGTAGAAATGGTTGAAGAATTGGGCAGCAAAATTCAAGTATGTTTAGCAGATGGGTCTACCAGAGGTATGTCTGTAAGGGCATTTATCACTTTAATTTTTGTATTATCACCATCATGCAATATCGAAGAGAAACAGTATTTACAAATTAATAAACATCCATTATTTGTGCTCTCCAAATAATATTTGGGCATCGTTTTATGCAGAATTCAAAATATTGTAATTTTACAAGCCAGTAGTGTTTTCAGTCTGTCATTTCCTGAATAATAAAACTTAGTATTTTCGGAAATCTTCCTCAGAAATAATATTTAGATTTGACCTTGCTGTCAGAATTGTACAACAAGGTGCAGTTTCTTTGCTTCACTCGGGCTACCTACTTAAGCAGCACTTCGTCATACTTGAAAAAGCTGAACTTGAAATTTGCTGTTGACTTCCTTCGTCAGGCTACAAATCCCCGATACTTTTGATCTGATTAGGCCCAGGAAATATATATATATATATAAATAGGGTCCTGGACTGCAATCTCATACCTACTGGAGATCAACAGTAGAGGCGATGTGAAGTGTAAAGGTGACCGAACAGCTACCGAAAGTTAGTGTTTTAAAGTTTGACGAAGGCACTGCTTTCATAGACTGCCAGATGGTGCAGAAGAACATTTAGCCCTGTGAACAAGACTATGGAACCATATGAGTTGTCGCTTATATAGAAGTAATAAGTCGTTGTGGTCCAATTTGTGTTGCACACCTAATCATTATTTTCTAGCAAAGTTTTCAGACACTATAGGGATGGCCACTGTTTGAGGGGTTTTCTTGAGTTGTTGCTCAAATAACAAAAATCTCATCAAATCATCGCGAGTCACTGTAAATGAGTATCAAAAACAAGATCCCCTTGAATCTTGAATGTAAAAGCTGTTTGATTTTTTTCACAGAATTAAAGTCACTCTATGTTGAAAGTTGTTAAAAAAAATGCTGGAAATGGAATTTTATCTTTTCAAACTTTGGGGTTAACTTAAGGCCTTAAGGGTAGTTTGCAACTAAATAATACACTGGACCATTCTTTTACAGCATATATTTCTGAAAAGCTTGGTTTTTGATGTTGTTGGACAAACCTAAGTGAAAATATTTTCTGAAGAGTGAAGCCATGCATTCAGTGAAAATGAACAATCCATTACAACAAAAATGGCCATCGGTCAAATATTTTTTTAATAAAGAAAATGACTGCAATTGTGTATACTCTACAGACCGAAGTTAATTTGGTAGAAAAATATTAAAAATAGTCAAGCAACCAACTTAATTTATATTGGACCACTTAGAATTATGGATTGACCCTAATTGGAAACATTTTAATCATATCATTACAATTTCATGACAAACTTTTAGTACTGTTTTCAAAATACATTTCATAGAATATGAAGTAACTACACATTTCCTGCTAATATTGTTTATATGATATCACCACTGGTGCACCCCTCCAAAACCAATATATTGTTTCTTAATATTTGTTAGTCATTTTGAAAGAATAAGGAGAATTGCAAATTTTTCATGTTTTTATTATTCTCACTTAGTTTTTATATTTTAGAAATGAGAGAAATAAAAGCAGTTTGGATTAAAAAACTATGTTATATATGGGTGCCTGATGAAAATTGTTTTCTAAAACTAGTTGGACTGGATGGTTCTATAACAAAGCCTCAGCTTCTGAATTCTAAGGGTTTCACGGAAGAAGAACAGGCCCAAAAGTAAGGCTTTTGTAATACTAATAATACTCATTTTTTATTTTAAAATTAATATACAAGGTTAAAATATAAAGAAAAATGTATTTTTATAACAAGTATATTTAAATTTTCAACTATTTTTAATGTATACTCTATTTTTTTTCTAGGAGAATAGCTTATGGACTTAATGAAATTAATGTTCCGATTCAATCCATACCTACACTTGTAACTTTAGAAGTATTAAATCCATTTTATATGTTTCAAATTTTTGCTCTTTGTGTGTGGTTTTCAGACGAGTATTATTATTATTCGGTCGCAATAGTGGTAATGTCTCTTTTTGGCATTTGTACATCAGTCATGCAAACACATGCGGTGAGTTAAATTTGTTTTTAAAATGAAAATTATGATGTCAATATAATTTTTACTTTAAGAATTCACTGTTTTATACATAAGATTTAATCGTTCCTAAACTTAGGATGAACAAAATTAGATTATATCCATAACTATCAAAATTTACACATTAAATCATGTTGAGTAATTCATTATCAATAATTAAGTCCTTCAATTAAATTTGAAAAAAGAAGAAGAAAACCCTCAGGATGCTCAATGGTGAAATACTGTTGTTTTAGCTAAATAAAACTTATATGAACTCCAAAGGACTCATTATGAGGGTTACCCCAGATTTTAAGGTAATAACTTGTACAACATGATTTTTATGTGTTATTTTGTTATGACTGTATCCATAAGCTGTTTTATAAAAATAAATTCTTCTGTTTTTGCACTAAGTTTAGTCCTTGATGGTTGACTTACATCTTAAGCTTTAATTGGTCTGTAGAAACAAACATGCTTTAAATGATCTTTATAATGACATGGGAGAACTATTTGAATTTGGTTTGTGTGTGTGTGTGTGTGGGTGTATGTGAGTGTGTGTGTGTGTGTGTGTTGCATTATGCCTATAAATTTTATACCATCCAAATTGGCTGTAGTAAGCAAAATGTTAAAGTGAAGAGGATCACTATTTAACAGTATGTGACATAAAGGGCTAAGATAGGGCTTGCGTGAATTCAGATCCTTGATTAATTGTAATACAATTTTTTTTTTTTATGGGCTTAGAATACTAATTTATATTGACTTTTTCTGCTTTAATATCAGTTGTATTACATTAGATTACAAAAACATAAGATTATTAGCTTATTATTGGATTGGTATTGCTAGAGAGAGGTGGTTCTCCCGGGTGGTCTGATTGCATGGTGTGGCAATTATCTGTGCGATGCTGACTCACCAGGGAGTACAGCGAGATACAGAATGCAGGGGGACCTGGACTGGGTATAGTGCAAGTGCCTTGACAAAGTAGATTCCATTCGGTACACAGAGGAGTTGGGTGTGGCAGTAAAACCAGCCCCCTCTGTGTATGCGATGGCAAACTCCACTGTCCTGGATCCATGTGTTTTGGATGTGTGTTGTTAAGTGAGATGGATTGCTTTTTAAATAAATAAATAAAGCCATAATTTGTTTCTTCATTCATTTCATGGTTATTTTTATTTTATTTATTCATCTCTGTCTCTTCTTTTATATCCAGAGCTATTGTCTTCTATTTTACCCAATGCTTTTTCTACTTCTCTTTTCCATCTTTTACACATTTTTGATTCATGTTTATTAAGTTTTGTTGCTTAAATTAATTGTGTCACATGGCGCTTGTAACTAGGGAAAGGTAAAATGCATTCCTAGGGTGAAAGTATGCTTGATTCTGGTATGGGACAAATTAATTTTGTTCTGCCATTCTGCCATTTTGTTCTGCAGTACTGAAGAAGGACCAAAATGACTTCTGATATAAGCTCTCAAATATAAAATATTATGAGAGGGTAAATATATAAGTGATTGACTGATCTAAGATGATTTAATTTAGACTGAAGAGGTATGATTTAATTTATGAAACATATTAATTTAAACAAAATGATTTGCAATTAGAACCAAAAGAGACTTAGAGAAACAGTGCACTCAACAGATATTGTAACTGTAAAGAGAGGAGATAAAAAGTATGAGGATATTCCTACAACCGCACTTGTACCAGGAGACGTTATTGTCATACCAACTCATGGCTGTACAGTTTATTGTGATGCTGTATTATTGAATGGAAGCTGCATAGTAAATGAAAGCATGCTTACAGGTATCAATTTGTCTTTTACACTTTATTCAGTCAAGAACATATGTTATAACAATTAGAAATAAGGAAGCAAAGCAAAGTAGAGTAAATATAACTTTCTAAACCAATAGAAATCGAATGGGCTTTTCACTTCCCTCTCTAAAGTATACTATTTAATATAGGAGCTCTGTTACTATGGTTTTTATCTCACTTAATGAAGCTGCACAGTGCATATAATGGATGCATAGTTTTTTTGTAGATACATGTTCATATCTGTTATAGACGGCTCTGTTAAGGCTCTTAGAACTAGACCCCCTATTAAGGACCATCAGGTCAACATCCAGGACGTTCGGGCACTGACGATGATGCACTGCATCGAACGTGCTCTATCGTTTTAATAAATTGTTACAGTGGAAGCGTAGCCATTTCATTCATCCTACCTACATTAGAAGTCACTTCCACCTGCCAGAATACCAACTCACAACTATAATCAGTTGCATGAACAAATCCAATGACCTACATTTTTGAAAACTATCTGCAAAAACTACTTTGAATCAATGTTAGCAAAAATGTTGAATTTGTATATTAGTGTTTTTAAGAAGCTGGAATTTTCTTGTTATTTCACATGAAGCATCCACTTGCAAAATGTTTCATCTATTAAAAAGCAACTTGGATAATAATGGATATGTGATAGCTAAGCTTACCTTTAATTAAAAAGGGTTCTCTCCATAAAAACATTTCTTCCCATTCAAAAATGAACATAAAATGAGACACAGTTTTTAGTAGAGTTCTCTTAAGAGAAATCCTCTATTGAGATTAGACTAATTGTATGATTTTTAAAAGTAGTTTAAAAATTCATCGATCTTACCAATGAGAGGACCTAAGGTCAATTTTTTTTTTTTTTTTTTTGTTTTGTCAAATGGTTTGTTGTTAATCAGAGGGAAGCAAGAGTTATTTCTGAGAGAAAAATGAGGCTGTGGTGGTGGATATAATTTTCAGGCTGGATTTATGGATAGTGAGAAAAATATTGCCAAATACACTGAAATATATATATATATATATTTTTTTTTCACTGTCTCTCAAAAGGGGATCTTCGGTCTTATATAATCTTAACGATATTTATAAATTAAATAATATTTAATTATATAAACAGACCACCTTAAGTAAAGCTATAATTAATAATAAAGAAATATCTCAGTTTAGTTAGTAAACATTTATCATTTGCACGCTTCTGTGTGTGTGTGCTCAAATGGTGTGGTTGATAAATTTTTAATACCTTCCTCTGTATATTTTTATAAATATTAATTATGTTTTCACTTATTGTGACATCTGCTCATATAGATAAAAATCATTCAATTTATTAGTTTTATAAATATTTTTGTTAGTATCTTTCAATGTAGGACTGAAGATGGTCTTTCGAGAGGCTGACAATACTCTCTTGAAATAAATGTAAAAATTCCAATGGATTTGGCAATATTTTTTCACTTATATTTTCCTTCCTATTGAAAAAAATGTTAGTTCAGGTAACAGTAGTTTAATGACTGACCTGAAGCTAGACATGTAGAGTTTGGGCAAATATAATTGGCGAATCCTAGTTGATAACCAAGAGGATGGTAAAAATTTGTAGTGGTAGAGGTCCGGTCCTTCAGGGCATATAGTGCCTTATAAACAAGTAATAGCAATGACTCCCTGAGAGGTGAAGACATTTATTAATAATATGCTTTTTTTTATTTAATTATTCTAGGTGAAAGTGTTCCTGTTACAAAGACTGCTTTGCCTGATATTGATTCAAGTTATAGCCCTAGAGAGGATTCTAATCATACATTGTTTTGTGGCACTCATGTTATACAAACTCGTTACTATGGATATGAGAAGGTACACGGTGTAGTAATTCGGACAGGATTTCTTACCGCAAAGGGCAGCTTGGTTAGATCAATTCTCTACCCACCACCAGCAGACTTCAAATTTGACCAAGATTCATACAAATTCATATGGGTTCTTGCAAGCATTGGCGTAATTGGATTTGTATACACATTTTGGTCAAAGGCAAGATATTTAATTTTTAGTTTTCTAATGATTAATATCAGTGGTTCATTTCAGTGAAGTTTTATTTTGGTGTCTGTGAAGCTACTTTTCAAAACATTAGAATAATTAAGACTAGAATTGGGAATTTTTAAGCTCTATTGTTAATATAAGCTATTTATTATCTACATTTAGTTTTTTTAATTTCTTAATTTTAAAAGGGGAGACTCTATTTTATGTTTTGGATACTTCATTATGGGCCGTCATTATCCTTTTATATTGTTTCATTCCTAAAATTGATTTCAACTTTTTATTTGATTAGATAAATACCCTTAATATAAATTTAAAGTAATGGTATTTAAACTGCAGAAGAAAATTCAAAATAATATATACACATTTCATAAAATTCATGTGAAATATGAAGACAGAAATTTTTTTGGTTGGTTTAACCGTTAAACTAAAAGGTGACAGGCTTAGCTTATTTCTGGCATTTATAAACAAACTGCTCTGTTTGAAGAAATGTTATAATTATCAGGAACTAGTCTTTTGTAGTGGGGGATTATATGAGAAGATAGAAAAACAAATGAATGTTTCTGGGAATTACTAAATTACATTTGAATAAAATACACATGGTTATATACTACAGGGAGTGAAGGAATTATATATTTTAAATTGTTTAGAAAACATTCATGCCTTCACAAAATTTTATTACACATAAGTCATATAATTAAATATAGCAAAGGGTGTTTCTCAATCTCAGAATTTGATGACAGAAATCAACTTTTATATTTTTTGAAACCATTTGTGGTGAATTAGCCGTATTTAATAACAAATTTTAAAATGTACTTCAATTACAACAAATTTTGCTGTTTCGCCTTGAATGATTTATTAATTTCTGTTGATACAAGAGGAGGGTTTAATTTTATCTAAATTTCTAATGATATTTAATTTTTATTGTCACTTTTTAGAAAGATCATGGATAAAAAGCAAACATCAGGTCAGATATATTTTATATAAATGATCTATCTTTTGTTTAGAATATATCCAAAAGATAAATTTCTCATGATAATTTTAGCATTACTGCACTGTTTAAGTGAGAGAAAGAAATAGTTGCTTTCCAGTGAAAGAAGTACTTTTACAGTTAAAATTAATAGGCGCAAAGTGTAGTAGTAAAAGTTCAAACTAGTAAAAGTCTTTGGGGTTATTGACTTTCTTAAAAGAACAAAAACTAATGCAAAATGGAATTAGAAAAATAAAAGAAAAAATTGTTAAGAATTAAAAGTAATCAGACCAAACTTCAAAGAAAGGACAGGCATAAGCCACTGTTATCATATATGTCAAAACAAAATTTAAAATAAGCTCTTCTTTAAGTTAAATCTGGTAAAATAGTTTTCTTTAGATTTAGAATTGAATTTAAACTTTAATTTGGGTTTGTTATTCCAGATCTCTCGAGGAATTCAATTGTCTGATGTTTTTGTGAAAGGTTTTGATCTTTTTACAATCATTATACCTCCTGCATTACCTGGTGCGATGACAGTAGGAAAAATCTATGCTCTAAGACGATTAAAGAAAGAAAAAATATCATGTATCAATTCAAGAGTTATCAATGTTTCTGGTTCATTGAACTGCGTTTGCTTTGATAAGGTATAAACATTAATTAAATAATTAAAAACATATTGCCTTTGAATCCCATTAGGTTTCTCGTAAAAGCTTCATTAAATTTGAGAGGTCTTGGGGGGGGGGTGGAAAAGAAACAATCTAATTAATTGAAATATTTTTGAAAATGGTATGGTAGTTCATTTATCTAAGAAATTATCATTTGTCTGCATGAATCAATTCAAAAAAGGTAGGTTCAAAAATGTACTAAACTTTGTAAGAGAGGCTGTAATTTGACCAATTAGTTTGTAATTTGATCAAAAACAGGAATATATTTATTTGTATTTACAGGATATTTTGTAATTCTATGTATTTACCACATTATACTAAATATCTCAAAACACAAACCAACAAAATAAAAGTAATAAATTATGTTTCAAATATATTTTTTAGTAATACAATTTATTTAGAAGAAAGAAAGTCAAAATTATTAAGTCTGGCTTCCGGTAACTACCTTGTACTTTTCAGGTATTACATGAGATTGTATAATAAAATATGATGACTTTTGTATTAAGGCAAACGGATATGGGAAACATATTTATTTATTTGTTGATAATCATCCAATCTCCACTCATACATATAAAACAAGTGAAGGCCTGAACAGAAATAATATAATGTGTATTTGATGAAAATCATGTGACTGTTTAGTACATAACTTAATATAATCTTTATATTTCGATGGGAAACTGTTTTTTGGTTTGAATCTGCAAAGGAGAGGTAACACATCAGTTAGCTAATAACTTAAAACTTCTGGTCGCTACACTTCTCAGGCATTCCTACAGAATGCCTCTGTATAATTTCTTCTACTAATGCTAAGATGGTGCAATCATAATATTTTGATGATTTATTTGAACCTATGACCTTAGTCAATGTATGCTACATGCATAAAACAGGATAATGACTCTGGTGAAAATGAAAGCATTATTTTGTGGTTTAGACATTCTGTATTCTAATCTTCATATTTCGACAGGAAACTATTTTATTGCAACTCACCATTGACATATAACAGCGACTGGACTTTTGTGTTATATGAAAAAAAAAAGAAAAGAAAGAAAGGATTATTCAGTGCATACATTAATCTAATCTTTGTATTTTCACAGAAGCTACTTTTAACAACATAGCTAGTTCCTATATATTATAGATGTCACTTTTAAAAATTATGCAGAGCTTTTAAATAGCCTCCAAAACAACAGTGATCTTGTTGAACCCAGCCAGTTATGACATTTTTAGCTCCTATCATTCAAAATCTTTCTCTTTGCAAAACCTTATCTAGCTTCAAACATTTACAAATTGCAGTATGGACTCCAAGTGATGGGCTCTACCCAAGATTTTAGTGATCTTCGATCAGTTTTCTCTAGCTTTTGGATTTCAGTGGTTTGGAGTATAGAATATTTTGATCTACAAATTCCTTTTCTTACATGTTTCATTTACTTTATTGATAAATTGTGTTTTACGAAAGATAAAAAGCACATATTTTATGGCAGACAGGCACTCTGACTGAAGATGGTTTGGACATGTGGGGAGTTATTTACATCAAAGATGGTGAATTTTTCGAACCTGAAATGGAACCTCGCCAAATGAATAGGAACCACTTGCTGTTTGGAATGGCAACATGTCATTCACTCACTTTGATTGATAGCCAAATTACTGGCGACCCTTTGGATATGAAGGTAAAGAAAATGTTATAATTACTTCAATTTATATTGACTAGAAATTGGAAATGAATATTCTGTTATTGGAAATTAATTTATTCAAAATTCAAGTTGCCTCTTCAAGAAAATTGTGAGTCAAGGAGTCTCTAATGGGATACCCTCTTCTCATCTTAACAGAAATATTTTTAAATAGTAATTTATAAAATGTTTAAAATTGATAAAGGAAGCATAATTGATGTCGTAACAACACATCATTAAAAAATAAATAAAAAAATACGCTACACATTAAAATACACTAAGGGCAGGCATAGCTTAGGTGTTTCAGCTCTTAAGCAGATCAAGATGTAGATAGTGTAAATCCTAGGGCTACAAACACAATGCATTTTCTTTAGCTTAATGATTGATGGACTGCAGTGCCTAATGGGTCTCATCTTTGTTATCTCCAAGGTAGAATCAATAGACATTTGAAGAAATTCTTCCAAAATCGTGCTTAAGGAATATCTGCTAAAAATCACACTAGGTGGTTCACCAGAAAGGGTTAATGAATGAAGAGCAGGAGGCTCACTGTACAGCATGTAATCAGACAGTAGGAGCATACTATTACTATCTACATTATCTCAACATACTACTTGCCAAAATTCTCTTAGCTTGAAGAACACCCATTATTTACAGTGATTCTATAAGCTCATTTCATAAAATATTTGTACTGAACTCACCCAAAAGCTCTGAAAATGAAACAAACAATACTTATGTCATCTATTACATGGCACACCATTTTTTAGCCGCTAGGACCCAAATATGTAGGGATGAACAAACTTCAGGGAAATGTGCTAAAATATAATTTTTTTAATGATTCAATGAATTCTAACTTTCTAATTTATAACATAATAATTGAACACTAACCTTTATATAAAATAAATTTAACTCTGAATTTTTGAAAACATTAATCAACACCCATTGTGATTTTAGATGTTTGAATCAACAGGTTGGTCATTTAGTGAGCCTACATTACCTGATGAAAACAAGTATGACCTTCTTGTCCCTAAAGTTGTTGCTTCCCCAAATGACCCATTGCAGGTAAAGTATTGCAAATATTATTTTTTTAAATATGTTCCATATTATAATATATGAATGAAACATTTATCAATTAATAAAGGCAACTGATAGAAACACCAGATAAAAATAAAAGTGTTTAAATTTTTTAATTTAATTATATGAAATGTATTGCCATATATATTTTAAGCTTCTATAGTGACGTCAAAACTGGACATGGGGCTCTGATTGCTTTGAGGTTCCCAGTGACTAAAGTCAAGAGTCCCATTTATTACCTCAACTGTTTAACCTCACCTTGGATGAACCACTAATACCAATCTAAACAATAAAAACAAACCCAGGTGGGACAATATACAGAAGCTGACATATTGAACATTACTAGAAATATCATGACATTAGCTGACGTTCTGGAAGAGTTTGAATGATCCAGGTGTTAATTAAAATAAGTATGTGCAAAACTAGGGTAAGTGCATGAGAACCTCTAGGCAGACCAGAGAGTTTGGTAGGCTAATATTAATAACTGATATAGTGAAACAAATTCATATTTTGTTTTGTCATTTTATGCTTTTACTGCTTCCGATTAATGCTATAAATTTTAGTTACTTTAAATGTTTAATGGAGCAACCTTGGAATCATTTTCCGGCTTAACAGACGTGACCTCCCTCTTCTATTTAGAAACTACATATTATACATTCAATGAAATCAAAATGTCTATATTATGTTACTGAATTGTTTTCAAGAAATCTTTAAATTTGATACCTAAAAGCTCATCTTGTATTATATATGGTATATAAATTGATAACTAGCTAAGTTGGATTGAATTAAGTGAATTATACTAGAATTCTGACCATAACTAGCTGTGTTTTAATGAGGGACTGTATTAAAATTATTATACATGTTAAGGAATTAAAGAAATAGGTAAAAGTTGATAAAAGATATTTAAATCTTCCAATTTTTTTTCAGGATAATATTGAAATTGGTATATTGCATCAATTCCATTTTTCATCACGGCTTCAGCGAATGAGTGTCATTTCAAGGCATCTTGGAAGCAGCGATTTTATAGTTTATTGTAAGGGGTCTCCTGAAGTGATAATATCTTTATCAAAAAAAGAAACAGGTAATTATTTATTTTTCCAAAACAAAAAAAGGAAAGAAAATTTAATTTGAACATCACATTTCTTTGTAAAAGGACATGTGATTTTAAATATTGTAAAACAACTAATAAATATTCTAGATGGTTAGAATTGCATTGTTACATGTAAATTTTAAGTTACTAGCCATATTCATGTGAGAAAACATTTTTTTTTTAATTCACGCAGGGAACTAAAATACCAAACTATTCGATACTATTAAAGATTAGGCTCAAAAGATACAATATTTAGAAAAAGTAAAAAAAAACACATTATATTGCCAAGAAAAGTGCAAAAAATCATAAATTGTTTGCTTCTTCATTCTTAACTTCAGGTAAACATGTCATATGCCAAATTTTCTAGGATCTTGTGTTTTGCTATTAATTTGTATTGGCCAAAAAAATAACTTTTTGGAAACTTTCAAGCAGATGCCATTTTTCACAGGGGGATATGTAATAAAGTAATTGGATGAACTCTGACTTGTAGAATGAACTCTTAAAATCACAGAGAAAGTTGGAAATAGTATGAAGTCAATGATAGAAAAAACTCGGTTGTTTGTCCTAATTAATCATGTCCTGAAAATGTCTAAGAATGTTTTTTTGGCACCCTCAAAAATTAATTGCTTTATATTCTAATATTATTCTTTCAGTTCCTGATGAGGCATTGACAACACTAAAGTATTACACAAAACAAGGATACAGGGTTTTAGCCCTAGCTTGGAAGGAACTTAAAAATGTGCCATTTCATAAATTAAATAAACTTTCAAGAGAAAACGTTGAGTCTGAATTAAATTTGGTTGGATTTATAGTTATGGAAAACAGGTTGAAAAAGGAAACCATTCCTACAATTGATATTCTAAAAAAGGCTAACATGAAGATTGTGATGATTACAGGTAACAAAACCATTCTTACCAATAACTGACATCTTTAAAAATAATACTTTAATTATTTAAAATGCCTGAGGGTGTTGGTATTAAGGCTTCGGGTGAACTTTCAGATGTAGATTGATTCTTGTATCTTCATGGGATTTTATGTAGTCTCAACTTGTCTATGAAAGGAAAGTATTACACCATAATTTCCTCCACCCATTGGGTATGACACATTCCAACTTAAATTAAATATTGGGTTCATTTTTTTTTATTGGGAATTTCTAGTCATATAAGAATAGTTTATGAGATTGTTTCTCTGAAGTCAAATTATAGTTTTATTTTAATTTTTATATTTTCAATAATAATTGGAATGATTTCAATTTTTATTATTCTTATTTTCTTTAACCAACTTCATTCTGACTTCTATAAACCTAAATATTGTAAAATACGTACTGAATACAATTTTCATTAGATTATAAAAGAGAATTTTTATTTGTAAACATGTTAAAAATGATAATATTATAAATAAAATAATTATTTGTTTTAATATACCTTATTTTCTTTTATAGTATTTTGGTAAAATAATTAAATACTAAATAAAAATATAATAACTAGTAAACAGTATTCAGACTTATTTTAATTCATGTACTTTATTTAATTTTAAGGAGATAACATACAAACAGCAATGAGTGTTGCTAAGGAGGCAGGAATTATAGAAGGATATGACACAACTGTTGAAATTCATGTGTCAGATGAAGAGGCTAAGATGCCAGAGCTGGAGTATCATATGGTTCATCATGGTGAATTCACAAATAAAATTGTAAGTTATATTAAGTGAAAATGTATAACAATTTTCAAAAGATTCAAATAATAAAAAAGTCATTAACTAGTCAACTTCATAATTCAAATAACTTAGACCACTTCTCTGGATCTTGTCTCTCATCATTAAAACCTCATTCAATTACTCCTTCGGATTACAAAAGTACATATTTTGTCAACAAACATTAAAATATATGGAATGAAGAATGAAGTCATCCACACCAAAGGTTTTTATTTATTGTAAAAGGCCTTTCAGCACATGTGTACCATTCTCAAGTGTTAAATTAAGGAACATGGGCTAAAAATATAAAATATATGCCATCAGAGAATTTCATTCAGTTTACAAGATGTTACAATAACTGCATAAAATATTAAGCTACTCTATTAAAATAAAAACTGTCATAAATCTGAATACAAAAAATGTATAAACATATAACAACAGGTCATACATTAAAAACAATAAATAGGGTAAAATGTTTTTTATTTTACATATAAAAACTGAAAAAGTTATGATTTTCTAAAAAGCTATAGTGAGTGACAGAAAATAAATAATTAAAAGGAGATGTGGTCCAAGAGGTAGTTATCTGAGAGCACTAAAAGATGTTACTTTTATGGGTCTCGAAACTGAACTGACTTAAAGGAAGGGAGGCGGCTCCCCCGGTGGGAGTGTACAATCCACCACCTCCTGTATATTCAGGTTCTCAGAAGCCCATTACAGAAGTGCTGCATAGTTTATGCAACATTCTAGGATGATAAACATGATAGATTATATAGTGAAATATATAGAGTGATGTTATTGTGAAGAATAAATATATTTACATTCCTATTACAATGTGCTAGTAGTGTAAACTATATTTATCTTATTCAGGTTGGCAAGCAAATTAATGGAATTATTGAGGATGGAATTCACAAAGGAAGGTTAAAACTGGCAACAACCGGGAAAACTTGGGCAGTTATAAGAGATAAAATACCCGAACTTCTCCCTCGACTTGTACTTCAAGGTGCAGTATTTGCAAGAATGTCCAGCGATCAGAAACAACAACTTATAACTGAGTTGCAGAAAATAGGATATTATGTTGGTAAGACAAGATTTCAAGAATATTGAATTAAATAGATATGCTTTCAGATTGTGGTAATGAATAAAAGTTTTGAGTCGTTGGTTTAGAATCTGATCTTTTAGACAAAGACACTTACAAGCTCATATTCTCATGCCCAACTGTTCACATAATTATTGAGGTGTTTATCATATATGAAGCATACTCTAATTCACTAAACGTGCCATACATTTCTACTTCCACCATGGGATTATAGATCATAATTTCTAAAAACTACTTTCGTAAAATTTGACTTCATCCCCCCCCCCCCCAATCTAGGAAAGGGAGTGTCAGATGGATTTGTTAACTAATGATTTACATTCTGATTAATTTAATTTTCTTATTAGTTAACTTGATAAATGATGTAATGTCAAGGAGGTGAGTGGTAAAATTTGAATAGTTATAAGTTAGGTACATTTAATGTGACTTTGGAAAATTAGATCTCTTTGTAAATATTCTTCTCAGCATTGTGAAGAGTAATTTATTTATGGCATTTTATTAATGTTTTTAATGAATTGTCCTTATATAGTTAGATGTGTTAACAAACAAATTTTGCAACAATTTCATAATATTTTTATTTTCCTTTAGATTTATAACTGCCTCATTTTATATGCTTTATGTTTTGTTATTATTTTTTAAAGATATGGTTATAACTTTCAGCGATGTGTGGGGATGGTGCAAATGATTGTGGAGCCTTGAAAGCAGCACATGTTGGCATATCACTATCTGAAGCAGAAGCATCTGTAGCATCGCCCTTTACATCACAGGTAGCAAATATTTCCTGTGTTCCGAAAGTAGTGAGAGAAGGAAGAGCAGCTCTTGTTACTTCATTTGGTGTATTCAAATTTATGGTTATGTACAGCATCACAGAATTCTTTTCAACACTTTTCCTTTACAGAATAGACAGTAATATAACAGATTTTCAATTTCTTTTTATTGATGTTGCTCTTGTGGTAAATTTTGCATTTTTTTTTGGACACTGCAAAGCCTACAAAGGCCCTATAGTTCCTGAAACTCCTCTTTCTAGTATGCTTAACCTCATCCCCATAATTTCACTTTTACTACATGCTGCTGTGATTGTTATTATTCAGTCATGTTCTTACTATATTGTGCAGCAATTTCCTTGGTTTACACCTTTTCATTTTAAGGTCAGAAAAATGTACAATTCGTTTGAAAATTATGCTATTTATTCTGTATCACAATTTCAGTATATAACAATGGCTTTAGTTTTTTCACAAGGTCCTCCTTACAGAGAACCAGTTTTTAAGAATACAATTTTTTTTGTATCTGTTGTAACAGCAACAGTAATCTGTATTTATATCACAGTTTGTCCTGCCAATTGGATTATAACATTATTACAAATACGTTTTCCACCAACAATAGATTTTCCCCTTATAGTTTTAGTCCTTGGACTAGTACATTTCTTAACAAGCTTGTTTGTAGAAGATTTTTTTGTCAACTACATTTTATTTAAGAGGTTAGCCGTAGGAGTAAATAATGGGAAAAAAACATATGTAAAACTCCAAAAAGATTTTGAAAATTCTCAGTGGCCACCCTCATCAAAAAGATTTAGTATACTTAAGAAATCTGGAAGTGTTAATTTTGCTGACACAGACAATAATTTAATAACTAAATTATAAAGAGTTTAATCTGTTCTTAATTATTGATTTAAATATCCTACTTAGTATATAAAAACAAACTGTGATATATGTTTTAAGAAATGTGGCTACTTTTAAACAATTATTCACTTTATTTGAATAATCTAATGTATTTCAAACACGTATATGTGGGACATGCTTCGACCCAAGAAAGACATATGAAATAGTGCTATTTTGTATTTGTAAATTATATTTTAGGTAAATGACCAAAAACAAAAAAAAAAACAAATTATACATATTCGCTCATGTATAAAAATGTTGCCGCAATATTGGCTTCAGTTTTAATACATTGAAATACTCACCAGAAATATCATTTAATGTAGTCAGAAACTGACTAGAAGCTTAGCAATTTTTTTATATGTCTAGCAATACTCCTTGTAATTCAAATAGACCAGGAAGAAGATCAGATGGGTCAAATTATTTTACCTTAAACTTCAAAATTTTAAACAGTCAAGTATCATCAAACAATTTTCCCTCCAAACAAAATTTTTAATATTTATTCTTTAAACTGCTTATAACTTTCTCTGATTTTCTTAAAATATGTATTTTTTAAAAATAGTTTTCTTGCTCTTGTGTTATATATCTAAATAGAAAGCTAATGGAAAATGCAGAAAAAATATACTGACTCATCTACTCCAACACACCACCTGATTTAGTTTAAAGACACAGCAATTTTAGAAAGTAAGGACTAACAGTCACTGTATATTGAATTACGATATAGGAAGAAGAGAACTACCTCATTAATTATCTAATAAAGTGTGCCTCTTAAAGATAGCAAAGGTAACCTTCCAAGATGCCAAAAGGGCATATTTTAACATATCTATTGAATATTATTAGACATTTCTGATAAATATAAGTTTAACCAATTAAAATTAAAACTAATTTAATATAAATATTGTAAATTACATACCAAAGTGAAATTGTATTTTGGTATGGCATATTTTAATGTCTTTCAAAGAAATCTATATATTTGTTGTTAAAATATGTGATTTACACTTGTTATGTGATAATAATTATATTTATTAAAAATAATTTGTATTTTTTTAAGATTTTTTTTCCTTGATGTAAATCAACTGTAGATGTTGCACCCATGATGCATTGATTTTTGAATCCATTTCATTAAATTTCCATCTAAATGATTTAATGACACTCATAGATGACATTACTTCACATTCTATTCTCTATGTCTCCGTTAGTTTGAAGCATGTGTAAACAAGAAGAATTAAAGGAACATGAAATATTGAGTGATATACTTAACACCTTAAAGTAATCCTTGCATGAATAGGGGGTGGGAGTTTACTGAAAACACAAATATACAAGTAATTCCTTTAATATTCAGGTAAGAGTAAAATGTGAACAAAAATAATTGTAGGACATTACTTTATCAGGTTGATTAGAAAACATTTTTTTTATCAAATGTGATACAGAGAGAATTGCAATTTTACATTTAATACTTACCCTAAACTCCATTTCCTCCTCGTCCATTTTCAGTCATTAAGAAACTTGACTATTAATTTCATGAAGCAATGTTTCAAATTTTCAGTGCATTCTAGGGTCACAACTCATTGAGAAAGCCAACACCACTTATAATTCAAAACATAGTAGTTCTAATGATAAGAATAAGACTGGAGACATTCAAAGAAAAATTTAAACTTTAGTTTATGGCAGAAAACCAAATCAATAGAAACCACTGAAGTCTTCTTGGATTTTTTTATGACTAGATGCTTCATGCCTTAGGAGATGTCTACAGGAGGGTTGAACTGATAAAAAGATTACTGAATGTTGAGATAAATCATGTTATGTTTACTCTCATTTAATGTGGTTTATGCTTC
This sequence comes from Riptortus pedestris, assembly GCA_019009955.1. Taxonomy (NCBI): domain Eukaryota; kingdom Metazoa; phylum Arthropoda; class Insecta; order Hemiptera; family Alydidae; genus Riptortus; species Riptortus pedestris. Next base: position 132,389,704 of record CM032228.1, on the reverse strand, counting down.
CATAGCATATGTAGTATTTAAGATTTTAAATCTTAATTAAGAATAAATATAAGGTATACTGAAATCAAATTTTGGCTATTTTTATTATATCTTGCGCTTAAAAATACATTTAAAACACAATTTGCTCTTTACATTCTCTTGATAAAACCATTACCTACGAAGATATTGGTGAATATAAGTTTTGACATTCCATGAAACCCTCATTCCTGTCTGTGACAGTAAAGTATAAAATAGCCCTCCTTGGAAGTATTTATATATTTGATACATACTCCAAAATTTCTCAATTCTCTCGAAACATTGGAAGTATTTATATATTTGATACATACTCCAAAATTTCTCAATTCTCTTGAACAATCCTCATGGAAAACTAAAAAAAATTCTAGTCAGCGATCGTGTCAGTAGTCAGATTTTGAATTTGAAATCTTTAAATTTTAATACCGTTTTAGGATCGAAAACTGAATTACAAACACAATTTGATATTTACTTTTTTCGATAAAACCCAATATTTACGAAAATACTGACGAATATATTTTTCCCATCTAGTAAACGCCCACTCCTGAGGGTATTAGTAAAGTATAAAATAGTGTACATAAAGCAGGATTCGCCTATTTGGTGCCCGGGAGCCGAAACTCAGTTCGAAATTTATAAAAGAAAATAATGTTTTAGGACTTAAATCATTATTCTAAACATAATTTGTTCTTTAGATTTTTTCTATATAAAAATAATAACAAATATGTGTTTTAGTATGAGGTAACCTACCCCCCCCCCCCTCTTCTAGTTATTAATTAGAATTCTCATGTAACATACGTTGTTCCTTGGGATTTTAACTCATATATAAACGTCCATAGAAACCCACTAAGCCGTTTTTGAATGAAACGGACAGACTTCCCACCTGCTGGTATGACACACAACTGACCTCATCTCATCATATATTCTCTATTTCTAAATAAAAATTCAATAAGTAGAAGTGGGGGTTTACTGAAGGCTGAAAACAAGAGAGCACCAAAACCGGCTTAACATTTGAGATAAGGATAATAGTGTATAGAGCAATAATTGTACAGCAAACAAGATTGGTTCTGTAACATTTTTCAATGCGACTTAAAATAACGGAGATAAATTGAATATTCGAATTCATCCTCCCCCTAAAGCCCTTATTCCTGGTCTGATTTCAGTCATTAATGAATATGATCTTTAATGTTGATCGAATTAGGATGATATAGATCAAATAAACATTTTTAAATCAAGAAATAAAATCATAATTTGTGATTTCATCGCACAACGTATTTGCATGCATCCCATCTAATATTGATCTGCTGAAAACAGTATTTGAAATAAGACATTTCATGATATAATAGCATTCATGTAATGTCATATACTGCAAAAGTGCAATGACTAAAAGTGTGTGTTTACTTAAGGCTAAAAACTATAAATGCAAATATAGAGACACAATGATTATCACAACATTTATAGAAAATTGAATTTGGTATAAAGGTGATTCTATACACTTTTTAAATCCGACTTGTAATAACGGAAATATTTTGAATTTTCAAAATTCACTTCCTCGACCCCTCCCCCACTGGTCCGATTTTAGCCATTAACGAAATTGTTCTTTAGTTTTTTTAAATTACTTATTAACGACCAAATAAAACGTTTAAATATTCAGCTTGGTGACGACCAAACAAAAATTGTGACCACGCTGGACTATGAGGAAATCCTTCAGAAATCGCGTCATGAGTACATCCTCGTAACTGATTTCTCTTAAGGGAAATCTGCTGAAAGTACCACAAACTATCCCGCAGCACAGGTCTGTTCGTTTTGGAGGAATATTTTTGATTCTGAAGTATTGGATCTGAATGCATTATCACGATCGCCGTACTGCTTATTCTAGGCTGAATAGGAGTGGTGAAATGACCCAGTTTGGAAAGGAAATACAGGTGAGATAACAACTTATACAGTGGGTATCATCATCTTCAAAGTGTTGGCGATATGTTTGATATTGCTAGTACATGCATCCAAAATGAATCTACGTTCCGTCGAAAAATATCGGTTGCATCATTCTTGCATTCAACAAAATGGTATGATAAAATTAATTTCAGGTATTATTCATTATGAGATGACACCCCACATATATATCATTCCTGTGTTACTCGCCGTAGCGGGTTGAAATAAAACTGGCTTTCCGTGGAAGTTTATGAAGGTAAACCCATTTAAACCCTCATTCCTATGAATAGTACAAATCTGTAATATGGCACATGGTGGAAAAAAATGATTACCTAAATATATATATGAAATTTCACAACCTACTTGAGGCATTCTTATGGAATACTAATAAATTCCATTTTGTAACCGGAAGTAGGAAATCAGAATTTCGAAATTCATACATTTATGCAACGTATTACGACTGAAAAATAGATTTTAAACTCAATGTGATCTTTACGTCTTCCTAGAAAATCAATATTAAAATGGTATTGACGTCGAAGTTAATCCCCACTCCTGAGAGTGGAAGCACAGTATAAATAGTGCATGTTCGTTACTTCTATTTAGGCATTTTTATAGTCTAAACCTCCAAATTTCTTTATTTTTTTATTTATTTAAGTGGTTAACGTTATTCTAAACACAATATGTTCTTTAAATTTTCTCAAATCGAATATTAATGAAGTTATTGATGAAAATGTCTTTTCATACCAAAGAAAATCTTCCTCCTAATTGAAAATTAGAATTCTCATATAGCCTATGTTGTTCCTTGGGTCAGTTGACTCAAAAATATAAAAAATCATAGATTTCCCTCTAGCCGTTTTTGAGTGATTGAGTAACAAACGCCCAGTTATTTTCCTTGCTGCTAATTTGAGTAAAGCTAAATTGGCAGGAAAAGAACTGTTGACATCGAGATGCTGACTACACAAGACTTGAAACAGACAATAAAACACATGTACTCAATGACTGGACAACCGGCTGGTTACAAACTGACAACGAACTCCGAGAAATCCTAGACAACCGAAGCAAAAGAAAGTCTCTGAAAAATCTAACCAGACGAGATCACGTGGTGTTCACTAGGCTTAGAATCGGGCATTCAATACATACTCGTACATATTCTCACCTCATTAATCGAAAAGATTTACTGTAACATAGTACTGACCATTAAACATCCACTGACTGACTGCTAACAACGTGAACATCTCAAACTAAAGAACAACTTGTACGAACTATTAACAGAAGGTACCCCTCATATTAATACACTCTTAAATTACTAGAAGACAATTGACATTTACAATTAACTTTAAACCACACCTACTTTACTCATTTCTTCCTCTACGTTTTATTTATTTGTTGTTCAAATTAAGTTACAAAAATTACCCGTGAGTGAGTGTGTGTGAGTTGTAAGAGCTGAGTGCAGGGCCGGCTCAAGGCAAAATATTGACCCGGGCAAACAACCGTTTTGTCGCCCTCCCCCCCTAAAAAAGGGGGGGTCCGGTGGCCCCCCCCCCCGGAAATTTGTTCAAAATAGGGTTTAGAATACTGAGTTTTGAGGCATCTTAAGTGGTAGTTATCAATCAAAATATTATCATATTTTCAAGTGAAAAGATAAGATGACTGAAAAAGTATGTAGGCCATCACCTTTTTGCATACATTATAGTAGGCTATACGTAATACATTGTGTGTTTTTGAGTTAGCTTATATTAAAAAAGTTTATAAAAGAAATTTACGCAAGAGAATACAAAATATTAACTTTATAAAATCGAAAACGAAATTTTTCACTACTTGGGCGTTTGGTCGCCCCCCTGGCTGCGTCGCCCCGGGCAGTCGCCCGGGTTGCCCGGCCCTTAAGCCGGCCCTGGCTGAGTGTAAAATAAATGTTTAAACTTGTGCCTTAGACTTCTTCATTCTATCATCATTTCAGAATCGAATCTCAAAAATTTATAGTTTTACAAACTTTTAATTTAACGCTTCCTCAATTTTATTTTGTTTTAAATAATTTAGTTGACATTTTTCTTTATTTTAACTTTTTAAAATTATGAATGAATGCTAAATGATATTGAGCTACATCGCGACGTTGCAGGGCTCATCAAATAAATAAACTACCGGGCGGACAGACAGGCAAGCTTTTCAATTTTGATGCCTTTGTTCTTAGGCTGCTCTGAAATGTGAAGAAATTGATTCTCGCCGAATTTAAATAGAGAATCAGCCAAACCCTAGAGTTTATTTGTATAGATGTATAGTTCAAAGAACTTTTGTTTCAGGTTAATCAACAAATGAAACGTTTCTTTCATAATACCATTCTGTTAAAAAAAGTAATTTTCTCGCTTAATGGGGGACCATTCCCACTGAATACTGAAAGATTATTTTCGTCTTAACAAAGGTATTGAATATGGAATATATGATTTATAAGCGAATTAAGCAGAGACTTTGCAAATATTTAATATTTTCACCATCATCACCTTGCAATATTTTTATCAATTAATACTATTACCAATTAATACTCTATTTACTATTATCTAGAATTGAGCAAACTTGGTCCTGTTAAATCCACTTACCAATCATCTCACTGGTGTTTAAATAATAAAACCTTATAGTCTATATATCACTTGCGTCTGATTTGAGGTCCATTGACATCTGTTCTCGTTTTATCTTCCTTCTTTAGAAGAGTATTGATCCCTATGAAAAAGGTTTTTTGAACCCAGGGTCTCCTGAACTTTTCAAATTTTGATTGTCAAACAGTTTCTAGTTTAAGCCTTACGAGTTGACATTTTCTTAAATGAACTTTGAGATTAAGGTGCTGCGTTGAATGGGCAAGCAATATATTTATAATTCTTTGCCGTTTGGCTTTACAAAGCTTGAAGGTCATTAGTCGCCATTACTTGCCCGCTCCATATCTGCCTATCGTGGATATCGCTATTCTTTATGTTGTAATCAAGCCTCATCTTTGATTTCCTTCCTGATCGGATTCTCACTGCTATTGCAATCATTGTCATTGTATAGGGAGACGGTTGATTTACTTTCTGGTAGACCTCCTTCCTTTGTAAGCTGTAAACTGTTGTAACATGTGCAATTTTTGCTTCCATGTATCCGTCTGTGCACAAGGCTCACACCACTACATCAGAACAGGCTTGTTAATGGATTTTTAGACCATTAGTTTCGAGGCCCTAAAGATTTTCCGTGATTTAAAAAAACTCCAGTGATCGAGAAGAACAGGCATATGGTACTTGTTTTTTTCTTCTTTGATGGAGATTTCTGTAGTTTTGAGATATTTGATGTGTTTGAAAGGGAACATCCTCTACTCCCAAGAATGTTTCGTTTGCTTCTGCTTACTAACATGTATTTAGCTGTTCCTTGTTTTACGAACCTTTCTGTTTCGAATCTGATACCATAACGACTTAGTCTTCTTTCTTGCTTTTGAGGTTCATTTTACCGTCTCATTATACCAGGAATCTTGTTTTTTGCCTACTAGTCTTTTCATCAGCGATAATTACCGTATAATATAAGACATATAGTTGTCCAAGGCACAACATGGGATAGATAACACCCCTTTGTCTCAATGCAGCCATAAGGCCGAATGCCTCAATTATTATCTAGTTCCATCATTATTTTCTAAAGCCAGCTTCTGTCTGCTGAATCGTATTTTGGCGCTAAAACAAAATCCTTCAATATCTTCCTCAACATTGATTTTATCAGAGACTGTACTGCGTTTATAATATATTCTTAACTCCTAACACGTTGATTATTTTTTGAATTTCAATTTTTTTTATTTCTTCTATTATAAGAATTCTAAGGCGATGGGATCTTCATGACGGGAAGCTAGCCAATAAGTCTGGTAATATTCATCCAACACACCCAATCCATGCTTTGCGAGTGACAGTAATTAATATGACCGTAATTTGACAAAAATAAAGGGATTATTAAATGCTTTATGAATCCAATTTTTGTATTTCGATGGTAAACCATTTTTATTTGATTTAATTTCATTTACGAATACTGTATAGCACCTGTAAATGTTACGGGACATATATTGTTATGTTAAGATAATGGCAGGATACTTTTGCTTAGGTTAATCTCACCTTTATATGACAACGGGAAACTAATTTTCTTTCAAGCCGTCAACGATAGATTCCACAGAATTATCCGATTTGATCATCCCTGTACCACCTATTTTGGCTAGTTTCGGCGACTAACTCAGAAATGACTAGTCTTAGAATGCTGAAAATTCATATTTAGGACTGTTGTACCGCTTAGCTTTAGTGTAACCCTCTTTTTGATTAAAATTAAGTAAATAAAAAATTAAAAATTTATCCTCACCTTTTAGAGGTACAAACAATGTGTACAGTACCATTTTTTTATAGCGAGAAGATCTATAATTTATGTAATATGTAATGAATTAACCCAACGCATTAGAACGGATATCTCGTATATAGCTTTCACATGGAATCATGTTAAATGGAGTGCGTCAAAATATTTTGTTAAGTTAACTTAACAGAAGTAAGTCACGTGGTGTTTACGTACGATTTCTCTAAATTAAATTACTTGGACAAATTTTTAAAGAATTTTTGTATCGTATAAACAGCTTGCGATGTCGGATACAGACAGTGAGGCTGTTTACTATTCGTGCTCCTTTTTACTACATATTATATTAGTAAAGCCTAATGTATGTGAAGTTAATTGTAAATATTTATTTATTTATTAACGTCCACTTTTTGCAACTTAGGCTAATCGGGACGGGTTATCTACAGGTTACCACCCTTTTCTAGCCAGAGTGGGATTTTAGGACGTTATTTAATGAATTTCGTCACTAAATAATTTCCTTTGCCCAGGCGAGAGTCGAACTCCCCACTCTAGGTTTACCATGTCAAAAATAAATATAAATTGAAATTTAATAAAAGAGTGATAGTTACTTTTGTTCACTGAGTGTTATTAATAACACATAATTTATTTCTCAGATAAATAGTAGGTGTGAATTAATTATCTGCATCTCACAGATCCTAATTGGAGGCTTACATGTATGGGAGTATAAAAAAATTCCCGTTTTGCACGAAAATAATTTCAATTTGTCTCACGCTTTGATCTTCCATCGAATCATGTTCTGTTATAGCGACAATGTAATGAGCTGTATTTTTATCTTCTGTAATCAAACAAAGACCCTTTCAATTTGGCCATTAAGCCCGTCCGACTCCCTGTCACGGCCTTCATATCTTTATAATGAATTGGAATAAATTCAAGGAAGCCGTCATTCATTTGTCCCTCGTTAAGAACAATCATTCCTAAAAGATATTTCCGCAAAATTCGCCCTACCTCCAGAATAGGGGGGTGTGGGAGTAGCTGGAAAAATTATACCATTGAGAATGTTTTCCGATTGTTATGTTCAGTAACCTTCAAATGGCGGGGGTAGGCATTGCAAACCAACCTCAGGCCTAATGGATCATTGTAGTCCGAAACCCACCAAAACATTTTTATCCTTTTACTTCGTTTAGTTTTTTTTTTGAACTTGTGAAAAAACAACTTACAGCTGGATTTATCGTTTTTTCGGTACATAATATATAAATTACCTAATAACTATACAAATACTAGAAAGTATTTGATATAATAATGAATAAATTGCAAAGAAGTTGTATCTCTTCATTTCTTACGTCCGTCCTAATTTTGAAGCTTGGAAAGTGTAAGATAACTACTAAGAGAGAACAGGCAACATCGTCTGTGAGACATTCCAGGATGTGGGAATTAGAGGCTTGCTGAGTTAAGAATAATTCCTTGGAGAAAGACATTTTCATAACTTGTGTTGCTCTTCGTCGGTTTCCGTACCTCTTGGTATATCTTGTGAACTCAGTTTTAAATGAATTTTTATTTCAATTTTATCAGATTTCCCTTAAGGGAAATCAGCTATTGAGGTTGTACTCATGACGGAATTTTCGAAATTTTTCTTCAAATGTCCATCGATCCTACCTAGTAGTTGACGAAAATGAGGTCCGTTCAAAACTGTATATATATATCTATATATATATATATATATATATATATATAATTGTCTGTTACCCTGCTCTTGCGTCGCAATTTTTTGTTTGATCGTTACCAAACTCGATATTTAGTCGTTTATGTCAAAAGAAGATCAAGTTCGTTAACGGCTGGAAATCGGACCACGGGGGGAGTGGGGGGTTTAGAGGGGAGGATTTACGAAAATTCGAATATCACGTTACTATATCAGTCGGATCGAAAAATTATACAAAATCAATCTTATTGCAAATTAAAGTTACTATAAATATTGTTCTATACATTTATTCTGTATCTTGAATATTAACCGAGATATTTGCATTTTATTCCAGATGCGTGTGGTACCAGTAGGCTATGTTCGGACTTTCCGCCGAGCTCTGGCGGCCTTTTCCATAACTATCCGTCCCTCGTGAATAGGTTTAGAGGTTAGGTTAACTGTGTTTCGGGGCTAGAAACTACTGGGTTATTATGCCCTAAATAATGTTTTAGGTTTAGAGGTTTCTTTCTATTACAGTTGTTATTAGGCAGATTTCTCTATTGTAAAACTTCACGTGGGAAATCTGCTTAGTTTACGCAGCCCCTGCGTGACGGACTTTTTTTCTATAAAATTAAATAACCCAGATTTCCCGGTCATCTCGCAATCACTTCAGTGTAGATTTTTCGTATATTGTAATTCTTAGCCCTATTGTGTCATGGAATATTAACTGCTACTGCAAACATCTCGTAGGTCTGAAAGCCCTTATGAAGGAAAAGATCCCTATCATTATTACACTACAATAAACACACTCCTTTATAACACGTACAGGTTTTTTTTTTTGTATTCTGGACAAAATAGTCACAACCAGAACATAATTGGAAGCAGTACCCATTAGAGTTCAAGTCCCATTTAAAGTTAGGATTTGTAACGTTTACCGACCGCTTGGTGAATCTTTCAACTACTTATTAGAGGTTTGCATGATACCATTTAATGACAACCTATCCGCCTATCTTTACCCACGCACTGGATACACAATAATATTGACATAACGGCATGCTCGCAGTATAGAAATGATAATAATATTTTTATCGGCGATCATTTTTCACTGACTATAAGGAGATAGTTTAGTTACTACTCCCTGCACTTACTGGAGTCTAGTAACTATACATTCATTGGCTCTCGGGTTATTGAATTTATTTAAAAACAAAGCAGGTTTTAATAAATGCAGTAGAAACTACATATTCGAGAAAAAATATATTATTTTTTACAAGATTTAGTTTTAAGTGATCCCTTCTCACTTGCCTAATTAGTAGCCAATAGACAGAAATTATAAAAAAAAGAAAGAAAAAACTCTTGCATGCAGAGATCCATAAAATAAGCAGATTCCCTTCGAGAAGTTTTACAATAGATAAATCTACAGATTTTTACAATGACAATGAGAAATCTTTCAGTCAATTTACATTTTAATAACCGCCATGACGGAAAGCGTCTGAATTGTTAACAAACAGGTCAGCCATTCTCTCAGAGCTGAAATACAGAAATATTTTCGATGGGAAAGAAAAACAATTACTGAAATATATCTGAATATAATATATTAATTTTATTGAAATCTATTTACTATATCTAGTGCTTCAAATTATAATTATTATAAAAATTATAATACATTACATATAACAATTTCTTCAAATGTCCATCGAACCTACCCACGAGATGACGAAAATGAGGTCCGTTCAAAATTATATATATTTGTCTGTTAACGCTCTAGCGATCGCAATTTTTGTTTGATCGTTACGAAACTCGACATTTAACCGTTTTATGTAAAAAGACAGCTCAAGTTCGTTAATGGCTGAAATCGGACCAGAGGGAGGGGGGTTTAGACGGGGGATTTTCGAGCATTCAAAATATCTTCGTTATTATACATCGGATCGAAAAATTGTATAGAACCAATCTTATTGCAAATTAAATTTACTATAAATATTGTTATATACATTTATTGTCTATCTTGAATATTAACCGAGATATTTGCATTTTTATGAAGTCTGTGGTCGGGTATAGTTCGGATTAGGTCGGCCATTTTCGTCATTGCTCGGCTCAGGTGGAAGCTTCTTCTAACCTTACCTGTCGTTTCTAACCTTACCTTACCTTCGTTATTTTGTGAGATTTATGCAAATACGATCTGTTCAACCACCCCCCCCCTTCTTTAGTTCTTGTACTACTAAAATTTGAGTTATTAAAATATAAATTATTCTTACAATTCAGAAGCCGTTTCAGTTGGGAATTTATTTTAATTAACTGAAAGATTTCTCATTATCTAATCGCGGTGGTATTGTGTTACCAGTATGCAGATTTCCCTATAGTAAAACTTCACAGGGGAAATCTGCTTAGTTTACGCAGCCCCTGCGTGACGGACTTTTTCTTTTGAAGGCTTGAGAAGAAAAATTTTGGGGTTTGCTGGACATACTTACTACGTAGGTATTTAAACGGCTGTTGTGTAACAAAGGATAGTTTAGTTACGGTGTCACTACTAGCTCTAGAGAGACATAGCTTTTCAGTTTATATTCCAGTATCTGATTATAAGCCATACCACTGGGGGATTATGGAAGTGGGCATTGACGCGGCTCCTCTTTCTCCGCTGAATGGTTGTTAAATCAAACGGAAGTGATAAGAGATAGAATACAAGATAGAGATTTCCTGAATGAATTTTGAATGGCCTTCCTTAACTATATGGTTATATAGAGACAAAGTAGATCTAAAGCCTGTGATAGAGTTCAACCCAACAACAATGGCCGATGAGGTGTTTCTGATCTTATGTTTTGTATACAGTGATATCTCATTCATAGCTTCACTTTTTTCATAATAATGCTTGTTTATGTAAACGGCCTGAGATCCAAATTAATATTAGTATCATAATTCTCATATAGAATTGCTTTCCTTCTTTCGTTTAGCTCCATTACTGACTAGCGAGCACTAAACACAAAAATAAAAATATTTGGACAATCAAGGAAAAATACGATATCCATTCATTTAATTAGGGCACTAAACCTCCAAGCTTTATAATACAAAAAGAACGTCACGCACATGCTGCGTAAACTAAGTAGATTTCCCATGCACTACCATGAAACAAAAGTATACGCCATTCCAAATGCTCGTTCTGAGAGGTTCATGTAAACCGGAATTAAAATGCTTACGGGATGGACATTTGATTTTTAGTTACTCTGAAAAAAAAAATTGGATGAATAGAAGTGGGGGTTTACAAGTAGTTAAATAACTCGCTTAATATTCAAGAGAGAAAAAAACTGTATGGAACAGTAGAAAATTAAAATCCTAAAACATTCGTTATATAACATTTATCGACCCGACTCATAGTAATGGATGTTTTAGAATTTTCAATTATTCTCGCTCTAACCCCCCCCCCCCCGAGGCCGCTTTACGCCATTACCCAATATAATTTTAACCATGAACTTTAAATATCGAGTGTTGGGCTAATCAAAGAAAAATGATGTAGTTTAGACCGAAATATCTCAAATGATGAAATCACACCGAAAGTATGTGCACACATCTCGTACAACTAACTAATGTTCAATTAAAAAAATATATGGTATTAATGCTCCCAAAAAAATGGTTCATGAATTCACAGCTTGTTGTTAATATAAAAAAAGTCCGTCACGCAGGGGCTGCATAAACTAAGCAGATTTCCCACGTGAAGTTTTACAATAGAGAAATCTGCCTAATAACAACTGTAGTAGTAAGAAACCTCTAAACCTAAAACATTATTTAGGGCGTTATAAACCAGTAGTTTCTAGCCCCAAAAAACAGTTAAACTAACCTCTAAACCTATTCACGAGGGACGAATAGTTATGGAAATGGCCACCAGAGATCTCGGCGGAAAGTCCGAACATAGCCTACTGGCCACCACACGGAGAATACAAATGCAAATATCTCGGTTAATATTCAAGATACAGAATAAATGTATATAACATTATTTATAGTAAATTTAATTTGCAATAAGATTGATTCTATACAAGTTTACGATCCGATGCATAATAACGGAGATATTTCGAATTTTTGAAAATCCCCCCCTCCCACTGGTCCGATTTCAGCCGTTAACGAACTTGATCTTCCTTTTTACATGAAACGATTAAATACCGAGTTTGGTGACGATTAAACAAAAATTGCGACCGCTAGAGTGTTAACAGACAAATATATATATATGTCTATATATATATATATATATATATATATATATATATATATATATATATATATATATATCTATATATATATATATATATATATATATATATATATATATATATATAGTTTTGAACGGACCTCATTTTCGTCATCTCCTGGGTAGGATCGATGGACATTTGAAGAAATATTTCGAAAATCGCGTCATGAGTACGAACTCAATAGCTGATTTCCCTTAAGGGAAATCTGCTAAAAATGAGTAGGAGTGGGGGTTTACTGAAGGCTGATATCTAAAAAATACAAACATCTCGGTTAATATTCAAGATAGAGAAAACGTTGACACTTGGAATTCGTATTACCAGGAACCAATCTTAGACTTTAGGCTTACTAATATTCCAAGAGGATTGAGGGAGTGGGGCACCTGAAAGGTACGATATTACATTCCCTCGGCAAATGTCCTTATATCTCTTTATTATAGGAAACAACCCTCATAACATTTATATAAAAAATAAATTTAAAAATGCAGTAAGTATGAGTAAGTGTGTGATAAATTGATTTCAATTACTTCCAGAAAAAATAAAATAAAAATTACAGAAAAAAGTACATACATTAAAAGTAAAAGTCATTTAATTGAAATTATTGGCTAATTATAATGCCAGTTGAACATATGTACTTGTAAGGGAGAACATATATGTTTATGAAATATAATATATAATGGAAAAAGTGTATATACTATTATTATTGTATAGGATAAGTAAATATGTTGCCAGTATTAAAAAATGAACAATAATTATTAATTATTGGCCAAATATAAAGGCAGTTAAAAATATTAAGCCAGTAGTTAGAAGTGTAAATAGGTACAACATAACTCGTGTTACTAGCACACATCTTTAAGTAAATAAAAATATATTTATAGATTGTGTTAAGAAATAATTGTATAGAAAATTAGTAAATTTAATACCCTTAGGATATGACAAGAGCGGCATTTACAATATATTAGTAGATATTATTTAAGACATAGAGGGACTTGTAAACAGCATTATACTACTATAAAGAGCATAATAACCTAGTTGTTGATAGCCCAAATCATATTAATCCTAATCCTAACACCATTTATAGAAGCTTAAATTTGCAATAAGATTGGTTTTATACAATGTTTTGACTCAATTACCGAGATATTTTGTATTTTCGAAATTCCCTCCTCCTCTAACCCCTCCCCCCTATTCCAGGTCAGATTTCAGCCATTAACGAATATAATCTTTAGTTTTACAAAAAGCGTATAAATAACAAGTTTTGTAACGATGTAACTAAAATTGAAACCGGTAGAGCGTTAGCAGACGTTTACATACATAGTTTTGAACGGACCTCATTTTCCCCATCTCCTGGGTAGGAGTACAAACAACCTCAATAGCTAATAGCTGATTTCCCTTAAGAGGAATTTGCTACTGAGACTGTTCTCCAGATAATTTGAAATAAAATATAATAGAAAGGTCTTTATCACAGTTGTATTTTCATTTCCTATTTCCAGAGTACAATTTTTAAAGTACTTCCTTTACATATCTATAACGATCAGCTATTTTAAAAATACATCTGATAGTGAATGGCTTCTTGAAGAATTATCTGGATAGATAATTTTAATATTTATATCATATTATTGTAATGCCACTTTTTCTGATGAATAGATTTTCAGAAGAGTAAATAAGAATTTGCAAAACTCGAAAATTATTGCAATCCTTGACCTAGTAAAAATACTCACTCCTACAAATAAATACTCTGGAAAAAGAAATACAACTATAGAAAAGGGAAAGAAAAAGAAATAACTTGGACAAAAATGAAAGGAGTTCTTTCTCTTGGAGGATCTCTAGAGACGAGAAGGCTTTTCTTTTCTACCCCAGTTAGCCTTCTTCTACCCTCCAGTATTACAATGGGAAAAGAAATATTTCCTGATTTTTAATGTACCTTGATGTCATAATGAGGTAGACACCTCGCAGCACGGGGAAGCCTCATTAACAAATACACCGATAACACAAATAGTACAAAACAAAACACCACAACCTAAATCTTTATTAGTTTCCCCAACTATTTGAATAGAAGTAAAATATATCAGCTTAGAAGAACTTCAATTCCTATAGAAAAGAATTTTGTGTCTCATTAAAAACCCTCTAAACGAGTCGGTTCTATAAACTCATGAGAAATGCCAGTACTCATTTTCATTTCATGAAAAATAAATATTTTAATTACTAGTGTGGTGGAAAGTCGAGGCCTGAGTTGGTCGAGATTAGAAATTGTTGTTTAAATAGTTGGAGCAGTGGCGGCTCGCATATAGGCACTGTGGAACTGCAGCACCCTTAATTTCCACTTGATATTATCTATAACATTTAATATAATGAGACTTTTTTCTTTAATTCTTTCTTTATACTTGTATAATATATAATCCTTAAGCTTAATGCAGTAACCATCCTCCAGTTTATGGAAAAAGATACAAAAATCATTGTATGGAACTGTACGCTTCACAGTTCCAGCTGCGAGGTGTTTGGCTGTTGTGCGCATGCGCACATAGGAAGCTCCACAAGGGATAGAGAGCACTGTCTTTCCCACAGTGCCGACCGAATAGATTAAGCTTGAACTGTAACAATTTAGGTTAAAGTAAGTAAAAAATGTTTGATTTTGTTCTTTTAGGATTTTATCAAGTTTCTGAATAAATTTTCTTTTTATACATGTTTATTTCCTTTTACACAATTTTAAAACAAAGGCTAAAAATTTTCTGGAGGAGCACCCTCGCTAATTTTAGCTACGAGCCGCCACTGAGTTGGAGATTTTTAGGCGTATCATTTGACAGCTTTACAAAAGTTTATTTAGTTTTCAAAACTATTAGCAATTTTACCTTCAGATAAATCAGCTATTAAGATTATACTAAAGTCAGCAAATATCCATTGATCCTTCTGGAGGATGAAGAAAATGAGGACCTTTCCTTTCTGCGTACATATACTATCTAAAGTTCCCGGCTTTGCACAGGAACTCATGGAGACTGAATACTGAAGGTATTTGTTATGCAACGTTTGAATATACATAAGATTTATGTCTCGTCTCTGTGCTTATATTGTTACGTCTATTACAAAAATAATAAACGTTGTTTATTAGAGTTCTTTTGGATTGCAACACTTTGATTAAACACAGAAGCTTTAGAGTTTTCATCACTGGACAATTTATTTGACAATGCACAACACACTTGGTAAAATCATTCTTAACTAGTATTCACAGTATGCACTGATAGCTTCACTTCTTACACGGTACAATAACTCACGATCACTGAAGTTCACAAAAACGCGGCACTGCACTGATCTTCACAAAGGACACGGTGTTTTGTTAAGAATTATTTACCAAGTGTGTAGTGTATCAAATAAATTGTGCAGTGTTAATGCTTATGTGTTTAATTTTGCAATCCAAAAGAACTCTAATAAACAACGTTAATGTTTATGTAGTAAACGTAACAATATGTTTTGCCAACTTACAAATTGCAAAATAAAACTACTTCAGCTTATCGACGTTGCAGTGCAATTAATTACCTTTGTCAAGGCCTGGAAAGTTACATATATAGTAATGACAAACAGGGATGGATTGTTATTTTTTAGTGATAATTATCATTATTAAGAAATGATTGGAAATTGGATTGATTTAAGCAAGTCTAAAATCAATTTGTGCAAAACATTTCACTTGTGGACAATCAGGGTAATGAGGTTGTACTAGTAACGCGATTTTTTAAATAAAATTTCACACCTCCATCGATCCTACCTAAAGTAAGTTGAAAATGAGGTCTGTCCAATTTTATATAATATTCATTGTGGTATATATCTATATATATATATATATATATATATATATATATATATATATATATATCCAGTATATATATATATATATATATATATATATATATATTGCGGTATGGATATACACACACATACACACACACACACACACACACACACACACACACACACCCACACAGACACACACACTAGTTAAGGTACCCGTCGTTGCTCGGGGAGTCTGTATAATTGTAATTTCTTTTGGCTTTCGAATGCATAATATTTTTACATTTTCCGACACAACTCTTTACGTTACTATTTATCCTATTAACTATACCAAACTTACAGAATTGTTTAGTTTCAAAGAATAAAAAATAAAAAGATAAAGAAAAATTGAGTTCCTGATCAATCTCCCTGTCCATTATTCAACATGCTGTATTATATAAATCATAATTATGGAAAGCATTTTTATTATTAACTATGCAAGAATACAAATTTATTTTTACAAAAGCGTCCCAAGTCACAACGATTGTATCTAGTTTACGTATTTAATTACCATTATAAAAAATACTGTAATATATGTCTGAAAAAGAAATTTGTAATCAGAGTAGTTCTTACTCATGCTCTATAAGTGTTTCATACCAGCGGATCAATGTTAATAATTAGCAAACATAAATGGATGCACCAGCTTAGCACTTTCAACCCCCATTCACATTGATTTGTTTGAATAAACCCACTACTTAATGTTTAGCTTTAATTTAAAGCAAACATCATCATAAGTTTCAATTTTGTTAGCTTCAACTAACATCTTCCCGCCAAAGGCCGACCGAAGTTGGCCTGATCAAAAGCCGGTCTGCTAGGTACCGACTGTGTTATTCTCCTCAAAACTTCCGCTCCCGCATCTTGTAATATCAGTTATTCTAAATATTAAGGCATGGGAATGGTTTAATAATTCACTTTTCTGGAGAAAACAAATAACTCTGTTAAATGTTACATAACTCTACAACTTAATTTAGATTAAGTTGAGGGGGGGGGGGCTACACCAAGTGTGTAGTACATCAAATAAATGTGCAGTATTAATGCTTGTGTGTTTAATTTTGCAACCCAAAATAACTCTGATAAACAACGTTTATTATTTATGTAATAAACGTAACCAATATGTTTTGCCAACTTACAAATTGCAAAGTGATTGATAATTATTTCAAACTTATAGAGTTTTTAGAACAACGAAATAAAAATTCCGACACGCAGGAGCTGCGTAAACCAAGCAGATTTCCCACGTGAAGTATTACAATAGAGAAATTTTACAAGAGCCAAACAGTTACGAAACGGCCGAACTAGCTTTTGGCGGGAAGATCACTTTCGTCCGTTACCCGTCCACATTTAATAAAAATGCAAATATCACCGTTAATATTCAAGATAGAGAATAAATGTAGATAACAATACTTATAGTAAATTTAATTTGCAATAAGATTGATTCTATACAATTTTTCGGTCCGACGTATAGTAACGGAGATATTTTCCCCTCTAAACCCCCTCCCTCCCATTGGTCCGATTTCAGCCATTAACGAACTTGATCTGTTTTTTACATAAAACGACTAAATATCAAGTTTGGTAACGATTAAACAATAATTGCGACCGCTAGAGCGGTAACAGACAAATATATATATATATATATATATATATATATATATATATATACATGTTTGAACGGACCTCATTTTCGTCATCTCTTAGGTAGGATCGATGGACATTTGAAGAAAAATTTCGAATATCGCGTGATGACTACAACCTTAAGGGAAATCTGCTAAAATTTATTTCGTAATTAATTCCTCTTTGCTGATCTAAATATCGTGTAAACACCTTGTTTAAAACTACTTCAGCTTGCCGACGTTGCGGTGCAATTAATTACCTTTGTCAAGGCCTGCAAAGTTACATTTATAGTAATGACAAACAGGGATGGATTGTTATTTTTTAGTGATAATTGATTATTATATATATATATATATATATATATATATATATATATATATATATTATAATCGCGTATATCCCGTTTATACTTCGTGCTACGACAAAAGTGTAAATTACAAAAGTTACTCTAAATAACAAAATAAACTCCTTTTGTTATGTGCATCTTTGTCGAAAACCCAATTCTAAGATACGAAGTTTCCTAAAATTAGGTTCAGTTGTTTAGGCGTTAAAAGGTAATAAACAGACACCTAAGAAAGAAATTGCAGATATCGTGTCTACGGCACGTGAAACGAAAAAGTATCATTAAATTTAGAGAAAAACAGACAGAGGTTATAATTTCACACACACACATATATATATTAGTTAGTAGATGTACGCCATCAATTAAAATTGTTCGTTTTATTTGGTAAATAATGTACTCGGTATTAAACCATTTTATGCAACAAAAAGGTTCATATACGTAAAAGACTGAAATGAGACCAGGGAGAGGAAGGGTTTTAGGAAATTTAAAATACCTCCATTAATATTAGATCTAAAAATGTTATGAAGCCGATCTTGTTAACCGTCTAATCTGCAATTGTTATATTCAATTTTTTCTCAACTCTAATATTAAGCAACCTATTTGAGTTTGTTTTGTACGCAGCCTTCCGTGAAAGGCGACATCAATTCATCCGATTCTCACCCTGAGTCACTAATTTCATGGCAGCTTACACTTTTGCATCTGCTGAATGTAAAGAGTAGAAGCTGAGCTGAGATCAGCAGCGTGTCATTTCGGCATGTCGCAAGTCAGTTGAAGTTATTTATTAACTGAAATCTTCTTACGCCTGTGTGAGAACCTTTTCAAGGAATATTCGTAGTACATATTTTCCCGAGTTTTTTTGACAGCTGAAAATAATGGCAATAATCTATCATACATAAATTATCTTCTTGTATAAGGAGTGGGTAGGTGACAGCTTATTATGTCATAATCTTCTTAAAGGAACAAACAAGGAGATAATTAACTTTGATAATGCGATAGATGGTAACATTACCTGTCTCCACATAGAGATAAATTTAACTTGCGCTAACCTCAGCCATAGTTAACTACGATGGAGTATACCTTTTCAAGAAATTTATTGGCAAGGCCTTCTCAATTGTTATTCTAGATGGAGTACATTCAGAAACTTTAAGTTACCACTGTCCTTGGGTATAAGGCTTCTGGATTGGATTATTCAATTCATTTTACAAAAGTTCATTTTTTAATTGAAAGATCTATTACTTTTTTAAGAAGTTTTAAAATTCATTTTTTATTTGACCACAACGCTGGTCGATGACACGACGTCCATAATTCGACGTGCAACATTCTATAATTTCGTAACTAGACGTATTCTCACGATATCTATTTTCCTGAGAATTGTGTGAGTACACTGAAACAAGTAGCAAATAAAACACCTATTATTCATTATGAAACAAAACGTCTTTTAACATCAGAACGTTTAGAAAGATCTATTATTTTAAGCAACTAAGCAATCGTGCACAACAGTCTTTGATGGCAGTCTGCTGCTAGACCCCATTAATTTCGGAGCACTTACCTTTCACAAGTTGTCCTGTCTCTCTCTTTTCTCTTCCTGATGATTATTTAAGATATTTCGGTTAGTCTAGCATGTAACATGCTATTCACAATTTAGCTTGTTTCAGAAAATTTGGGAATTCAAATGTTCTTTGTACACATGCTGGTAAGATGGAATTCATCAGATGTCAGATTTACTATACACTGTTATATGTGTGGCGGTTGTCTGGTATTTCACCCGTGCAGATCATTGTTAGCTTTTGTACCCAGATGTGATAAATTTTATTCGGAAAATTGGAAAGTTTATCTTTCGCTCATATACTTGTAAAACAAAATTAATTTTGTATTAAGGTCCCCAAAACAGAAATTTACAGGTCATAGGGAAATTAGCTTACTATAACTAAAGTTAGTAAAAGGGATTCCTATATTAATATGAGAATTGATGCAAAAGGAAAATCCATTATTAGCATAACTGATTGCTTAGTGTGTTAGTATCTTGGCTCTCCGGGTAACGACTTATATAGTGTGAAAGAAATTGTTTTGCACTTACCTCTTCTTCAACCTTTGGTACATTTTGTTTTACATTGCAATAAAAGAATACTCATATGAAACTTTATGAAAGTTCTCATCCTTTATCTCAGCTATGATGCCTACGGGAAGTACTACTAAACTTGGATGTATAGCAAAAAGTCCGTCACGCAGGGGCTGCGTAAACTAAGCAGATTTCCCCTGTGAAGTTTTACAATAGAGAAATCTGCATACTGGTAACACAATACCACCGTGATTAGATAATGAGAAATCTTTCAGTTAATTAAAATAAATACCCAACTGAAACGGCTTCTGAATTGTAAGAATAATTTATATTTTAATAACTCAAATTTTAGTAGTCCAAGAACTAAAGAAGGGGGGGGGCGGATGAACAAAACGTATTTGCATAAATCTCACAAAGTAAGGAAGGTAAGGTAAGGTTAAAAACGCCAGGTTAGAAGAAGCTTCCGCCTGAGCCGAGAAATGACGAAGATGGCCGACATAATCCGAACTATACCCCACCACAGACTTCATAAAAATGCAAATATCTCGGTTAATATTCAAGATAAAGAATAAATGTATATAGCAATATTTATAGTAAATTTAATTTGCAATAAGATTGGTTCTGTACAATGTTTCGATCCGATGCATAGTAACGGAGATATTTTGAATTTTCGAAAATCCCCCCCCTTTAAACCACCCCTCCCTCTGGTCCGATTTCAGCCATTAACGAACTTGATCTGTCTTTTTACATAAAACGGTTAAATATCGAGTTTCGTAACGATCAAACAAAAATTGCGACCGCTAGAGCGTTAACAGACAAATATATAAATATATATATAGATATATATATACAGTTTTGAACGGACCTCATTTTCGTCATCTACTAGGTAGGATCGATGGACATTTGAAGAAAAATGTCGACAATTCCGTCATGAGTACAACCTCAATAGCTGATTTCCCTTAAGGGAAATCTGCTAAAATGTACATTTTTTTCGTTCAAAATAATAATTCACTGCCCTAAGGAACATTTAGTTACTGAATAGTGCTTCCAGCAAACTGTTACTTATCTATAAAAATCTGTAGATTATCTATAAAAATCTTTTTAACGAAAGTTTTAGAACGGGGCTTAGCATCCAACAGTGTCATATGAACTATCTACAATTTGTACGTACACATCTACAATTCTCCGGTATTCCAACCGGTTTCATCAGCTGGTGATAGTGATGGCTACGCGATGCAGACAAGACTGCCAAGAGGAGCGTAGGCCTCACAATCACCACTATCTGATGAAGCCGGTTAGAACACCGGCGAAATATTATGGATAGACGACATGACCGCTGCACAGTGGTTACAAATGAATTTGATTCGAGACGAAAATCTGCCGTTGGCGATATAAGCATGATAGAAGAATGAAACAAACGTTATTTTATTCAGGAATGAATGTTCTTTGTGATGATTTGGCTAAAGAAATTTTAGGGGCTCAGGTTAGCCATGCGAGTTAAAGCGTTGACCTTTATCTCACATGGTAAACCTAGAGTGGCGAGTTCGATTCTCGCCTGGGCAAAGGAAATTATTTAGTGACGAAATTCATTAAATAACATCCTAAAATCCCACCCTGGCTAGAAAAGGGTGGTAACCTGTAGATAACCCGTCCCAATTAGCCTAAGTTAATAGTCCCAAAAGTGGACGTTAATAAATAATAATAATAATAAAGAAATTTTACGTTTTTCAAAAAACTGATAATTTTAATAAAATTTACCTTTTATACTTACTTATAGTAAAACGACTTTAGCTAATTGTAAGAGCTATTTTCATTTGTTTCTAACATACTTGTTTTATTTATTTTATAAGTACATTTTTAACAAAAATTAAGGTTATTTTGTCTAGATATTCCAAAATTTTAAATTATAATGGTTTTTGAAGGTTTACAATAAAATTGATTGTTTATAGCCAACGTGTCTCAGGAAAATTGATCTCAAAAATTCAAGTTTATTAAATGAGCTCCAACTCTCAAAAATTCAAGCTTTTTTCATTCAAGCTTGTTGAATGTACTCCAACTTAAGGAGAAATTCTACTACCAGCCCTAGTTTTATTATGAATATAAATAAATCAAATAAAAATTTGATCAATGTATGTAGACGATACCCTTTGAACTTTTGGTACAAGAGAGCTAAAAGAATGTCACAACTACATACCAAAAAGAAAATTTACTCTTAAACAAGAAGATGAGGACCTAAAACTACAAATAAAAGGAGATTCTATTAGGTGCATACGCTAGATGTAGAAAACAAAAACAAAGATTGTGCTATCCGGTCAGACTCATTCCAGCACCCTAAATTCAAACAGAAATCTATTTTAATTTTTAAATGCCAGATTGTTGAAAATTCCTATTAAAAAAAATTATTAAACTATTATGCCATGGAAATAGTAGTGATAAGAAAGCATTAATTAAAAATATACCAAAAAGGAATTAAGAATTTAAAAATTAAACATATAGAAGCCTGCAGATAAGAGAACTTGGACCAAGGTTTACGTTTCTATATTTAAGAGTTTTAACCGCAAGATGAAAAGTTATGGTATTAAGATGGGTAATAACCTTCAAAGCTACCTTATTAATATTAAGGACCCTACACCAAGAGAGTCAAAAGCAGCCGTATACATGTTAAAATATGACATGTGCTCTGCTACAAATGTTGGACGAACAGAAAAAAAAAATTAAATGTACATTAAGAAAACTATCATATTTGGCAAAAGTACTTAGTGGTTGATTAAAGGGACCAAAAATGGTGTAATCGATTTTTTTTTTCATTATGAATCTAATACATTTTTTCTGCTAGTTAGGATTGGAGGATATTTGAAAGGTAAAACCTCAATAGCTGACTTATATTAAGGTTATCTGCTCAAAATTATTGCAATAATTCATAAACCTGGCATGGATCTAACCAGAACTGGCAATTTACCTCTTCATAACATTAATGCTTCTGGAATAAATGTCAAAGGTCAGTTAGATGACGCCAGCAGTTTGGATGTCGTTTGGCTACAAACTATGTGTGAACGAGTGTTTAAAAAAAAATTGCTTCTAATATTTTAACTTTACTAATTAATTGGGTATACGACTTGTAAATCATTGTACATCAGAATAGGAAACAATTTATTTGAATAAATCAATAAGTAACAAAAAGTACATATCAATATACTTTTTATATGTCTGAATATGATTATACTACTATGAACTATATACTAAATACATTTGATCAAAAGTAATAGACTACAAAATCCGAAAACATTGTATGTTGGAAAATTACAAATAAATAATATGTTAGAAAAATCCCTAGTTTTCTATACTTCATTCATCTCAGAGTAGATGGATATTTTTTATAAGGCAGAGAAACAATAACAATTTAAAAGTATTTTGATGAAATGACAAGAAAGTACTGCTTTTTTTTAAAAAAATGCTGTTTGAGTATAGAGCCAACTAGAATTCTAGTAACTAAGAAAATTTCAACAATGCCCATGAGTTCTGAGTTCTGAAATTGTTACATTGGGAAAAAAATAAATAGTTTTGTTGCACGACTCATCAATTGATAGAATAGAATGTGATTATACTGCAATGTAAATATATAGTAATAGCGCTATCCTAAACGGAATTCCTGATATAATAGCAAGACAAAATATTTGAAAGAATAGTTGTATTTTATAAAATAATATTAATTTCATCTGTAATGTGTACAGGATACAATGCAAGTATATTAAGAAATATAAAATGTTATAGTGCCGTTTTTATTTGTTTATAAATAATAAAGAAACAATATACTCTTCTTCTCCAAGCGGGCTTTCTGCTGCTGCGGTCTTCCCCACATACTGTGCATATTTTCGGTATCTCTACGGCTACATTCTTCAGGCTATACAACAATAGACTGTTAACAGTAATATGGGCAAAGTAAAGGAAGAGCTCCTTTAGGAAACTACGTGTAAGGGTAAACATAGCACTGGAGAAAACTCCTATAGTCTAAAACTGAATGCTAAACAAAGAAAATGAATATGAATATCCAGATGCCTTTTGAGAAATTAAAGAAAGAAACGTGATCTGAAATTATCAAGAGATATAAGAAAGAATGAGTTTTTGCCATATTTCATCTAGTAAAAGTAGTTTACTTTTTTTATGAAATCACTCTCATATCAATAACTGTAGATGCTTATTAGTGAACACGTTAAGGCAATTGAAACGTGCTTATACGTTTGAATAATTCTTAAACATATCTATAATAGATCAGATTTAATAAACAGCTCCAGCCAACCTCAAGTATCTTAAATATTTCATTTTTACTAAACTCCAGTGGTAACCGTTACAAGTTTTACAAAGTAAACTATATTTTAGGAAACAGAATTCCATTTGAGAATTCAAGAAAGTTGCATTTTTTTAGTTATTTTGCGAATAATGCTTTGTAGCAAGTAATGCCATTTGTATTTTCCTTCAAAATATAGATGAAAAGTGACTGAGTGCGAAATAATCTGTTTTTTTAAAACATAATAAAAGAAAATTAGTTTTTAGACTTTCTTGGCTAAGGCTAAACAAAATAGAGAAGTGAATTTAAATCTGGAAAAAAAATTCTAATGACTGTAACCATGCTGGTAAGAATTCATTTTCAGGTCTGAAATAACGGACTATCAGCGTTGTCAGGTTATCAGTGGTGTCAGGGGCTTTGGATACCAACCTCATCAGGAGTTGAAGATTAAATTGGACATGTAAACTGTGGTCGAAATTGAAATGAAAAAGTAGATAGCTTTGCTTCAGCCAGCTCCTCCGAGCTCCGGCTTAGCAAAGAAATTGAGCGAGAGCAAAGCAAAGAATGTATTTTGTTCCTTCCTTCAAAGAATGTTTAATATTCTTCGTAATAATTAGTTATCGTTGAGTATTCCATTCTGACAGCACTTATTATTGGCGTAGGCGAAATAACGAAGACATTTCTCGGTTCATGAAACGTAACTAAATGATAATTTTAAATTCTATTTAGCAAATAATTAATGTTTTATATATTACATGATAGGTTAGTTCAAAAATGCAATAAACGATTTTGTATAGTAATTTAATGATTAAAAAGCAATTAATGGGTATGTCGAACTAATTAACTAACTTTACCCTGAATAATTTCATATAAAAAATCTTATTTGACGAATATACATTCCTTCTTTCCTATTTTTATTTTTAATAGTAACTATATTACAATGAATTTCACAAAGTAAATACACAAAATGTTAACTATGGGCAAAACTTTAGGCTTTCAGGTAACAATATTTATTTATTTATTTTTTAACACAATTTTCTAATGTATACTCACAAAAAATAAAAAAAGATCATGCATTTCAGACTTATTCTCCGAGACCATGGACTCCCTGATAAAGAATAATGATATAAATAGATGGAAGGGGTTTGACTAATGCTTGAGGAAAAGCCAAATTTCCCGAGCGAGTGCCTATCTTCTGGCTATACCGAAGCGAACTGTTCCTCTCATCTTGGAAGGTTCCCCTTCTCTGATCCCCGAGAACAGCAGAGCCAGCAACTCTCCAGCATTCAGTTTGCCTTCTGGTACTTGGGTCCTCACTGAAATAAATAATGAGTATTATATGCAATTAACAAGTTTCAAATTAGTAAAATATAACATATATTACAACAAAAGCACTCCACATCTTACATTTAAAAGAACAATTTTTTGTTTTCAATGAAATGAAGTTTTTAAACTAGACGCACCTTGATCAAGGTTGTATTTCCTTTTCGAAATAAAATGTTTTGTCTTAGAATATCTGAGAATCGGTTCCACCACTCAAAATTATCCATGAGTATAAAAGTGATTCAATGCCTTAACACTCATAGTTAATCTGAAACCCCTAAGCACATAAAAGGCTAGATATGGTGATACATGTGAGACAAGGTACTACTAAAGTTGTTAAGTACCTGAAACATAGCATCTAACTCCTAGCAGTAGGACATCTCACATTACGCACAGAGGCTTGGTCAGTAAGATAAGAAATTAAAATATACTTTAATAAAATACTCCAGATAAAAAATAAATATTTACCTCTAGTTTCTCATTAGTATATATTTATTATATACTTATGATAGACATATATGAGGAAAGATTCTGTAACGAAGCCCGAAAACCTGAACGCCATTATCTAGTGTACACATTCACTGGTTATTTGATACTGAACATGGCGATATATGGTGGTGAAATAAATTACTTTTTACTGCGCTATCACACAAGGGGTGTGATGGATGTGGACAATGAAAGAACATAAGTATCCACAATATGTAGCCTCAGAAACCTTATATTCAAAACCAGTCCTGGAACTTGATTGATCTATTAATATCTAATGAGCCTCCACTCTCTCAGGGAACATTGGTAGATTCCACATTATGAAATATGAATTGGCCATTCATTCATTCATAAATTTAGCAGACATACCAATTGTTAATTAAATAAAAAAAATCATTTATAATTCATATAAATATTGAAAATGTGGGAGAAACTGTACAGGGGAAACGACCAAGAAGCTCAAGTTTAACTAAGGCATCTTAAGAAGGGCATTTGATAATAAAGTATAATAAGACTGACAGGAAATAACCTCTCCCCAAATGTCAGGGTGTTGATTGATAGGGCCACGCGCAGGTTATATTACCTAAATAACACAACTAAGGTGACGTCAGTCTCATGATAAAATAATTGATAAAACTCCTGCTCTAAGCTTCTTCTTCGTTATTCATATCTATGTTTTACAGAGCCCATAGGCTCCTTCTCTGGAATAAATATTTTATGAAATACATGTAACATGATTAGCGATTATTTTGAAGTTGTTTGTTAACAGGAAAACCGTTTGGGCTGATACGTACCTAATTTCATCTGCGCTGGTATAGAAGAGTATTAAATGAAATTCATATGACGATAGTGATAAATACCGAAATAATGTATTAAGTATTTTAGATAAAATAGTTATTCGGCAGGAGTAAGATAAAGTGTTATTAAGCGTAGAGAACACCCACAAATATTGGGAAAGAAATGATAATTTTGAAAGATAAATAAATTTGACTAAAGAAAGCAGACCTTTTTCTTCATCGCTTAATACTCTGAGGCGTTCTCATAGAATAAGTTTCATTTAGAATAGATATATTCGGCTAGTAACACTTAAGTGCGCCTACATAGTTAATTAAAAGATAGAACATAACTGGGACAGTAGTATCAAGGGGCCCACCCAGCTTTCTCTTCAATGTCAGTAATAAACACTGTTAGTATCGTTACGTTATTTTTTGCGGTCAATAGTATAATATATATATATAATTCGTCAATATCTGTAGGTTCGTCTTTGTCAACATTAATTGTGGCAATTGAAAAACAATCTTAAAGCTAGTGCTTAGCTCAACATGCTATTTAATGGCATAACTTGTTTAATCTTAGCTAAATTGAAGTTATGAAGTTTGGGAATGGCACCAAAGAAAACGAAATTTTATTGAAATATTAAGATATAGAATTCAATTAATTTTAAAAGTGGTTTAAATAAACCCTTCCGATTGCAACACTGTTGTAATTGAGATAATTAAATAGTGCCTTCTGTTTCCTTAAGCGTAGACTGGGTGTTTATTCTAGTGAGTAGTCTTATATCATTATACAAGTGGTTGGGTGTTTTTTATTCTTTAGATGTGGGAGTAAATATTTGATTAAATACGAGTAACACGATAAAGATTCCTCATAATAAATGGATCAATACATGTATTAGCCATATTTAAAGCCTAAAATTGTTTGTTAGGAATAAGGTGGAGCAGCACGTGAGTGAATTGTTAAATTTATTTGTTTAATTTTGATTTCCGACATTTCATCAGACTTGAAGCCTTCATACTCCCTGGGAATACTTAGCTGCCCTGTCATCTCCCCTCCACACAGCTCACGCCTCATGTATTATTGTGGTTTAAATGTGTTTTTTTCTTTTTAAATTTAAGTGGCTTAACAGACGAACAACGTGTACGTAAGTGATATGTATTGAACATGACCAATTAGTGGCTTTAGATAAAGATGGAAAAAGAAGTCCCACGTTGATAGATAGACCACAACCCACTACTTTCAATTATTCACAAATGCTTTAATATATTTTATCTTAATAGTCCTTTATTAGTTTTAAGGATGTGCATTATCTAAGCCTACGCTTTACTAAGATCAGCCAATAAAATTAGACATCTTATTAATTAATCTATTAGTTTTCTAAATTATTTTCCACTTTATGTTTTTTGAAGAAAAGACCCTTTTGATCCTGTTATCTAAGTACTACCTATCAATATAACCAATTGTCGTTAACTGAAAGTATTTATAAGTAAAACGTTGCATGCACCTTGACAATTATCGCCTACCCTTGTATTAATAAAAAAAAATATCTATACAAGAACATACACGTACTGCAATTTGGTGGTGAAACTTTTTAAATGTACTCTCCAAACTATTATTTTTATTTTGGATTATGATAGGCCTTGGTGACCCATAAATTGTATGTGAGGCGATGTAGTGGCGTTAAGGAGATAAGAGGGAGAGAGGATTAAAGATATAATCCTTAGAGGCTCTTGTCTCTCCCGACGACTGGAGGGAATAGCTGGGTATATATAGAGCGGCCGTTATATATTATATATATATAATATATATAATTTTGATAAAACCTCATTTCCGTCATCTCATGGGTAGGATCGATGGACATTTAGGGAAATTTTTCGTAAATCGCGTCCTGAGTAGCTCAATAGCTGCCCCCCCCCCCCGACGGACTACAAAGCACCTTCAACCGACTGTTCGACGAGTTCCCACGAACGGTACGATCATAACGATGGCAAGGACCAACATACCTCACAACAAACTGGTGGTGGACTTAGTGGAACTATAGACTACACAAGAGGCGACACACTTAAATACAGTCTTCTAAAATACAGCACTTACAATGACACATTAACAGTATCACATCTATAACTATTTATGAACCCTTTCTCCGTTTAGCTTATTGCTGTACCCCTACGTGTAGAGCTGTGACCCTGCGCAGATCATCTTCGGACGTCTCCTCAAACTACCAGCACCTGGAATCCTCTCTACAAAACCGCCTTAATATGATAATAAATAAAATACACAAAAAGGCAACAACAATCCTTTTCCTATCCAACATCCCGGTATGTAAGTGTAAATCCCGCGTATATATGTGTGCACATGAGGTACTTCTTTATATTTTGCAGGCCAGCACACTTTTCTTTAGTTTAATTTTCTTCGCATGCCCTTCTACTTACTACGCCTGATTTTTCTTTTTGTCTTTCCGCTTTAGTCAGGTGTAGAGAAAGAAAAAAACTAAAATAGACCTGGCGGCGCTCACACACACACACACACACACACACACACACACACACACACACACACACACACACACACACACACACACACACACACACACACACATATATATATATATATATATACTAGCTAAGGTACCCGGCTTCGCTGGGGAAATCATTAGAGGTTGAAAGACGATGGTATTTATTTTTTAGCAAGGCTTCAATGTGTACAACAACTTCCCATCTGGGCGTATTGTTTGACCGTAAGAGTCGGGAAGGAGACTTATAGAATAGAAATTTTATTTTTGAATTATAAATAAAAATAAGCCCCTAGTCAATTCCTCTCTGTTTGACACGCCTCTAGCAAAGTTACGACCTTTGGCTTACATATTTTAGGTATAATAAATAACAATTGAGATTTTAAAAAACGAGGTGGGAGGGGAAATCTACCCCCCCCCCCCGTGATCTGAATTAGGCATTTAACCATCGCGTTGATCTCTTCGCACGGGAATTCATTTGAGGCTGAATGATGATGGTATTTTTTTGGCAAGGCTTTACTTTGTTCAATATTTTGACATTTCCCCGTCCCAGTGTTTAGGGTTTATACCCGTCGTTGAAGTGGATTTGTTAATAATTTTTTTGTTATGTAAGGCTTCACTGTCTTCAATATTTTTATATTTCCCGTCTCCTGTGCATGTCGTTGTTTCAATAACGTAATGGACCATATAATTCATAATCATAGAAAGTATTCTGACTTCCATATCAAGTATGAATAAAAGTTCATTTCCCTTGATGCCTTAAAAAGCCTAATGTCGACAGCTATTTTAGGTACGTCAAATACTCTTAGTTAAAAGTACTCTTTTGTATTCCTCGGTTGAAAAACTGTATATTCATAACAGTACCTAGTGTGTATAGTAAAGTATATCATATATTAAATGAACAGAGTTAATAAATACCAGAAATTACTGGATGCACCTCCCCAGCGTACATCCTTTTAAATTATTCATTTATGATAATTAAACACGTTCCTGAGAATAACATTACATTGATAAAAGTATAAGCATCAAGTGACATGTAAACATAAAAGAATATGAGGTCGGCAAGAAAGCGGCAGAACTGATACTGTAAAGGAAGTAGTAACCCCACACCTCCCAAGGCACAGGGGATATCAACCTCTTTTCATTTAGGATTTCAATCCAGTAAAACATTAAATTATATCAAAAAATCTTTTTACATTTCTTCACAATACTAAAACTGCTTGTTCACTTAATTTTCACGTTTAAATTAAATAAAGTATTAAATACACTTAAGGGCAAAAAAGCGAAGAGAAGAGGGGGGGGGGCAGTAACTCTAGTTGGTGCAACCTGTTACTGGCGTTAAACAAATTACATGCATTTGAATTATAAGGAATAAAATATTAAAATAGATTTGAATTAATTTATCCAGGTGAGGTACCTGGTAGTTCATATTGGAAAGAATTGTTGAGCATATTAATATTTCTATGCAAATTACTTGCTTCATACATAGTTTAACGAAATATTTATAAAACAAACGTTACTCTAAATAACAATGTAAACAAATATTGTTACGAGCACATTTGCATAAAAACAAATAGAAAATGAAATATCGCAAATTTATTTCAGGCCTCCCTTACAACCCCCACTCCCGTTAGAACCTAAAAATTTTAATATAGCTTATGATCATGGAGGAATTGATGCTAATTCACGTACTGAGTTTTGTGCCCAATAAAATTGTTGGCTCCCGCTTTAGTTTTTAGTGTGTACCTCGTTTATACTTTGTTATACGACAAAAGTGAATATAACAAAAGTTACTCTAAATAATAAAATAAACAACTTTTGTCATATAAACTCAAGGAGGGAAAAACTGTTTCAGTTAGTTTAAGTCATTTATTTTGGAATTTGAATGACAAAAGATATTATTTCATCTTTAATTAAATGACAAGTAACAATTTTTCTAAAATATTTAATAATAATGTCGAGATTAGCTCCACTTAAGACAAAATAACAAAAAAAAATCTGTGAAAAAGTATAAACTCAAAAGCTATTTCATTTCATTAATAAGTAAATTTACTTTAATAATGAGTGCTTCTGCCATTTTTTTATCACCTCCAACAGTCTTTTGGGGACATTTCTTACTAAATTAATTAATGTGCTCTCTGGTATGTTTTCCCAAGCTAAAGTTATACGTTCTTTCAGTTCATTAATATTTTAGATTTCTGGCTTCTGAAGTTCGTAGACTTCTCTTGCCACTATTCCCACAAATTTTCTATTGGGTTGAGATCCGGACTAAGGGCTGGCCAATCCAAAATGTTGATGCCGAAATCTTCAAACCATTTTTTTGTAGAGCGTGCAGTATGAATCGGCGCGTTATCCTGTTGAAAAATTATTTGTTTGTCTTCCAACAGCGTGATAAATGACAATAAATACTCTTCTAAAACATTTTGATATTTAGGTGCTTCCATTTTGCCTGAAATAAAAGTGATATTTTTGATTTTCCTCTTTCATTAAATGCAGCCCACACCATGGTCAGACATGACTGGGAGTCAGTCATGACTCCACCACCCCAATGCGACCTTCTTGATAAACATTTAACAGCGAAATTCAGTCGTTGCTGCATATGGTGTTTTTTAAGTTGTGGTTTTTTTTTATTACCTTGCAATATTTCAACGTCGCCGACTCCATTATCCACTTCCTGATCAAGCTGGCATCACACCCTAGATTGAACCGCCTCACAGTCTGTGAGGAGGATGCTCCTGATTTCTCTCAAAACTGCTTATTTTATTATTTTCATAATTGTCTATGCCACTATTTAAAAAGTTTTTGACCACTCCCTGGGATCGGTTTAATTCACGAGCAATTTGTCGTTGGGTGAAATCACCTCTTCTCAAGTCGACAATTCGTTGCTGCTCAATTTCTGAGAAATGAGTTCCGCGCGGCATTATTTTAAACCAAAAATACTAATTAAAACGAGTCGGCACAGTATAAAAATCCAACACATGTACTCTCCCTTCAGAAGTTGAGATAAAACTGAGGTGATAATAATCCTTTAATACTCCTGACAATTGAAAACAAACTTTGAGTTTATACTTATTCACAGGTCAAAACATGGTTTGTGTACATGATATGATGACTGTAAATTGCCAAACAGAACTTTCAAACAGATCAAGCAGACATTTCTAACTTCTTGCCAATCTAATGACATCAAAACATACCTAGAAACATTATTGTGCAATTAGTTAATTTTTAAATTTCATAAATACTTCGATTTTATAAGTTGAGTTTATATTTTTTTTCACAGGACTGTACATACCAAGTTCCATAAATTCGGTTCAGCCGTTTATGCGTGAAAAGGTAACAAACAAACAAACAAACAGACACCAAAGAAACAAAATGCAGTTGTGGTGTCTATGACATGTGAAACAAAAAAGTATCGTGAAATTTTGAGAAAAAAATCAATGTACAAACACACACACACACACACACACACACACACACACACACACACATATATATATATATATATATATATATATATATATATATATAAATATGTGTGTGTGTGTCTGTACATTGATTTTTTTCTCAAAATTTCACGATACTTTTTTGTTTCACATGTCATAGACGTCACAACTGCATTTTGTTTCTTTGGTATATATATATATATATATATATATATATATATATATATATATATATATATATATATATATATATATAAGACATTTTTTAACATCACGAGTGCATGATTGAAAAAGCCTTTCGCTAGTAACCTCAATAGCTGACTTCCTAAAAGTATGTATATGAATTTTCGGCTTTGTTAAATAAAATTAGGGATTTGCCTCTAAAACTGAGTCCAACTAGGACTTTCTTCATGTTTAACATTACTTTAGTAAGAGCGGTCACCTTATAAACGAGTGGTTTAATTCTCTCTACGGTTAACTAATTTATAAGCACAGAACCTAGCTTTATTCAAATTTTAATGTTTTCATTTTAGTCCATGCAAATTATTTTGATGAATCTTGCATAGCTTTATAATTTGATTCTTTGAATTAATTATTTATAAAATTCCAATTCGGAAATATAAATAAACTTTTGTATAAAATATATTGAAATTAAAGCGAAACAAATATATTCAATTAAAGGAAGCTTTTTTTAGAGAAATCTGTCCAATAACAAGCGTAGTACGGAACTTATACACGAGGGACGAATAGTTACGAAAACGGCCGCCAGAGCTCTCTTCGGAAAGTACCAAAGAGCTCACTCCTGCCGACCAATGCAGAATACAAATGCAAGTATCTCGGTTAATATTCAAGATAGAGAATAAATGTATAGAACAATATCTATAGTAAATGTAATTTGCAATAAGATTGATTCTGTACAATTTTTCGATCCGACGCATAATAACGGAGATATTTTGAATTTTCCGAAAATCCCCCCTCTAAACCCCCCCTCCCACTGGTCCGATTTCAGCCATTAACGAACTTGATCTTCCATTTTACATAAAACGTTTAAACTCCGAGTTTGGTAACGATCAAACAAAAATTGCGACCGCTAGAGAGTTAACAGACATATATATATATATATATATATATATATATATATATATATATATATATATATATATATATAAAATTTTGAACGGACCTCATTTTCGTCATCTCCTGGGTAGGATCGATGGACATTTGAAGAAATTTTTCGAAACTCGAGTCATGAGTACGACCTCAATAGCTGATTTCCCTTAAGGAAAATCTGCTAAAACCAAATTTTACGAAACTTAGTAGGTGTGGTACTCCTAACACAACTTAGACTTTAGTCTATACTATAAGGGTCAATAAGAAGGCCAAGTGCTCTACTGGTTTTTAATATTATGCAGAGTGCACTTTCGGAGTCAACGCTCCATCCTCAGTGCCTGCTGAGAAACACAACCACGAGTTAATTTAACATTCATAGCATGGCACAAAAGTAAAATAAAACAACAGTCATAAAACCAGACACAAAATAATGAGGAAAACAATGGAAAATCTTAAAACTAGTCAACAAATAAAACTAGAAAATCTAATAACCAGTCAACTACTAAAAAATTAAAACCAAAACAATAAAAAATCGACTAACAAGTCAACTAATAAAAGAAGCAAACAAAGATAAGCATATGTCAAAACTATAAATAAAATTAAAACTATAAAACCTACACAAATTACAGATCTATATGGGAAACATATCACAGAGGGTGGGAACCTTTGAAAAAAACCCCCCAGAGGAACTGTAAGGGACCTCTAAAAAATAAACAAACCCCATTTTCAAAGGTTCCCACCCTCTGTGATATGTTTCCCATATACATCTGTAATTTGTTATGTACATTTGTGTCAAAAAATAATCCATAAACAAGATATGCTCATAAAAGTCTAAAGTGAGCCAACAATTAACCGTTTCATTTACAATTGAAAGACTTCAATATTTGTAATTTAGGAAACCCGGATTTATCTTTACACCGCATTAATATTTTTTCAAACGAAGTAAATTATAAGGGTCCCTACAAAGAAAACTCAAACAAATTAATTTCCTGTTCTTTTTCCTTCAAAAGTTTTCTTTAGGCCGAGTTGTTCTTGGTCTTATGGTCTTACCAATGATAATTACTCATTACCACCCAATTGATAATTACTCGATAAACTTTATTGGATTCTGGCATATTATGAAAAATGCTTAACGTTTTAGTCGTATATGATTATTCTAAGTAGGATTAGGGCTAGTGATATTATTAATCAACAACCTCCCTCACTATTTTAACCTAAATTAAGCTGTTATGAAAGTTATTTATTGTCCCAAGAAAAGTGAATTAGCATTCCGATGGTATAATTTTTGGAACAACTCCAGTTACAATACTTTAAACAAAACGATGCTGAGTTTGCACAACATGCGAGATAATTTATTGTAAATTAGTTCTTCATTGCTTTTAGAGGTGTAAGTAGATATCAACTATTTCATTGTTCATAATTCTTGCAAATGCTCTGACACATGAATGAAAGTCAGTCTATTTTTTAATTGTGTTATATTATTTCGTATTTTTTCTATAAGTTCTTTCTTTCTTTTTTTAAGTTATCTAGTTTGTGTAAAAGCACTTGACAGTCTCTATATAGTCATTGGAAGTCCATTTCATCAAATTCAGGGTCAGTAAGGCTACAATAATTTCTGCCTGGTAACTAGAGAAATGGTTGGTTAAATTAATTTTTTTTTTACACTTTCTAGCATTGTGGTTTTATTTCCTACAAAAATAATAAAGGCACCACCTAGGCCATGTCCATCGTTAATACTGTTGTGAATTGCTATGAATGATTTATATTTTCTGTAATAATTATAATCTCGGTTTTTGTGTCCAGTTGGTCCGTAGTGTGTTTTATATATTTAGAAAACTCGACTTTTAACGCCCTTATGAAATACTAAAAATTATAAATTGGATGTTCCAAGAACATTTGTACAAATAACTTAATTTAAGAATATATTATTTGTGAAGGAAAAGGGATGATTTTTTTGGAATATCGGAGTTCAAAGGTCCTTCACTACCACTGTACATTCTCGTAATAAGATAAAATTCGTTAATGGCCGGAATCGGACGGGACCCCTTTGTTATGGACAATAACAAGAATCCCTTATTATGAATCTGATCGATAATGCTATTCTAGCTGTTTTTATAATGTTTTTGTTAAAATAATGTTCTACGCTTATATATACATACATATATATATATATATATATATATATATATATATATATATATTTACAGTTTTACATATTACGATCATAGTTGTGGATATAAGTATGGAGGAACAAAAAACCCTTTCCTTCCAAAAGTCTACTACTTAATAACCGTGGCATTTAGACCCGTTATGTGATAATAATATATGGAATTATCTACATATTGATTTTAGTAACCTTAACATATCGCAAGAAATAGCTTATAAATACTAAAAATATATAAGTATAATTTTCTCTTTCGTGTGTAGTGCAAATCAGAAATGATTTGTTTATCTTGTGTATCTAAACATTAAACGCTTTCATTAATTACATAGGCAGAATACCGTCCTTACCTTTGTCCATGCAAGATCATGAAAGGGAACTAGAGTTCATAAAACATGTTGCTAATGCAATCGGGTTTGGGGCTACACTATTTATCCAGAACATTTATGAGCGAAAGTCTATAAAACGTGTTCTCTAGCAATCTTATAGCCACTTCTTTGAGACATAAACTAGTATGTGGTGCATGCCAAGGGCGTTGTATAGGCCAAACAGGAAGGAAGATAAAAACAAGCAGTAAAGATCATTCACATTCAGAAATGTTCTACCATCAAGAACAAGAAGGTTATAGCGAAGTGTCGATATTGCACGAGGCCAAGAAAGGTCAAAAACTGAACTCTTTAGAAGGCCTAGATATTGCTATGAATAAAAATACCGGTTGCTTTAATCCTGCAATGGTGAGGGTATTGGACCTAGATCTATCTCCTAATATATCTCTCACCTCATGTATTAATATTTGACCTATAATTATTCCGATAATGTTTATTTAGATTTAGGCAGTATATTTAGATATTTATTTACATGTTTTTATCGTTTTGTTAAAGTGTATATATATTTTATGGTTGTAGTTGTTTTTATGTGCAGAACGATGGAGACATGGGCCTTTGAAAGCGCTTGGTGCTTTAAATAAACATTTGTGAAGGATTGGACGGTTAATTCTCCAAGTATAAACGATGGGAATGTTCGACTAATTCACATTTTAGGTATAATAAATAACAATTGAGATTAAAAAAAAAAGATGGGAGGGGGAATCTATACCCCCCCCCTTCAGTGATCTGACTTAGGCATTTAACCATCATATTAAGCCCGTATACATGGCGTCTATTGTCATATATAATAGTCTATTATAAAGTATAAAATAGTGAAAAATCATGTTTGATTGGTTTAAAGACAATATCATTTAAAAACTCCACACTTAGTTTCAGTTATCCAATAAATTAACGGGAAACGTATTTTCGCGATCATTTATTCGAATTTCTCGAAAATTCCAAACTCCTCCCCCACTCACTCTCTCCCTTGTATCGCTCAACACACCTAACACTCGGCCCCTAACCAAAAAATGATAAATTTATTTATTTATTTATGTAACTTTACTAACAGGTGAAATAGGTATACACGTTAAAATCACTCTTGCCCTCATGAGGTAATTCTATTTGAGTATATTGACCTTAGCAAAACCATTATTTATACTACCCTTCAATAATTTAAAGAACTCAGAAATCCCTTCAGTTTCATAATTAAGACAAATAGAGTTTCACTGTATCCGACGAGGCTCCTCCTCCGTTGATTCCAACAAGAAATATACATTACGTTGGTAATTCATTTTCATTTGGGTGTATTGTGTTTTCTTTACTTCTTTGAATATAGAAATTATTTCCCTCATTCCTTCCTTCCAAGCAGTACCTACATAATTTAGCATCCAAAAATGCGTAGTACTCATACCCAATTACAATATATTTGGAATTATTTTGATGCAATAATATATCATGAGGCACAAAGTATATTATATTTAATAATTCCTAGATTTTAATGTTCAATGATTTTATCTACGTTAATTAAGTATTAAATGACGTATGTTTTGAATAAAAATTAATAATTTTAATGTTACTTATTATCATCCAGTTTACTCTGGATAACTGGCACAAGTTGCTTTTCTTCCCCCACTTTTCTAAAGGTAAAATTTGTTAATGCCAATAATGGAAGCGGTAGAGGAGTGGATTTAGAGAGCGTTAAAATAACAGTCAATCACACAGGGGCTGCTTAAACTAAGCAGATTTCGCTAGTGCTGGAACGACACACTAGTCATATGATCTCATCATATATTCTCTTTAACTATGTAAACATTCCGATGTGTAGAAGGGGTATAGTAAAAGCAAAACAAAAAGTAACGGGAGTAACGTTTAATATTTGAATTCCTAAAAAACTTAATCGACGACAATTGTAGTACATCAATAGTTTAACAAGATTCTATATCATTTTTCGATACCACTAATATTGACGAAAATATGAATTTTCGTATACTAAAGCCCATTTTTGGTCCGGTTTAAACTT
This sequence comes from Riptortus pedestris, assembly GCA_019009955.1. Lineage (NCBI taxonomy): Eukaryota > Metazoa > Arthropoda > Insecta > Hemiptera > Alydidae > Riptortus > Riptortus pedestris. Next base: position 132,351,213 of record CM032228.1, on the reverse strand, counting down.
TAACTAATATGAACTTTAGTGTTGAATAGAGCAGTTAAATATCAAGTATGGTATAGATGAAATGATCGTTTTCATTGTAATGATGACGTCACTAGACTACATATTTGCAAGTACCTCTCACTGTATGCGTTCAGTGAAAAGAATATTTGGTATTAAGCTTCCCATAAAGTGGTTCCAGATATAGCAGCTTATTGTAAGTATGACATCGTTAGAACGGAGGGTTTACTGATGGCTGAAAACTAAAAAGTGCAAATATTTCGGCTAATATACATGATACATAACAATATTTATAAGCAATTCAATTTTATCTTAGATTAGTTCTACGCTATTTTTCGACCAGGCATATAATAATGAAGATATTTCGAATATTTGAAATTCTCCCCCCCCCCTCTCACTTGCCCATTCAGCCGTAAACGAACTTTATCTTTAGCTTTACATAAACCACCTATATACCCAGCTTGGTAACGGTAAGACAAAAGTTACGAAGCTTGAGCAGTAACAGACACATTTATATACAATTTTGAACGGGCCTCACTTTCAGGTAGATCGATGGACAACTGAAGAAATGTTTTTGAAAATCGAGTCATAAGTACAATCTTAATTATTTATTTTCCTGCTAAATTTATCCGTTATTTCGATTCACATTGAAAATTAATACTTTGTAAAATACTCGTTTGCATATATTTATTTATAATTTATTTACGTAATAATATATCATTATTATTAACGAACTCAGAAATCCCTTCAGTTTCATAATTAAGACAAATAGAGTTTCACGGTATTTTGAATTTGAAAAAAAATATTTGAATAATTGAAAAAAAAAATAGAGTTTCTGTCTCTTTGAAAACTTGTAAACTAATTTTTAGCGGTTTAAAAATCTGGGAAAATAATTTATTTAATGCATTCAGGACCACAAGAAAAATACTGTGCTATAAATTATAAGGCATAATAATATTATAATGTTAGTTCTATGATAAGCCAAACCTGACAGCAAATCTAATCAGCTTTGTGGTAGCTCAAATAATCATATTTTAATATTTAAATTGCAAAATAGAACAATGACGTATATATTTAATAGAAAATCTAAACACTCCTAGCGGCCACTCTTTAAGGAGAATAATGTCCTTCAATATATATTCGCGTATATATGTAAATATTGATTTTTTTCGCTTCCATCTACAGATCTTTGGCCACCCCCGAGTGGGAGTCAAGAGATTCAAGATTAGAGTTTTATGTAGTGAGTTATCAACTCGACCTAAACCCGCGTTGGCCAAGGAGGACCTGGAAACAGATGTCTCCAGTTGACAGATAGGCCTCCACATATATCCGGGTAGTGGGCAGTAATCATATCACTAATCGGAGTTTGCAAGTTGATGGGATCTACATGAGTCAGTCCTTCGTTATACCGCCGGGCTTTAGATTTACTCACTAGACACTCGCCATTCCACTACCACTTTACCTTCGATGCTCTGTTTGAAATATCAACACACGAAATACAGGAAAGTATAGCTAACAAGATGAAACAAACTTCTTTTTCAAGAAAAGCGAGATCATGTCTTCGAAAAACCGCAAGTTTTGCACAATGTAAATAAAGGGAAGAGAATGGATGCAGTCGAAGGAACTTCAGTTAAATTTGATACTCTATCGCCTCAAAGCACGCTTAATGTAAGGGGAGAAAAAGTATAAGAGTATTATATAAAACTACAATATATTTGTCAACAAATAATTTATGATCAGGTATATTTTGAAGTGGAGACAATTTTCTCATAAAACGTGTCATTCCTTAATAAATTTAAGATTAATAACTACGTTCATTAATAAATTAAAAATTAATGTTTTATATTTTTAATATTATTATTATTATTTATTGACGTCCAATTTTTGCCACTAAGGCTAATTGGGACGGGTTGTCTACAGGTTACCATCCTTTTCTATCCAGGACTAAGGATTTTATTTAATGAATTCCGTCACTAAATATATTCCTATTGCCCAGGCGGGAATCGAACTCGACACTATGTTTACCATGTGAGATTAAGGTCAATGCTTAGAATATATAGAATGTTATTAAGATTTGTTTAAAACATTAATTTACTATATAAAATTATTGAATTGATGAATTTTATTAAATGTATTCATTGAATTTGAAATTATTTTTATAAAGAATGTGTTATACTTAATAATATACTAAAAACTTAATTACTAAGTAGCATTGTTATAGGAAACAAAAAAAAATGACGTATTCAATAATATTTTTTAATATTTAAAGTTGTGGTGTAGTGATTTGTGTTTATATGTAAAACAGAGTGATGTAAGAGAGCGACCGAGCGGGGGAAAAGGCAAACAGACTGCTAACAATTCGCTACTGGAAATAGGAGCGCATTGTATTGATAGCTTTCAGAAAGTGAGTTTTGTGATATGCTAGTGCAACAGATCTTTCTGTTTGCGTTGTCCCAGCGGTATGTGTGTTGTCATGTAATTAGCGTTAAGTCATTGAATAGAATCATTGTTGTCATCAGTAAAAGAATGAGCCACATGTCTCCAAATGATGATGTGAGATTTTATGGAGGCAAAGGCATCAAAAAAAGAATTTATTTGGTAATATAAATAGATATAATAATGGCATTTTGCGAAAATTGCATCATGATTTCTTCTTCTGAAGGAAATTTGCTAAACATATGAAACATAAGCTTCGCAATATACAAAAATTGCATAAAAATGTATTAATCCCTTTATTTATGGATACGAAGTAATAATTTTAACTTAATAAGTCCTTATATCAAAGCCTGGACATTTCTTCTGGATCTGCCAACTAACATTTTTTTTCAGTGGTTCAAAAAAAAAAAAATCAATTGGTGTAATGCTAATTACGTGGTTTAAACTACCCTTGGCTAAAAAGCAATTAGGTCTGTCATAGCCACATGCCGAAGCAGGGAAGTATGGTCTGGGTGGAAATAGATTTAGCGTCTCACTGACATAAATGGCCATTCAATCCTTCCCTTCCGAATGATGATCAATCAATCAATTGGATCATTCACGAGCCAAAAATCAAATAAACGCTGAAGTTCGCCCAATTTAATAATGCATTGTTATAAATTTCACCTATAAATTCTCCAGCCTAATAAAATTATAAAGGCCCTGAAGTAACGTTGAGGATTGATGGCAGTGAATCCATGAAATTTAGAACTATTAGTTATACATCATTGGTCTTTATAGGTGTTGAGACAGAAATTCAAAATAAAAATCGTCTAGCTAAAATGCTATGTCTTCGTTGCGACGGATTCTTACTAGGACAGAAATAGAGTTTCAAATATAGACTGATATCATGGGTGAGTCATTCTATCACAGGGGTAGCCTGCTTAGTTTTCACATTGTGATGGATTTTCTTTACCTTTCTCAAGGAATAGAACTGAAATAAAAACATATATTTCATAATTTGCTCCACTGACATTATATAGTTCTCATAAATCTGACTAATTATTCAGTTAATTCTATTAACATTTCATATAAATGAAATCAGCTATTTGGATTGTCTTCATTTCCCGATTTTTAAAAGATTTCTTTGTTCCAATTTAGATTTAGAAGAGAAAATGAGGCTCGTTCAAATTTATTGCGAACCATAAATATTTTGTATGTTACCACTGTAGCGGTCTTAATTTTGTTTTTCATTGTTACCAAACTCGATTTTCAGTTTTTATTTGAACCTCGGCCCCCTTGTACAATATTGTACGATATCCACTTAAAACGATTGTATCAATAAGCATGTTATGTGCTGCTTAAATTCAAGCCCTCTTTATATTACGATAGAAAAAAGAAAATAATGTGGGATGAACTCATCAACGGGTCATTGGAGGACTTGGGAAATCCGCTTAGTGTATACACGTGGCGGGCATTGTTAGATATTTCATTAGGTATAAAAATTATATTCTAAATACAAATACGACATAAACGTTAACTAAAGAAGTTTCACTTGAGAGTACAGTAACCGGAAACATAAATGTAATAGTATACGATTAAGGAGTTTCCTTACATTTAGAAAAAGGCACAACATAAATAATATATAAAAGTCCGTCACGCAGGGGCTGCGTAAACACAGCAGATTTCCCACATGTTGGGATGATAGATACACTACTGATCTAATCTCCACATATCTTTTCTATTTCCAGAAAAATAAATCCGAAGCGTAGAAGAGGACAGTTAATAAAATGTTAATTGATGACGACATAACACTAACTATTTGCATGTATCTAACATAATAAAGGTCTGTTGAAAACAATATTTGATTTCTATGCTTAGGATAAAACGTTTCATGATATATTGGCTTATTTTTAAAGTGAGATGACTAAATTGGGAGTTAGCTGAAGTCTGAAAACTGAAAATTCCAATATCTCGATTAATATTGAAGATAGAGACAAAATTTATATAACCACATTTGTCGAACATGTTATTTAAAATAAGATTGGCTCTATACAGTTTTTCAACATGACGTATAATAACAGATATATTTTGAATTTTCGAAATTCCCGTCTCTAAACTGGTCCTATTTCAGCTGTTAAAGAACTTGTTCTTTAGTTTTACATAAAACATTTAAATAACGAGTTTGACCACCTAACAAATGGACGTTTGTGAAAAGTTATCAAAAATCTCGCCATGAGTACAACCTCAACAGCTGATTTCCCTTAAGTCTGCTAAAAATGATTGACCTTCAGTTAACTTGTTTATATTAGTTTCAATTTTATAAGCTGGTACAAAGTTCACAACAGATAAATTCTTTATAATTCTATAATATTGTAATGCATTGAATGTATTATAATTTATCTAAAGAACCAAAATAAAAATATTTCATATACATTAGATTTATATTATTTTATTTATTTTCTATTCATAAATAATTGTTTACATTGACTTATTTTAAATTGAGCGCAAAATGCTCTTTTTTTAAATTAGTAATAAACAATCATTATACAATGTATTTCCTCTCTATTCTCCTTGTTATTGAGGATAGAAGTGTCAGTTATAAGACCTCCTTCTTCAACATGAATGGTAGTTGTGGGTGCCGAAGCGCATTTTAGTTCAATATTTACAGTAATTGGGGGGGAGGATCCCACATTTAAGTAATAGTTCTCCTTCATAGTCTACTGCATGGTTGCTTCTATTTTCTGTATGGCCTCAGGTTAGCCAAATGAGTTAAGGCGTTGGTTTTAGTTCATGATAAACCTAGAACCGTGGATAGCAACATAAAAGTGAACTTAATAGATACAATTTTTTTTTATCAATGCAAATATTTTTTAAACTATTTTGTTTTTTGTTTGTATGAAAAAAAATCGAGAAAATGGCCTCCATATGTTATTTCCTTCGAAAATGTCCTTAAATTGTATTCCTTTTCATAGACAATCTCGAGGCCCAAGTTCGAGATTTGGTCAATTTATCTTATTTCTTTAATATTTTCTTTGTATGTTCAATAATATCTTTAAATATTAAAATATTAATTATTTACAGATGGATTATTCCGTCCGTAATAAAAAAAAATGTCATTATACTTAGTATGGATATCCAACTTAAGTTAAGTCCATTAATTGTCTCCTATTGACGCCTCCTGCCTGTGCTGCCTAAGGTGGAGAGGAAGGCTTCCAGGGGAGTATTTATTGAATTAAATTGCATCCACGTGCGAATGAATCCCAGTATCAAATCCTGGCAGATCCATTAATAAAGTCTCATAAAATAATTAAAATACTAATTAATTTCCTAATTATTATGTACTGTAGAGAATTTAGTTATTGCGACCTATATACTGATCGTATATTCCATGTGAGTGTGACTATGCTGCTGCGTTGCGTATCCAAATTCTCATTACATTGCCGTCATTCCTTTTGTATCTGAATCGATCATTTCAATTGAAAATTTAGTTAAAACTCACCAAAAAAAAGTTGTTTGTTTTTACTTATTCTATCTATCTCCAAAACTGTAAATATGAGAACACTTTGAGACAGCTAAACAACCGCTGACAAGAAATTATTTGGCATAGAGAGTTAAATTTAATGCCAATCACTTCTGCTTCTAATGAGGTTTAAAGTGATACGAAGCGTGGCAATAGTGAATTTTTAAAATCGAATTTTTTAGAAATAAGTAAAAATCTCAAAAACGCCACTATAAATGTTTTGGAAAAAATATATGATTTAAAGACATCAATTGACTTTCTATATTCCGAATTCCATGATGAGATGCCATTGGGTTCCTATGGAAATTAATTCTTATTGTCAGACATATTAATTGCTCCAATCATTTTTCAAGAAGTCTCAACAGAAAAAGAACAGACTTGAACTTGATTCTTTCTAGCAACCACTTGATTGCTTACTGCTCAGCCTATCTTCTTTTGTGCATTGCTTATTAGAGTTACTCAGTTTTGTGTTCTAAAGTGAATTTTTATTATTTTATTATTATTAAGTGAGTTCATTATTTTTAATCTAATAATAACATAGTAAATTTCTATATTTTATAAATAGTTTATATAAAAAATACTCCGTTCTGAAGAACTATGTTTTTTATTAATTTTGTCCGTTGTCTGTCATAAAGTCTAAACGTGTATATTATGTGTATTCAACTCTTGGTTCAGTTTCATTATTACATTCACACGTATTGTTGTCAGTCAATCCAAACCGATAAAAATAATTTTTAATTGGTGCATGTCCAGTTAGTACTTGAGTAAGCAGTCCATTTATGTATTTTTTTTCTCTTTCCTGTACAGTCACATAGATGTATACCTTTTGTAGTGTTCGACCAACCTATGTCTCATAAATCACTAGATCGTTCTTTCAAAAGTCGTTTTACAGTTATAGCTTTTACGCAGCTGACATTCCTAGTTATCCCAGAACAACCACCACGAACAAACACCACCTGTAGTCTTCTCTCCAGAACCCTAAGCATTTGCATCTGTACTGTTGGAGATGAGGACTGCTTACTGTCATCTGATTATGCCCATTTGATCACTTGGGCTGCATTTAGACCCATTAATACTTAAATTATCTAGTCAATCTTGCAAACTGTAATTTTTAAATTTGATAATTCAGTGTGATGGCATGAGAAAGTTAAACTTTTCTAATTAAATACACAATAAAACTTAGATTTATAAAAGATGAATAGAATAGAAGATCTTACCAGGTATATTGTTGGGGACATTGTAGTCTGGGAATATGCCCACTTCATAGGGGTAGTATGACCTGGAGTCTGCACCCCTGAATCTAGCAACTGGATGGTAGGGAAGATGATGTCGCTTTCCCGAGCTAGGGTACAACGGCGAAGGAGGTCCATCGAACCACGCTGCTGCACCTGATGCTAGTACTGCAAACAGATATATAAAAATATATATATTTAGAAACAGTCAACAGTTGGAGGTAAAATAGACTCAACGGTGAAGGTCTCATATTTGAAAATGATAAGAATAAATCTCCGGAAGTATAGCAAATCGAAGAAAATAAAATTAATATTAATGTATTTTTTAAAGTTTTTTTCCCCACGCTGAGGTCAAATATAAGTGTATAAGAACAATAAAAAACATTCAGAGTTATGAGAAGTGTTTTTTTTTTTTTTTTGGTTAAACAGCATACATTTATAATTTCAACTATGTTTCACATCTTCAGATTTAACCTCCTCATTTAAGACATAGTCCATCAGAATTACCATCAGGACTATAGAGAAACATGTAATTTTGTTTTAAAGTCTAAACAATAGGAATTTCAGATGGAGTATGCATCCTTTTCATAGATAGGAAATATTAAAATTCAAAGTAATACAGTAAGCAATAAATAGTTTTGAACTGGAGAAACTGTTTTGGCGATCCCTCTGAGCTACCTAATACATAAAGATAGTCCACCACGCAGGGCTGAGTGTAAACTAAGCAGATTTCCCACGTCTTCATATCCGACAATAGTCATCTCATTCTATATTTTTATATTAACATCCCACGAGTAAGAACGAGTTACTGAAATCTGAAAAAAAAATGAATGAACAACTCGCTTAATATTTTAGCAAAGAAAAAACGGATATACCAACAATTTCAGTGCTTACTAGTTTAACAAGATTGATTCTATAATATTTTTTAGTCCGACTCATTATAAGATATTTCGAATCCCCCTCTCTAACCCCTCCTCCACATACTCCACTTCCGATTTCAGCAACTAACTAATATGATATTTAGTGCTGAATGAAACTATTAAATATTGTATAAGGCATAGATGAAATAAACATCCTCTAATCAAGTCCGCGATGGTGACTTTACAATTGGATCTGCATGTATCCAAAGCAGTTAAAGTTCGATGAAAACAATATTTGGTATTTAAGCTTCTTTAAAAGTAGTCCATGATATAACAGCGTAATGTTAATAGGCCATGAGTAGGAGTATGGGTTTGCTGGATGCAGAAAACTAAAAATGCAAATACCTCGGTTGGCATTATAGTCTAGGGCATTCCATTTGCACTAACATTGGTTTTATCCAACTTATAATAACGGTGATATTCGGAATTGTCAATATTCTCCCCTCTAAAACCCCTTTCCCACTGATCCGGCTTCAGCCATTTAAGGACTTGATATTCAATGTTACATAAAACAAACAACAATTTCCATTGCTAGAGCGTTAATGTTATATAGCGTTAATTATAGTTTTGAATGGAGGACTTTTCATCGCCAAAAAACGCGTGATGAATACGATCTCGGGATCTGATTTTCTTAAGGGAAACCTCATAAAATTTACTATAGGTTCCTCGATTGAATTTAGACATTCATAGTTAAGTAATAATTATTTCTCCCCATAACATTTGACCTAAATTCCATTCAAGTTGTACTCCATATCCTGAGAGACAACATTCTGTATTGTGGGAGAGAGGTATCTATGTTCAAAATTTAACATATATAAAATTGACATTATATTTCCCAATTGAATAGATCATAAAATGTATAATGTTTGATCTAATCTACGGGTTTACATATGCAGAAACGATTAATTGATGAGCATTTCTCACATTCTTATCAGCGACTTACGAACTTTACTCATTTTGAAATTTATTAGAATTTCTGGTTGATGTTACAAATTTTCCAAATGTTATAAACAACGAACCTTTTCACCCTCAAAATATTATATTTTCTTCTAACTCTACGTCAACATTTATATTCACCGGAATTTACTTTTTCAAATTTTAATGTTAAGAGGGAATTGTGATCATTGGGAGTATGGTATAGATTATTTGTCCAGGGCCATTTGTTTTTCGCAAAGAGGAGGAAGATGAAAGGATGCATCTTATTTATGCATATATTTATAAATACACGCATACAAACAGAGAGATCAAATAAAAAGGGTATTATGGCAGCCAGAAGAAAAGGAAATATATATCGAAATATTGTCATGGTATTCATGTTCAGTAAACTGAACCTCATTGTACTTTAAAAACAATGAAAAAGTTTTATATGTCAATGTCTAAAACCCAACATTTGTGCATTACCTGTTTAGAAAAGCACTATCTGCAGGGGTGGATATGTTTGCCCTTGCTGTTAGTAATTAGCGAACTTCAAATTCAAAACGTCAATTGCAAATTATTCTGGGTGACATCATTCACTACTGATAATTTTCCATTGTGCTAAGCCATTTATGACTACTGGATTCTGGAGTATCTTCTCTAGTAAATATATCTCTCAACAAATAAAACCTTTATTTCTGACTAGTACATAAGTATAAACTGAACCTCTCAGCTTGATTTTTTTTTTTCAATTAACCTCTAACGAGCTTCAATATTTTTGTTAACCATTCAAACGTTTTTCAAACAGCTTTATTTGCTCACACTTTTTGCCATCAGCGGTGCAAATATATATATATATATATAGATATATATATATATATATATATATATATATGGGTGTGTGTGTGTGTGTGAAAATTGGACACCTTAAGGAAGGTAACCTCCAATATACTGATAAAAGGGGTAAAAGTTCGTCACGCAGGGGCTGCGTAAACTAAGCAGATTTCCCTCGTAATGTTTAACAATAAATAAATCAACACATACTGGTTACACAATAGCAACATCAAGTGAATAAATACAAAAAATAATAAGAAAACTCAGGCAAGATTAACAATTACTGAAATATATCAGAATATAACCTATTAATTTTATTGAAAAATATTTACTATACGTAGTACTGTAGTTTATAATGGATCAGAATAATTTTTATCTCAATCAATCAAATTTTAGTAGTCCAACAATTTAAGAAGGGGGTATAACATATTTGCATTTATCTTGTATAATAAAGGTCTCTTGAAAACAATTTATGGTATTTAAGCTTCGAATAATGTGGTTGGTTTATTACATAACAGTGTATTGTTTATATACCATGAGTAGAAGTGGAGGTTTTCTGAAGGCTGAAAACAGAAAAATGCAAATATCTCGGTTAATATTCAAGATAAAGAATAGATGTATATAACAATATTTATAGTACATTTAATTTGATATTAGATTGGTTCTATACAATCATTTGATCTGACGTATACGGTGATATTTCGAATCATCGAAAATCCCCCTAGAAACCCCTCTCCCATTTGTCCGATTTCAGCCATTAACGAACGTGATCTGTCTTTTTATACAAAACGTTTAAATATCGAGCTTGGAAACGATGAAACTAAAATTGCAACCACTAAACCGTTAACAGGAAAATATCCATGTGATATATATATATATATATATATATATATATATATATATATATATATATATATATATATATATATATAATATTGAACGGACCTCATTTTCGTTATCTCTTGGGTAGGATCCATGGACATTTGAAGAAATTTTTCGAAAATCGCTTCATGAGTCAATAGGTGATTTCCCTTAAAGGAAATCTGCTAGAATGATGAGAAGTGGAAGAGGGAAGTGAAGCTGTAGAAGGCGGCGAGGGTGTGTACATTAGACCTCCCACCCGCCAGCTGACCTCTATCCACACTTAGCAACTCTGACCATCTTGAGCTAATAGCTTTCATATCTGTAGTCCTGTGCGGGATGGATGGACTACAATTATAGACAATATTTTTGTATTTCCGCCAAACAATGGAAAGTCAAATAAGTTCAGTAGAAACCTTTTCTTTTAAATATCTTCATGAGCCATCCGTAATTTATTACATTGTATATTAAGAAGCTCATGCTTAATTCTGGTCATCTTACTATGGATGAACCAAATGCTTGAGTTTTTTTTTCTTACTTTTCTACTTTTAGCGTTAGGAAAGAGTAATAAATTGTTTTCATGTTGAAAGCAGTTTTCCAACTGAACAGTTGCTACACTTTTTAAAAGCACGGTTCACTCTGTTTAAAGTAAAAGATGATCGCTTATGAGAACCGAAAAAAAGGTTATAAATATATGGCCAAGACGGGAGTTTCCCTGTTTTCGAAGACGTCAAACGCAAATAAAGAGAATTCCATAACTTCTTGTATTCTAACTAAGACTTCGTGATCTTGTCTACAAACATTAAATAAACAGGCTTATTCTTACGTTTAATGCGAGGATTAAAGGAGCAGCCTTATTCTTAGGCTTCAACCGAGGATTAAATCAGCAGCCTTATTCCTTGCCTTCAAGCGAGGATTAAGTTAGGGGCACATATTCCTTGGCTTGTGGATTAAATGATTAAATTAGTGTGACTAATGATTAAATTAGCCATAATTAAAATGAGGACAAAATGAACGCCTTTATTCCTTGGCTTCAACAGAGGGATGAATGAGCGTCCTCATTCCTATGCTTCAAGCGAGGATTAAATGAACGGCCTTATTCCTTGGCTTCAACAGAGGGATGAATGAGCGTCCTCATTCCTATGCTTCAAGCGAGGATTAAATGAACGGCCTTATTCCTTGGCTTCAACAGAGGGATGAATGAGCGTCCTCATTCCTATGCTTCAAGCGAGGATTAAATGAACGGCCTTATTCCTTGGCTTCAACAGAGGGATGAATGAGCGTCCTCATTCCTATGCTTCAAGCGAGGATTAAATGAACGGCCTTATTCCTTGGCTTCAACGGAGGGATGAATGAGCGTCCTCATTCCTATGCTTCAAGCGAGGATTAAATGAACGGCCTTATTCCTTGGCTTCAACGGAGGAATGAGTGAGCGTCCTCATTCCTATGCTTCAAGCGAGGATTAAATGAGCTGCATTATTCCTTGGCTTCAACAGAGGGATGAATGAGCGTCCTCATTCCTATGCTTCAAGCGAGGATTAAATGAACGGCCTTATTCCTTGGCTTCAACGGAGGAATGAATGAGCGTCCTCATTCCTATGCTTCAAGCGAGGATTAAATGAGCTGCATTATTCCTTGGCTTCAACGGAGGAATGAATAAGGGGCCTTATCATTATGTTTCAAGCGAGGATTAAATGAGCTGCATTATTCCTTGGCTTCAACGGAGGAATGAATAAGGGGCCTTATTATTATGTTTCAAGCGAGGATTAAATGAGCTGCATTATTCCTTGGCTTCAACGGAGGAATGAATAAGGGGCCTTATCATTATGTTTCAAGCGAGGATTAAATGAGCTGCATTATTCCTTGGCTTCAACGGAGGAATGAATAAGGGGCCTTATACCCTTGCCTCAAACGAAGATGATTACCTTTATCTCCTTAGAAAGTTCTTTCCAATACATGTGTGTGTGTGTGTATATATATATATATATATATATATATATATATATAAATATTTTTTAATTACGTTTGTCTGTGACAATTGATATTGAAACCAGAGAAGAACTTAAGTTAGGATATCCAAGGATGGATAAAGCTACAATTCCCAAAGAAAATGTGTTTTTCTTCTTCTTTTAATTCCAAAGAAAATTTTATTCAAGTCCAAAGAGATATTATGAACTAAAAACTCCTGTTCATAAACTAAAATTACCTTGAAGAATGCTCTTTTCAGGGGTAAATGGCAGAATATATCATCAGCATGACTGATCTAATTAATAGGCTCTACTTTGATGTTTCTAATCTAAATGTTCATAGCCATTGACTTAAAGACGATCAATTGCTTGCTCCCAAGTTTTTTTTAGTATTTTTATTAAAAAGAAGTAAAGGGCTAATTATGCCAATTTGATTTATTCATTTCGGGTTGGCTCCAATGTTCCTATAATGTACAATGCCTTATATTATGTATTGGTGGCAGAAGCTATAATGACATGAGCAGTTTTATGTTTAATTTGTTGGTTGCTCCTCACCTATTTGTTTCATCCTGTGTGTGTCAGAACATGTGCGTTTCAAGTATTTCTCTTCTTTCCATAAATGAAGAAATTTTTGTTTGGACATTTTTTTTGTTTATTTCATAATTATAACTGAAACCCTATTTTTGATGTACTGTGGTACCTGTTCTTTGTAAAAACTCATCAATTTAAAATTAGTTCTCGAAAGATATGAGGACTAAAATATACACTTTAAAATTGATCCCGTAGTGTATTCACCGTTGGCTCCTCTCATAATTCATGTTGGGCGTAATATGTTGGAAGAATATTCAGTAACACATAAATTTTGCTCTAGCGAAATCATATTCTTTCCTGTTGTAATATTGGCCAGGCGGTACATTAATTAGGAAGGACGTACTACCATTCATTCCGGCTTATTAGTTTGACCCAACAGCGAGAATCGAGAAAACGAGGAATGGAATGATAATTAATTACTTGCATCTAGTGTTGTAATATTCAAGGCTAACATTTTCAAGCTTGAAGTACTTTTATGCGGGAAATGGAATGTCACCAACATATATTAAAAATAACTCTTGAAGATTTAATATTTAAGTATTTCCCTTCCTGCGACAGAATCGTTGCGTGCACATATTATAGATTTGAGTGTACAATTTTTAAAATATTGTGTCAAGTGTAGCTGGAGGGAATCAACAGGATAACCATATATCATGGATCGCTCAATCATTATTTGACTCCTCTTTCGAGAACTCGAGCAAAACCATAATGTTGAAATATGGTCTGAAAATTAGCCTCATATATTATCTGATAAATCAAAGCGAATATCCCAAAAAGCCATTTCAGCTTGCTACAAGAAACCATGAGAATCTCCGCATAGCTGATTGGCCAGAAAAAAAGTTAATTAAATTTTTGGATTGAAATTCAGATTTGTGAAGGTTGTTATTATAAGTTTGTCTATAACGCTTGGCAGCTATTGAAGTATTTCTGGCAACGTGATTTCGCATGGCGTGACAGATTCCCGCTACTGGAATTATATATTGATCTCATCTCATATTTGATTCTCTGTATTTCCTTTATAAAGTATCCATTACTCAAAGCATTATTTCTGACTATTTAGCTAAGAGATTTTTCTATGAATATTTAGCTAAGATTATCATATGTTGACGATTCTCTATTATAATTACAGATTATAATAGGTTGTAAAATAAATTTGTAGCCTTTAATAATATTTTGATTTAATCATCTCTGTGTTTATAAAATCATGTTTACTTGGTCAATAATGTTCACATATACTAAAAAAGGATTAGTTAAGGTGACTAGTTGGAACAATTAAAGGCAGCGGTTGAGCAAAAGCGTCCGGCATTGGCCAATCGCAAAGGAATAGTTTTCCACCACGACAACCCCGAAGAAATTATTGGGTTTTCACTTATTTCAGGCCCTTCAAAACTCTCTTAACGGGAAAAAATTTAATTCGCTCGAAGACTGCAAAACGAACAAAGAGGAGTTCAAAAATCTGAGAAGTTCTGGGAGGACGAAATTAAGTAGTTACCCAAAAGATGGCAACATTTAATAGTTAAAAATGGGTCATTTATAATTGATTAAAAATATTTACAAGAATCTGATGTTTTTATTGAAATCACCATTAAAAACGCTAAGAACATATTTTACAATCAATATTATTTTACATCTGGAAAAGTGAACAAAATATTCTATTAATTATAGAAAGTTAATGTAGCAACAATTAATGAAGTAAATAATTCTTCGCAATTGATGAGATAAATCATTCCTCACATTTGATGAAATAAATAATTCTTCACATTTGATGAGATAAATAATAATTCACATTTGACGACAAATACAATACTGAAGTTTTCACCAAAACCTACACTTAAATTGGTAATTCGTCAATGGACCATTACATTTATTGCATTTGAATCTATATTCCCTAAAAGAGAGAGAACATTGACGGATGTTATTCTGTTAAACATTGATATCATTTAACTCTATTTTAAGCATTGGTGTTAAGGATTTATCAATTATCTCAGCGCTTGAAATGTTGTATTTCACTTCAAGATTTCTCAAATAGGGTTATTTAAGATCTATAGCCATGTATTAGATTTCCCCTAAGGGTAAAAAGATGTACTCACTGAGGGATTTTGAAAAATTTCTTTAAATACCCATCAATGCTTTCTAGATGACTAAATGACCAATTCAAATTTATATATAGTTTGGTGATCCGCCTTGGGGAAAAACGGGCAGGTCGTCAATGGTGGCGCAGAGGGCCAGGCTTGTAGGGACTGTAGAACCAGATATGTAAGTAAATATGGTCAGAAATAAAAAAATAATAGCTATTTAAATATTGTTATAACGATATGAAAGGACAGTGTTCTAGGTAATCTAGAGTCTGAACCGAATAGCTGCCAGACCACAATGGGGCTTGAACCTCGTAGGACTAGATAAGCTAACTACTGGAGAAGCCTGAGTGCACTGGCCTCTTCCTTTACATTTATGCTTTTCTTAACGCATCTCTGCTTTATCTCTAGCTCTCTCTTTCACATCCAGTTTTTTTCTACTTAAATGTTACAAAACGGCGACTGGTTATTTCTTATAGAAAATGTTTTTTCGTTTTAATTGTATTTGGCAAATCGTTCTTTAATCTCTTTTTTGTTTTTCAAAGAATGCAGTCAACTGATTTTTCTTTGTCATTATTCTTTAACTCTAGTCAGGGAATCTGAAGAACGGAAAGCTAACGAGATGATTATTTTCATTGAAATTCACTGCAGAAGAAGAAGAGAGTTATTTTGCCTGCTACATGTTTAATTTCCCTCAGCTCATAGGCAAAATCATCTTTTCAGGGAGTATCCAACCAAATAGTTGAATCCAGGTATCAGCAGCTTCTCTCTAGGGAATCAGACCAGAAGGAGGGAGGTTTAGAGGGAGAAAATTTTGAAAACTTAAGACCTATCCGTTAATATGAGTTGGATCGAAAAAATGACCCGTCTGAATCTTATTGCAAATTTAATTAACTATAAATGTTATAATATACTCTTTTTCTCTATTTGGAATATTAACCCAGATATTTGTTTTTTTTTTAATTTTCACCCTTCAATGAACTCCAACTTTTAGTAATTATACGTTAACAATAAGGCACTATATCATGAAACGTCTTATTTCGAGCTTAAATATCAAATATCGTTTTCAATGGGCCTGTGAAACGTTGTTTGATGACATCAATTAACATTTTACGGTCGAGTCAAAAGTATGTATTTCATGTTTTCCTTTTTTACTTTTACATTAACGCTATAAGTCGTAGTTAATAGCTAAAATAGGACGTTGAATAGGAGGGGGTTAGAGAGGGAAATACCTCCTTTATTATGAGTTGGATGGGAAAATATTACATAACCAATCTTGTTAAACTATTGATGCTCTAAATTTTTGTTATGTAAATTTCACAGTAACTCAAAAATTAAGGGAATTATTAGTACTTTCTTGTTTTGAGCATTCAGTAAGGCATCCACTTCCACTCCTCTTATTCATTTACGTTAAATATTCTTACTCCTCCAGTTTGAAAATTTCTATTACTTTTTAAATGTTTTTTTAAACTCCTCAGTTGGCCCAGTTATTAATTGTACATCACAAATCAAATATTAAATAAATTATCGTAGAGTGAAAAAACCCCATTTTATTATGAGTGATGATGACCAGACAGCCAATAGCTCGAAACCTCCACCAATACAAATATCTTTTCATTCACAATCATACGAAAGTTCGCTTTAACAGCTTATGTAAGGAGTAAGTTGATTTATTTGATTTTTCAAATTTTTACTTACGTGGAGGCTTGGTTTTCTTTAATCTTTCATTTATACTTCGAAAGCACTTTTAATATCCAAACCTACTTTTCTAATAATGGGGATGCCTAAGAAATTGCTCCATTAAACCTAATATATGTAAAGTTATTTCAAAAATGTATTTTTAGTGTCAGCATATAAATTTATCATTTACGATTTAGACTAAACTTCATTAGGGATAATCGTTATATTTTTATTTTGTGACGTACCGATATAAATCAGCTGACTCGACCCGCCATACTTTGTAAGCTATTCTCCGACTGGGCTAGTGGAAGCTCATGGAGAAAGATGTAGCCGTCAGTTTTGTACCTTTGTGTAGTAGAACTACTGATGAGTCGTAATATGGAAGCGAAACTAAAAAATAGCGAAATAAAAATGATTTGAATAATCATTTGAAGTGTTCATTTTATTTTTGTTGACCTTTCCCCATAGGCTAGTTAAGAAAGGTTAAATGGGGCATATTTTCACAGTGTCAGCAGAGCACTGAGGGTGGTATTTGAAATCGAATGTACTTTACAGACATAGTATACTTTTTGAAACAACACAATGTCGTGCACTTTTCGCAACCTGTGGATTCATAATGGCCTTTTAACGTTAATTTTATGCATTGAATATCATCAAAACAAATTTTCAGATAAAAATTTATATACTTTCAATCCATTAATGACAACTGAAAGCTCTCCGTTTTCCTTAGCCTAAAATTAAACGAATATAACGCAGAATTAATTCAATTTAAATCATCTTATTTTGTTCGTGTGCTATCAGATATTTTGCGATACGCTCTTGGATGTGTAAGTAGTAATTCCATTCATGTTCATATTTATTTTCTTGTTGTTGGATAATCAAACATATTTTCAAACATCGGAATTCAAGAAAATATATTTGTTTTAAATTTTAAAGGAAGCCATTTCGGAAGTTAATGTTAAAAAGAAGTATTGTTGCACGACGTTATTCAATCATCCGGTCATTTAGGGAGATGAAGTTGTCTGTAGAAGTGAGATTTCAGTTCTGCCTAGCTCACAGATTGTAATACTCTTTATTTTAAAACTAATATGGGATCAACATTCTTATATGTTATAATTTTATAATTTCATGACTATAATAGTATCCCAAATTTCCTCCATTCAATTATCCAAATTTCAATATACAATATAAACAAAATAAAATAAGATAATAATAATAATATTACCAAAATTGGCAGATTAGGAGGCTGACCACACAGGTACCCTCAGAAAGAGGGCAGCTTAATTTGTTTGTTTGTTTAACATTAAATTATTTTAACTCTTAGAAAATGAGGGTCCTTTAATGGCAGGATATTTAAGTTGAAAGTAATTATTGTTATTCCATTTTAGTGAAATGATGTAGTAACGCAAGTGAATCTGTGACAGGAGTCAATGAAAAAATACATTAGTTTGTTAACAGGATTTCTTGGCATGATTTTACAATCAGAGTTGAACCACATCAGTCCATTTTAGAAGAGCTTTGTAATATTGCAGCAAATGTATCTGAACGGCTTGGAAGGCCAACGCCTAGATCAGCAAGTATATACTTCCTCAGGCATATCACTAGACACTTGAGAAGCTCCTATGCGGAGAAAAATTGCAAATTCAGAGGAAAAGCCCCTCTCTAAGCCTCTAGAGGTGAGTCCGGCAGATTAAATCAGTATTGTTCCTCATTCGCCAGGATTAAGCTATAATATCTAGAGAGGACTGTACGACCAAGATAAGGGAAGCCGACGGTGCTACTTTCCTACTTCTAGTTTTCACCGCTCTATTTAGCGTAGCCAACGGCTCAAAATTACTTCTACGGCAAATGATTAAAGAAACCAGATATTTTTCCGATGTCTTCGTCTACAATGATAATAATACATTATTTATTTACAGGAATTTCTCGGGGTACCTGAACCAATGTACAAAGTGCCCGTCTATCTACTTGTCATAATTTCAGTAGCATGTACTGATTCGAAATATCGGATGGATTAGATATTTTGACATAAAAATTTCTTCATCAGCACATGCAGAGAACCCTGAACTATTACCCCCCAAACAATATGGAAATTTCGTTTTAAATTCTCTTTTTAAAAAAATTATATTTATTAACGTCCACTTTGGGCTACAAAGGCTAATTGGAACAGATGATGTACAGGTTACCACTATTTTCTAGCCAGGATCGCACTAAAGATTATCTAAATGGAATTTGTAACTAAACAAATTCCTATTGCCCACGTTAGAATCGAACTCGCGACTCTAGGTGTACCAAGTGAGATTAAGATCTACGCTTTATATCATATGGCTAACCTGAGCCCCAATTCTCTTGCTGTGTTTGGAAAGGTTGGCTTGGAGTGAAGAATTGATCGTATTAGTTGGCACTCCAGTCTATGGCGGAATTATTGTTAACGGCCTTACTGAGATAGCCTGGTGAAGTAGGTTCGATCTCCTAAGTATTGTAAATATTTATCTTGTATAAAAAGACTTAAAACAATAATTTTCCCTAACGGCGTCATTCTGTCAATACCTCCAACAAAATAAAGTGGAAAAATTCTCTGTCTTCTTTGTTATATAGTTTCACAAGTTCTGTCACTTCATCAGACTTAAAGTGGGATGAATTATAAAAAAAAAAATCCTTTGAGTCACTCTTCATTTTATCTTGGTAAACTTGTTTCTCCACTGAGTACGTACATTTGTTTCAATATTGTGCAAAACAAAAAACCCATGTCAAAATATCTCCGTAATTATCCCTTGGATCGAAAAATTGTATAGAACCAATCTTATTGCAAATTAAATTTACTATAAATATTGTTAAATACGTGTATTCTCTATCTTGAATATTAACGGAGATATTAGCATTTTTATTGTGTGTGCTAATAACAGAGATAATATCGGGTGAAGTCGGTTCTATTCGGGTCTTTCCACCAAAAGCTAGTTCGGCCGTTTCCATACCTGTTCGGCTCTTGTAAAATTGATTTAGAGGCTCGTTACTACAGATTTCTCTTCTGATTGTAAAACTTCACGTGGAAAATCTGCTTAGTTTACGCAGCCCCTGCGTGACGGACTTTTTTGACAAGAAAGAGGAAAGCACGCTGGGCTGTATGTTTCCCTAAGTTCTAACCACATTTCCCTCGTGCAGGAATGGCACACAGCGTCATCGCGTTGTCATAGCAGCACAATTGTATTCTCTATTTCTCCCTTTACGAATAGTCTACGTACACAAGCATGAAACTGCAGCCGGGCATGTGATGTTTAGGGGTAGGTTAATGTAGAATACTAATGGTCGGGATGGGGGTACACTGTATCATGCAGGTTAATCACAATGGGCCAGTTCATTTCCCCATTTTCTCTTAGAACCTAATGTATGCCTTATATTTACATTAAACTAGATTCAGAAAACAGCAACAATGTCAATATCTGTGTGTGTGTATATACAACACACACACACACACACAAACACACACACACACACACAGATGTTTAAATTTTAGACATACGTATGCATATGTACATATATCCATATTTCCGAACGGACCTCGTTTTATAAGTAAAAATTTTGAAGCAGTTTCGAAAATCGCTTGATTACAACTCCAATTGGTCTTTTTTCTTTAGGGAAATCTACAAAAATGAGGTCAATTCAAATTGATTTGTAAATGTATGTGTTACACTTTTCTTGTGGATAAATTGAGACCATTATTTTTGTTTCCTCTTTACCAATGCCGTATTAATTGAAGAGGTTCTGGTATAATAATAATATAAAAGTGGTTTGGAGAAGAGATGAACAATTGATAATAGAGTAATTTGAGGTGTGCTTACTAGTTGCAAGCAGCTGATACCTAGTTGGATCCGAGAGGCTCGGACTTTTTTCTGGGAAGGACAATAACAGTGAACAATGAAACTTTACTTGTGACTCCTATTAATGGCCCGCTCATAAATTATAATAAATAAAATAATCTATAATAAAAATATAGATGGCCAGTATAAATATACTATACTACTAAACAGTAATATAAATATACTACGTATACCAGTAGGCCAGCTGAGAGGATTATCCAAGAGGCAGAATGTAAATTCCAAAATATCTCTGTTGTAATCAGAAGGATCGGAACATTGTATATGACCAATCTCATTCATAATAAATTGAACTAAAAGGATTACATTTTACTGTAACTCAAAAATGTCCAAAGATTTGTGTATTTCTTTCTCATTTATTATATATATATAAAATATTCTTTCCAGGCCTCAGTCAACCACCACTCTTATTCCTATGATTTTGACTTAAGGCTCTAATATTTCGTAGCATTAACTAACTCTAATGTTGCTCTAGTATTATTTAGGTTGGGTAATTCCTAACGTTACATTTAGTTAGTCTTACTTTCACGAAGTCTGTTTAAATAGTGATGTAGATCCATCTGTGTATCAATACTGTTCTAAGGAAATATGCTTGATTCACGCAGCCTCGGTATAACGGACTTGTTATTTTCCTTTACTTTTTCTAATGTAATGTTTTAATTATAAAAATGATTGATCTTTATTGATTATATCTGAATATAATTTTGGCCGTTATATATCTATTTATATTTCACATTTTTTGTTGATGTTTATAGGCCCAGAATACCACTTAGATTGAGAAACCGATACCAAATAAAATATTATGTAGAATTATCTATTATTCTGAATCCCCACTATCTATTACACCATCGCTGACACTGGCAGATGAAAGAGTGTAATACATTTATTTATATCTGAAATAACATTTTAGGAAGAATAATAAAAAAGAAATGTGGTTATCAAGCTCTAAGGAAGTTTATCTGCTTCCTCAATGTTTCACTGTTAAGCAGAAAGTAATCTAGTTGAAAGTATGAATCCTCATTTTAAGTTTCCGGTTATTAATTCTCCTTTTATCTGGTCAGCCGGTGTTCTCATACTCGTTTTTTCCTTCTTAGTTCGCACATCCTAGTTCCTTCATTATCATCCCCTTCCGAAACCCTTCAAGACGAGAAATCATATATCATTAAATCTTCATATGTGTACAATTTGACAGAAGGAAATATTCATTTCAATAAAAATTTGTTTTATTTTTATTTTTTTAAATTAAATTGTTAAATCCTGGCTAATAATACTCCTGGATAGTTGAGTGGCGGATTAAATTACCACAGGGTTATGAAAATTTCTTTATTGAAAATCTGTCTAAAGAAAATTCTAATCCCATTCCACCAACTAAAACCGAAGATAGTGAGATCTTTTTAACCTTATGAATTGGTTGTTATATATTTTTAACGACCGTTTTATGCTACTGAAAAAAATGTATGTCAAGAGTAGAGAAAGTTTATTTGTAGAAAACATTGTTTTTCCATGTACATGAGTGTTTACAAATTTAATCGGGCTCCATTTTCTTAATCTACTACATTTGAAGATATTTTTTAATTGAAAAACTTATTAGGTGATAACTGTCAAGAGAAATTTGCTGAGGTACAATCATGTTCTTGAATTGCGTTTGCGTACAATCTAAATAAATATAAATAATTTCCTGGGGGAAAAATAACCACATGCTGTGCGTGATCTTCATTGTAGTTCTTTGCCTGCAGAAATTGTTAAGGCTGTTGATTTGCATTTCACTGAACACTTCCACAGATATTTATAAATGGAAACCGAAAAGAAGCATTCAAATTTAAGGAAGTTAAAAAAAAAAAAATACCATCCAGCAGGTGGGTATTAGGAATTTAATTTAAAAATAAAAATAATTATAGCAGATTAAATTATCATAAATTATTTAATTATGCCAATTCAGTTAATTTGCATTGCTAAAGAAGTTTTTTTTAACTCCAAAAACCAACAATAAATCATGATTTGAATTAATTGATGAGGAGCTGTTGAGTGCTCATTATTTATTTTCCAATGAATGGTATTGTATCTTGCCTGTTCTTGAGTTTGCAACCCCCGTTCTATTAATCGCTAATGTATTCTTTCTATAAATATGAAAATATTCTTCGAGATTGAGCTACCTGATATGGAAGTTATTTATAATAAACAGCTCCCATTTCTAACTATGCTGAAATTAATTAATTAAATAATTGGGTAAAAATCTTCAGCAGAATATCACTAGTTTTACTTCGAAAATTAATGAGACACAAAAATGTTATTTTAATTTTCAAAATTGATAGTAATTGAAAGAAGTTCCTCTAAGCATCACTCACACGCGTTCTAGTTTACACTACCAAAAGAAGAACGCCCTTCACGTTGGTACTGCATAATTAAGCAAATTTTCCACGTAGAGGAATGATACACGACGTCAAGTACACATGAAATCTCTCTCTCCCTTATAAACAAAACTGACCCAAATGTTGAAATCGTATGAAATGAAATTTGGGTTTACTGCTGGTACAAATATATATATAATGAAATTAGAGCTATAAGTTAAGTAGATACGAATGCATAACAAACAATTAAAGTGCATAACATTATTCACAAAACTGGTTAAACAGCATTTTTCAATGCTAGTGAGATCTTTAAGATTCTACGTTCCTCTCGTCCTGTTCCGATTTCAGACATTAAGAATCTTGATTTTTAGTTTTACATGAAACGGTTAAATATCAAATATACCCATCCATTTGAACGGACATAATTTTCGCAATCTCCCAGGTAGGATCGATTGACATATAAAAAAGTTCTTCAATATCTGATTTCCGTTCGGGGAGGTACGAAGAGGAATGGAATGTAGGAAGAGATAACTTAATCAAAAGAGTTTCCAATCCAACACAGGTGGAGCCGTGCTTATACCATTGTATTATTGTGTCCGTTATTTGAAAACTGGACCCAGGCCTCTCCTTTATATCAATCAAATTAATTTATATCATATTATATTTATTTATTCAGAATAACTCCCTTTCATATTTACGTAAACAATTTTTCTGCATCTGTTCGGCATTACGTTAAAACAAATGTTTGAGAAAATTATATAAATATCGAAATATGATGTGTGACTATAAGTATATGTTACTCATTAAAAAAAAGTAACCATGCAAGTTATAGTGAATTTATTAAAAAAGTAAAAATAAATAAACCTTCATGAATTCATTTAAAAGTTAAGTTTGAAGTTCATGTTTTAAATAATATGTTGGTTGAAAAAGCTGCGAGTGTTCAACTTGCGACATCCGGTCATCGCCACAGGTTACCATATCTCGTTTACAGCTCGATGAATACTCTTTCATTAACAAATTCTCTCAGTAGATTTTAGTCATAATTATTTCACTATCCCTTGTTCTCATTCTCTTCACTTCCATTCAACCTTTATCTCTGTTTCTCTTCTATACACAACCATCCTCATTTCTACTTAAGGGGAGAAAATTGTCACCAGTTTCTAACTTCCTTTGGCATATATTTTGATATCATATTTTTTCTTGCAGCTTTGAAATTATTTTCACTGATTAATAATCGTATACAGTTTAAGTTTATTCATTAAATGTACAGAGAGCAACTTCATGAAATTACTTCTTTCCTCATACACCTGTATTCTACGTTAGTCCGTGGCTTTAATACCACTTCTTACTTTGCTTTCACGTTTTTAATTTTAACGATTACATTATTCAACAGTCAATTCAAATATTCTTAAATACTTATTAGTTTCCTCACGAAGTGAAATCAAACAGACTGACATTCTGCTAGGTAGTAACCATTAATGAGAGTTTATTTACATGTCAAATGCCTTCCACTTAAAAAGAATGTCTCGCTTACGCAAACTTTTGACAGATTAATGTCCAGTAGTACAGTGTAGGGGTAACAACAAGTTTCTAAGCCATTCAAACACTACACCTCTGGCCAACGGTGGATAACTCTAGCAGACCACTGAGGATGTGTATTCGCCTCCAAAGTATAATGCAGTGATTGCTGTAATAAAGAAAATATTTGAGCGGAGGCGTGTCACTTTTTGCTTTATATGAAATGTTCTCCACATAATTTATTTTGAAAACTTCTCATGTGTTTTGGGTAACCTAGCATTGGTTAACTAGCAATTATTTTGTAGGGGATGTTCTATGTTATTTATTAACGTCCACTTTTTGCTACTAAGGCTATATGGGCCTGGTTATCTAAAAGTAACACACCTTTTCTAGCCAGGGTGGGACTATGGATTTTACTAATGAGTTCGTCACTAAATAAATTCCTATTGTCAATGCATGTGTACTTTTAATTCATATTTGTAGTTTACTAAACCTAGTTTAACCCTAGTTAAGACCGCTATAAATGTTCCTTCCAAGATAAAGGACAAATTTATAGCCGATTAAAGACTAATAGTTACATCAGATTTTTGTAAACGCTGGTTTCTCCTTCACAGTTTAATTCGTAGCTGAGTTCCTCCAACGAAGCTAGAACTCAAGACCTCGATATTGTTGATTTATCATTAATTTGGTTAATCTATTATTAATCAATGAGTTAACCGATAACGATGTACCCATACCAAAATATTAACAGAATACAGCAGGGAGCAAATGTAAAGTAAAGAAACTGGCAAATGAAAGACAAGAAGCGGATTAAACTTTGAAGCAAGGATACACACCATTCCCCCAACTCAAACCAGTACTAATCTTCTTTAGAACTTCATAACATTTGCTTTCAGCTAAAATAATATATGCTTTAGTTACCATCAAAATAAAGTTATAATATATTTAAAAAACAAAGCTTTAGAGAATATTTACTCCAAATATTTAATACTTACCTTATAATAAGAAAAAGTGCCACACATAGGTGCTGCATTATCTAAGCAGGTTTCCCTTCACAGGGATGACACTTTCATTTCACTATTTCCACCGTAAAAAAACAAAAAAAACATGCCTACGTAAACAGTTATTGAAATTTAAACTGGACATTAGAAGTGAAACAGTTGTTAAAATTGAAACTCATATGAGGAAGAATTACGGTTCACTGACAGCATATACTCACAAAATACAAATAATTCGGTTAATATTTTAGTTTTAAAAAATGTATATAACATTATTTATAGTAAATTTAATTTTCAATAAGATTGTTTCTATACAATTATTCAATCCACTGGCCCGATTTCAGCCGTTGATCTTTCTTTTTACATAAAACAACTAAATATCGGTTAAAGGTAACGATTAAACAATAACTGCAAGCGGTAACAGACAAATATGTATATATATATATATATATATATATATATATATATATATGGTTTAACATGAGAGTAGAAGTGGAGAAATCTAAATATCTCGGTTAACATTCATGATACAGAAAATATAAATAGAACAATATTTATAGATCATTAAATTTGCAATAAGATTGACTCTATACAATTTATCGGTCCGACTTATAGTAACGGAGATATTTCAAATTTTCAAAATTCCCCTCTCTAAACCCCCCTCCGGGGGTTCCACTGTTCCGATTTCAGCCATTAACGAACTTGATCTTCCTTTTTACATAGAACGATTAAATATAGAGTTTGGTAATGATCAAATAAAAAGTGCGACCGCTAGAGCGTTAACAGACAAATACACACACACACACACACACACACACACACACACACACACACACACACACACACACACACACACACACACACACACACACACACACACACACACATATATATATATATATATATATATATATATATATATATATAAATTTGAACAGACCTCATTTCCGTCATCTCCTAGGTAGGATCGATGGGCATTTGAAGAAAAATTTCGAAAAACGCGTCATGAGTACGACCTCAAAAGCAGATTTCCCTTAAGGGAAATCTGCTAAAATAATAATTGTAATGCTCAACTTTGCTAATCATTTCCTTTAAAACATCAACCCTGCTCCGATTCAGGCTATTAAAGAACATAACATTGACTTTTACATAAGTTTAAATATCGAGTACAGGGTCTATAAAAAATAAATTCAGAACTCTAGAGCATAGAATGTTCATGATGAAGTCTCGACGTGCATTAATACATATATCTCAGAAAATAATGTGTTATTTCAGCCTGCAATAAGGCGTTTCATGATATATTGTTAAAACAATATGCCCTTATTGCTAATTGTTGATGAGGATGAGTGGGGCTTACTTAAGGCTGAAAACTGATATATACTAATTTTTAAGGTAGAGAAAATGTAATTAAACAACAATTGTAAATTATTAAATGATGAATTCGGTCCCACTCATAATAATTTAGGTATTTTGATTTTTTTTTTAGTTTCTCCCCTCCTCCCTAACGGTTCATAACTTTAGACCGAAGCTAATGCTCATTAGTTTTACATTAGACTTTCGAATATTGAGTTCGGTGCCCTCTAGAAAAATGCCGCCCTCTAGAGCGTTGACAGAAGTAAATAAATAAATATGTATGTATATATCACATATTTGTACATACATTTGTTTGACTGTGTGTGTGTGTAATTTGGAAACATGAAGAAAGTTTCAGGATAACACGTGTGAGTACAACCTCAGAAGCTGATTCCATTGTGTCATGGACTAAGGCCATTTTACATCATTATTACTAACATAAAATTGGCTAACATACACAGAATTGGGGGGGGGGCGCATTGTTTTAAAATAACATTGAGAAGTGCAAGGGGGAGGGGGGTTCGTGGAGATTTCGTACTTTGCAGTCTAAATCCTGACTTCGGTCTAAATAAGCAGTGACTAATGAACAAATGTGGCACTAACGTTGGACCTCGGCCTAGAAATGTAAGCCGACATTTCAGAGGGGCGATTTTGATGTTAGGCGAAGACGGTCTATTGCAGTTTTTATCTGCCAGCTATCTCAAGATGCAAGGACTCAACTTATTAGGAATTAGCAGAAAAATGAGAAGAGTAATAAAGACGTTTTATGATCGGGCGATAATTTTAAATAATGCAGGATGGAACAAAGAGAAAACTATAACAGTGAGCCTTACAAAATGAATTTTTGAGCTCACTATTGTTTATCTACATATATTTCACACATCATGTGGAATATTATAGAAACAGAAACCAAGCAAGCCTCCATTCGTACACTTGTTGTAAGCGGATGATTTAGTAATCCTTGTATTGTTTTAGCATGAGTCTCAAACGTAATTAAAACCCTTGAACGAAAATTGCAAAATAAGGTAGGTTTTTGTAAATAGCTAAAAAACTATGGTCTCCTCACTGATTACCAGATCAGTAGTTAAATGTATGAAAGACCAAGTGAATTAGTAACATTATTTATTTTTCAATATATTATTATTATTTATTAACGTACACGTTTCGCTAATATGGCTAATTTGGACGGGTTATCTACAGGTTACCAATTTTTTTCTACCCAGGGAGGTACTAAGGATTTTATTTAATGAGTCCGTTAGTAAATAAAGTCCTATTTCCCAGGAGGTAATCAAACTTGGCACTCAATGTATTTAAACCCCAAGGCACTGTACCATTTCTTTGTTTTAAAAGATTGTATTATAAACTATAAAAGAAAGCAAACCGTATATTAAAATAATACAACATTGATATAAATAAATATTTTATATTCTATCATCTATTTCCTGTTCATTAATTAATACACAAAAAATAGAAATACATAAATAAAGTAATGAATAAATTTCAAAACACAACAATGGACAAATTAGTCCATTATTCTAAAATAGTAAAAATAAATTGTATCTCTTACAATTTCTCAAGCTCTAGGAGATGCATTATTGTGGCACTGCTATGTCTACTTAAAAGAAATATACAATTTACATCAGATATGTCTGAAAGAAATCTGGAAAATAAATCTGATTGGGTGTTCAAAGAGAAAGAGATGAAAAGTTCTTTTATGTCAAAGCATTCATTCCCTTTCAGTTCAACCTTTTCACTGTGGCTTTTATGGAAGTTTTACATCTCAAAAAGCACAAACTGTTGCTTACTTAACGATTCTTCTTAAAAACAGCTGTTAATATTGAGTAACCAGTCTTTTTCTGAAGTCTTTGTATTCTCCCTTAAAAAAGGCACAATATAAGTAAATGAAACCCATAAGATTGAATTTAAAAATGAAAAATAATCCATAGCAATTCTATATTTGTGAATTTAGTGAAACATGATTTCTGCAGCCGGAATGTTATATATGCGTTTCTTCTACAACATACGAAAGCGTTGCATCCTGATAGAAGAATTCTTCAGTATTAGGAATTTGCTACATCATAATTCAAGTTTTTTTCTTATTGATCTGTAGTTCTAATGGACAGGTGTAGAACCGATAAAGATCCTGAACAGAATCTTTCTGCGCTTTAAGTTTGACGATCTGAATCAAACTTGATCCGCCAGACAAATACACCTTGTTCTTTGGCTGCCTACAGAGTAGAAACAATGACCGACGAAAATTATATAGAACGGCCCCCGAGATCAACACCCTAAGCTAGCTAGAGTTGGAAACCCTATGTGTGAGTGTATAAAACATTGTTATGATTGAATTTTTCGTAATATGGTGGTCATTTAATGTGTCTCATTGTAGGAATGAAAAAAAATGTAATAGTTCAACCAAAGTACCAATATATTATCCTTTCATCCGACAACAACAGGCACGTGATCCATGGGCGAATCAAAACTTTACTAGAATAGGTTGAGTCATTGGCCCGTTTTACGAATACAATTTTCTTAAATTGTTGTAAAGCAAAATTTTATTATTGGAAGCAAAATGTTCACTAACACTAGCAATAACCCACGAAGTGATATTTTTCTTATAGGTGTCCAAAGTTTCTTATATCAGACTCATTTATATATAAGACTTATTCATAAAGTTCTGCTAATGTCATCCATCGAATGTTCTTGCTTCAGGCCAACCTGCAAGAATGGGCGTGGCTGGGCGTCCGTAGCAGAACAGCAGAAAATTACAAGGGATTGCTTCAATATAGAGCCCTTCGGAAGTCACTTATGTAACTATAGACAACTCAATCGCGCTCAACAGTGGATCTTCATGATGTTTACTATTTTTCCGAGCACCAAGAAAAGCTTTCGGCAGTGGGCGATATCTTCAAGTGAGGAAGAGAGTATTAGTCCATAACATCCAAAAAAAAGAAACTAATAAATTTGTTAGTTAGGGAAGATGTTGACCAAATAATAAATTTAAAAAAAAATGAAGCTTCAACAAACCTCTTTACCAGATTTTTTTCAGCTTTAAATCACAATCAGAGAAGTAAAAATAATAAACTTAATACTCATATTTTATTACATAATATTAAAAAACAATTAACAGAAAACTTTGATAAAATAAAATTACATCCATTCTATTCTTTCAACTATCACCCACAAATACGTGTATATAGAAAACTAAAACTAATTTGTAATGGGGTATGTAATATAGCCTGGAAATATAACAATAAAATACAAAAAAAAGTAGAATTAATGATAAAGTAACCGAATCAAAATCTAAATATAATATATATGAAATTAGCTATAACGCCTCAAATAGAATTTGTATTGGTGAATCCTCACAGCTGCTGAATAAAAGGTTAAAGTAACACGTTAAAAGTATAGACAATAATGAAAATAAAACTGCTTTGATGAATCAGAATTAAATCATCAATCAAATAATTGACAAAGAAAGAAATAAAGAATACTAAACGGAAAGAGAACATTCACATAATAAATAATAAAAAAAAGGGCAGAAAAAAAAAACAGAAATGAAATACCTCAATTATATATTCTATAACATTTTATCTTAAATTTATTGTCTTTAAATTATGACGCGAAATAATAGAGATCAAGATTGACTTGTAAATAATCGATTTTTAGTCAGCTGACTTAACCTACCTCGGGAACCTCTCAGTATCATATGCCTCCTCTGTGAGGACAGTCGCAACGTAATGTAAAAGGTAAACGAGCACTTCAGAAATGTAAGTAGCAATTTATAATTATATTTAATAGATATATCATAGATGTAGGCGCTTACTAATACAATATATACATAGCAAATGAATATTTAAGGGATTTGTTAAATTAGTGTTATTAATAATGTTTTATATATTTTTCTTTTAAAAAGGATAGCCCTTGAAGAGGTGGCAAATAAGCCTCGAAACATGTAGGGCAGTTCCACACTAGTAGTGTAATATTTGCACCAAAAAAAATGTTTTTTATTGGAGACCCTTGCCATAAAATGTGAAGAATATATAAATAACATTGGGCCCAGAATAAAAAGAATAAATTTGTTGAAACTGATATTTTTTTTTGTGATTGGAAAAATATTGAAAAGTATTGGGAAGGTAACTGCCTAAAGTCTCATAGACATAGATCAACTTCGAAGAGCAGCTGTCTCAAGGAAAATTGTTACGTTCAATATGGATGAATTGATAAAAGAGATTCCAACAAAATCAGCTTCAACATCTGCTTCTAAAATAGAACTCTATCCTCCTAAGTTTGCTTTTCCAGCACTTCTCCAAGCTTCCTAAACCGATGTAAACAGACAAAATTATGCGTTGATCTACCTGGCTTACATGAACAATTGCAAACCTATGTGATGGACTGATTTAGATTACATTATTTTAATATATTATAACCATTGTATGTTCTGTGTTTACAGAACTGTTAGGTGTTCTATCATGTTATATTGTTACATATTTAAATGGCATATATTCTACTATTTATTAATCACCAAGAATAAACGACCCCGAATATTTATTTTTAATATTTCAGAATAAAGATATGCCACAACAAATTGCTTTATGACAGTGTCGTATCGGCAAATTGTTGAGCTGAGTTTAATTGCAGTATGTAGGAGGCGGAGCAAGTGCAGTCACATGGTGGATATCGATGCCAAATAACCTTGGTAAGCTCTGTAACCCCTAACAGCACAGGAGGCTTTAGACTTCATTCAAATACATCACCTTTCGAAAACAACCAATCTTGCCTGACTGACTTACTTGAATTTACTTCAGGAACTTGAAAGAGTAAAACAATAAAGGTTAATCATATAGGCGCTGCATAAATTCAGAAGATTTCCCACTTGCTAGATTACTCGCAAGATGTTGTCACAGCATCTTTTCTCCGATAGAATCCTACAAAACAAAACCTAAGGTACCAAATGACCGAACCCAGTAATATAGTAGTCTTAAAATAAAATTGTCAGAATATAATTCGAAAAGTTTTGAGAATAGAAAATGCAAAATAAAAATATCTCCATTAATATTCAAGTTAAGAAAAATGTGAAGTGTATATCTGTATGCAGCTAATACGCCTACCCAGCATACTAGGAGATTAAATAAATAAAAATATATTATTAACAAAATATTTGAATGAATTATAATGAATATGTAAATTAAAATTTGCTGCTACTATTTGTAAAGTTAAATCTAAAGAACTTCCTTACAATCTAAAAGAATTAGAGAAAGTTTTGGAGATGTATTATTTATATCGGTGATAAAACTTGTGACTGTAATAATTGAAGAGATACTAAATCTAAATGTATACAAAGCAAAGGAAAATCATATTTCAGTAAACTTTGTAATTCTTTCGTAAAAGAAAATACATGTATTTTGGGGAATTTAAACACAATGAAAGTATAAGAGCTCACCACTTTAAAAAATTCAAGTGAGTTATGATGGTTATACTGATTTTTTAAGTGAAAATAATCTAAAGTTAGCACATGAATATGTCAATGAAGCCAAACTTTTAGGAATATGGCAAAGAAAGATTTTGGTACTTATTACAAATATATGTCTCTAAAGTCATAATATACAGACATTTGTGTAGTAATTTTTGTAATTTGAAGTAATTACTTTAAAGATCTCCACCTGCACACTCATAGCCGTGCCGGATGGATATTGAATTGGTTTTTTGTGCTTGTTGTTATGAAAATAAAGATATAGTTTGTCTATCTATCTAGTCTTGAACTTAGGTCATTATATTAAAAGAACATAGAATTAAACCAGCAATTCCACTGACTCTAGTTACAATAGTATGTACTCAAAAAACTTACTTTTGGTTGTTATGAACTGCACTACTTCAACATTAATAATTAATGAAAGCCTCACTAATGGGTAAACATTTCCTAATATTGAGGAGTTAAAAGGGAAAAAAAAATGACATTACAAATCTGTTTTGGGCCTAAGATTTATTTCGGTGTAATCAGAAAGGGTCAGGACATAAGAGTTTGTACTGATCTTGCAGAATGTAAGCAACAAATAGCTAAAGGAAAGAGGAGCTTCCTTGGAGCAGATAGGACACGTCCTACATATTTTCGGCTGGGAAAATTCTTCTCCTATATACTTTAGAGATAAAATAAAAATAAAACAATTCACTCGATTAAACAGTATATAAAGTAGACTGACTTATTTTAAGCGTTCAGCGAGAAAAGACGAAAGGACTTGATCATGAAAGTTTTTGTTTTAATACTCCCACGGATTAACAGGAAAGCGAAGATTGTGAGGGAAAGTCTTTGGTTTGTATTTTGACATCATCTTTCCTGTTGAAAATTACGGACTGCTGTTGCTGCTGGCACAGAAAGAATGGAACACGTTAGACTACCAACAATGACCATACATAGTTCGCTAGGAAGAAGCAAAAGAAGATGTAGGCTAAGACGCTGGATGATGACTTGCAGGAGTTGGATAACCGAAGGAGCCTTCTACGAGGAATGGTCAACAAAGCTGGTGCCTAGGTACTTCAACAATTGCAGCGTCCAGTTGTTATATAGTAATATACTATACTGAATTTAGTCACTTTTCTACTAATTTCAATATAACACATAACCCTGCATTGAACTATGCCCAAAATCGTAATTTAGCTTTATCCCATGAAAAACGTTTGCTACAATAATTAATAAAATCACTAATCCTAACAAATTATGTCATTTATGTAGAATGAAAACTTTCCTTTGTTCATTCATTGAGATGACCTTTTAGCTCTTCATTGAATAAAAACAGTTAAATCTGAGACTAACATAAGGATAAACAGATTGTTTTGAATATTGAATTACTGCGCAGATTCATCGATCATATGAACTTGATTTTTTCGAGAAGGATATAATAAAGAAATAGAAAAACGATTTTATCAATTTACGGTAACATAATAAAAGATTTACTTAAACCATTAAGTCATCAATATGCAGCAATATCATACTGGGACGGATAATCTGGAGTTCAGCTCTCTATGCCACAGGTTGGAGCTAGAGGTTTTATGTAGCGTGTCTTTCGAAAAAAAAAACCATGTCCACCCACGACTCAAAGTACTAGATGCATAAATTTATCTTGGGGTAGCAAGGTGTAAGGCGCAATAAAGAAGTAGACAAATATGCTTTCGGGATCCCAGACCGTATTAAAAAATAGTCCCACTGACAAGCAGTTTTCAGTCAGGGATATTAGCTTGAAAACACAAACTTATATAGAAATGTGAAATAAGTTTCCAGAATCACAGGCTGCATTTGCTACTCTTGTACATTACATATATAATGATAATCAGACTGAACCTTTTCTATGAAAACGATTTCGTAGGTATTACCTTCGCAGGTGATTATCAAGAAGGGCTCTAACCAGCTGCCCACCAAAAACCTCAGGAACCTAGCAGGATGACTCGCGTACCATTGGGAAAAATATCATGAGACGGTCAATACCAAAAGGTCTCGATAACCACTACAAGCCCAGTGGAAACCTACGAAATTATATTCTAATGTGTTTATGTGAATTAAAGGTGTTGCCTTAAGGGTAATCAGCTATTGAGGTTGTACTCATGAGGCGATTTTCGAAATTTTTCTTCAAATGTCCATCGATCCTACCCAGGAGATGACGAAAATGAGGTCCGTTCAAAACTGTATATATATATATATATATATATATATATATATATATATATATATTTATATATATATATATATTTGTCTGTTACCGCTCTAGCGGTCGCAATTATTGTTTAATCGTTACCAAACTCGATATTTAGTCGTTTTATGTAAAAAGAAAGATCAAGTTCGTTAACGGCTGAAATCGGTCCAGGGGGAGGGGGGGGGTTTAAAGGGGAGGATTTTCGAAAATTCGAAATATCTCCGTTGCTATAGGTCGGATCGAAAACTTGTATAGGACAAATCTTATTGCAAATTAAATTTACTATAAATGTTGTTATATACATTAATTCACTATCCTGAATATTAACCGAGATATAAGCATTTTTCAGTTTTCAGCCACCATCAAACCACCACTTCTACTCATGTTACATAAACAATACTCTGCTACATAATAAATCACATTAATCGAAGTTTAAATACCACAAATTGTATTCAAGAGACCTTTATTATACGAGATACATGCAAATATGACCTGGTAACCCCCCCCCCCGTCTTAAGGTTTTCGACTACTAAAATTTGATTGATAGGGATAACAATTATTCTGACTCATTATTAATTACATTACTCGATATAGTAAATAGTTCTCAATAAAATTAATATGTTATATTCTGATATATTTCAGTAATAGTTTATCTTTCCGGTGTGAAGCGGGGAGACCCGTTTGTTAACATTTCTAACCTAACGCTTCCTGTCGGCAGGTTATTGAAATTGGATGAACCATTTCTGATTTCCGTTTGTATTTATTCACGGTGGTGTTGTGTTACTAGTATGTAGATTTCTCTATTGTAAAACTTCACATGGGAAATCTGCTTAGTTTACGCAGCCCCTGCGTGACGGACTTTTTGATTTCTAAGAGATTTAGTGGCTTATTTCTAAAGACGTACTCAAGGAAATTATATTCTATTCTGAATACTTTGTACAGCTAACTCTTTATAATACTTTGAAAACGGGTGACGCAGCGTACGGAAATACCTGCCACTTTTATGCCCATGTTTTTGATTCCAATAGAGACAAAGTATTTCGTAATCAGTTTCCACTGACCTGTCTTGGTTGGTTTCTTATCAGTTTGAAACTTCGATGGGGTCATATTTCTCGCCGTCAAACGACAAACGTACTTTACTGACACTATTCTCGTACTGCAAGCCCTTTTCCAGAAAATGTTAAATATCTCTGTCAACATATGTACTGTTGCATTAAGAATAAATTTAAAAAACAAAAACCATTGATACTTTGATGCCACAGATATATAAATACAACCTTAAGGGAAATCTGCTAAAAGAGAACAATAAGCAGGAAAAGTGTTTAATTCCCGAATATCAATTATAAGCTACGTGAGAAACTACATTTTCCTTCTAGATATATGAATACTTTTACAATCGTTAATTATTTGAAATTTCTTATGTGTAAGACATGTTACAAAGAAAATATCTATGAATAAGTTTCCCCAAGAAATGAAAACAATTGTGCAGATAGATTGTTTTATTTTTTAATTAAATTCAAATGACACGAATTATTTTAAATATTTTGATATTTGCTTTTGTATTTTTGATGTTGATAGCTGGGCATCCTTTTCCATTTGGATGATCGTTTACGACTCTCCATTTAACCCTGCCTTCAATTTCGTGTTCAAAATTAGTTCTAAGATAAGATCCTAAAGGCTAATTAATATCATGGTGATGTAACTAAGCATCAAGATACTGAAACTGAATTAATAGGTTGTACTTTCGTGATCATAATAATGAAAAGTGCTAGACCCAATTTATTTGAAGGTATGTAGTTAGGTACGCTATTAAATCCTAAAGAAATAAATTTTCCATCTAACAAGCCACATCAAAACTGATAATAATTCTAGAAATTTGTCACTTTAATTTAAATTAAATTTGTATTTATCCTTGTAAAATACGTAATGCTAATGAATTAAATAAAGAACTATGGTTTATTAATTTATATAAATAAATAAACCATAGTTATTTATAAACCATTTAGATAGAAATAATACAAACCTAAACTATTATCTAGAAATGTGTACTATGAACTGTAATTAGTAATAGTCACAACGGGTACTAACGATTGAACCGAACTCGGGATGTGAATTAACATTAATTCTTCCATGATTCTAAGCTATATTAAAATTTTTAGGTTCTAACTGGAGTGGGGGGATATAAGGGAGGCCAAAAATAAAAATTCGTGATATTTCATTTTCTATTCCACACCAACCACGGGTATAAACCCTAAACACTGGGAAGGGAAAATGTCAAAATACTGTGCAAAGTAAAGCCTTGCCAAAAAAATACCATCATTACGTTGTTTTAAACTCCGTCGCTGGGAACCTGTTTCAGTTGTCTTTTGCGGGATATCTCCAGCGGTGTCTATGTTGTGGTGGTCCACGATATTTCGCCGGTCTTCCAACTGGCTTCCTCTGGTGGTCATGTTTGGTGCGTGCTTGTGGCAGCTCTTAATGATTCAATAAGAGCAGCCACAAGCACACACAAAGCATGACCACCAGAGGAAGCCGGTTGGAAGACCGGCGAAATATCGTGGACCACCACAACATAGACACCGCTGGAGATATGCCGCAAAAGACAACTGAATACCATCATTATTCAGCCTCAAATGAATTTCCGGGCAAAGCTGGGTCACTTAGCTAGTGTGTATATATATATATATATATATATATATATATATATATATATATATATATATATCCCTTAAGGGAAATCTGTTAAAACTCATGTCCGCAATAATTCGTCGCAAATTTGACTGTTTAAGGTGTGTCAATAAAATTTTGCTAGAAATTCGACAGCTTATATTCTGGATTTTCATATCATATGTTCTTTAATATTCATTTCTCCGACTAGAATGGTTTATATCAGGTGTAAGCAACCTTTTTAATCAAAAGACTAATTTAAATTATAATAATAAGCAACACTTATTAATAATTTAAAAAAAATTATTATAATATAAAGATTTTATACACAAAATTTTAATGATAAA
Source organism: Riptortus pedestris (assembly GCA_019009955.1). Classification (NCBI taxonomy): domain Eukaryota; kingdom Metazoa; phylum Arthropoda; class Insecta; order Hemiptera; family Alydidae; genus Riptortus; species Riptortus pedestris. The sequence goes on along the minus strand of CM032228.1, from coordinate 132,313,412 downwards.
TAAAAACAAACAAGAAAAGAACAGAAATACGAATTTACTTGAAATTTTTAATGAGAAATTTGGCACTGATTTTTCGATACAAGCTGATCAATATTGATGAAGCCGGAATTGATGAAGTAGCTAGACGTATGCAGGTTTCTAATGGTGCATCAACCAGTCTTGGTCGAGGTCATTTTTGATTAATTTCATGGTCAAAAATAATTTTTCGCAAATATACGTACTTCCAAACGGAGACATCATTTGATTTGCATCTTTCGTCATAAGCAGATACATCTTTCTCAGGTCTCACATAAGATTTATAAAAAATTTCAGAGAAAAACACATTTTTTAAATCGATGGTATTCTGTATGTCAATCACTTCCATTTGAAAATCTTCGGGAACTGTATCCACATCGATATTAAATGGCGAGGAAAACATTTTCATGGAAACCGCTGACTTCTCAGTTTTAAACATTTGGATTCGTAACTGAAATTCGTTGATTAAAATGTCTGTATATTGTGAGTATTTTTAAGAAGTAGTATCGTTTTCTTTTTCTAAATGTGGAAAGTGACACACATTATTCTGCAAAAGATGCTGTTTCCATAATTATAATTTCCGCTAAAAAACCTTGAATTTTACAATATTCTAAATACAAATTGTGAATAAACTCTCCTATGCCCTGAAGTTCCACATTGAGATGCTGATTCAGATTAAGATCATGACGATAAACCGCACAGCCGTGCCTTATTGCCAAAATGAGGAAAGGCATATATATATATATATATATATATATATATCCCTTCATATCCAAGAACAATTGTATTTCACTGTTTAAGTTGTATATTATTATTATTATTATTTATTAACGTCCACATTTTGCAACTAAGGCTATTAAGTTGTAACCTCTTTTTAGTATTGCACCTATACTAAGAATTCTTAAGATTCACGGTGACCAAACACAAACGACTTTATAAAATTGATTAGTTTCATTATTGGTACTAAGATATATGGCAAACTCAATCTTTTCGCACACACATTTTCCTGGTGAATTATGCAGTGGTTAACGAATATATCCCTTCCTGTAACCTTCTTAATGTCTTGAAATAGCCTTCCCGTTTCTCCTACCTCCATGCTTGACATTGCTCGTGCTCCATCTGTTGATATACAAATAATCGTTTTTAATAAAATTGAACATTTTCCAACACATAGTATAGTTCATCGTACAGGTCTTTGCCCGTTGTAGACTCTTGCATTGGAATCAATGAACACTATTCTTCGGTAATATTAAATTTGGTGCCACTATAGTCAGTTTTGCTGTATCACTAATATCGCAACTCTCATCAAGTGCCAAAGAAAAGTATTCGAATTTGCAATGCGTTCTCGAATCGTTGTTACTATGTTCTTGGAAAAGTTTTCCTTGCAATGGTGAATCTTGATAAACTAATGTTTGAAATTATACTCATTTTATCAGGAAATGCTATTCCTCCAACAGAAGTCAGACATTCTTTAATCATCTCTCCGTCCACAAAGAGGTTTTTTGCCAGTATTTGACTAACTATAAAACAAGCCTTTTCTGCAGTATTTGATAAATTAGCTTGATTTTAAAAATAATTTGTTGTATTCCAAATTTTTTCTCCATTTGATTAACCTTATCTATCCGGAGTTGTCTAAAAAATCTAATATTACTCACGCCTTTCAAGAAACACAAGAATTACCCGACAAGTGAGTTTCTCGTCACAAAAAATCGCGCAGCCGCTGCGTGTTCGTATTGCATGTTTGAATAAATCGCCGACAAGTGAGTTTCTCGTAACAAATAATCGCGCAGGCACTGTGTGTTCGTAATGCATGTTTGAACAAATCGACGACAAGTGAGTTTCTCGTCACAAAAAATCGCTCAGGCACTTTGTGTTCGTATTGCATGTTTGAAAAAATCTACGACAAGTGAGTTTCTCGCCACAAAAAATCGCTCAGGCACTTTGTGTTCGTATTGCATGTTTGAACAAATCGCCGACAAGTGAGTTTCTCGTCACAAAAAATCACTCAGGCACTGTGTGTTCGTATTGCATGTTAGAACAAATCGCCGACAAGTGAGTTTCTCGTAACAAAAAATCGCGCAGGCACTGTGTGTTCGTAATGCATGTTTGAACAAATCACCGACAAGTGAGTTTCTCGTAACAAAGAATCGCGCAGGCACTGTGTGTTCGTAATGCATGTTGGAACAAATCACCGACAAGTGAGTTTCTCGTAACAAAGAATCGCGCAGGCACTGTGTGTTCGTAATGCATGTTTGAACAAATCGCCGATAAGTGAGTTTCTCGTCACAAAAAATCGCTCAGGCACTGTGTGTTCGTATTGCATGTTAGAACAAATCGCCGACAAGTGAGTTGCTCGTAACCAAAAATCGCGCAGGCACTGTGTGTTCGTAATGCATGTTAGAACAAATCGCCGACAAGTGAGTTTCTCGTAATAAAAAATCGCGCAGGCACTGCGTGTTCGTAATGCATGTTTGAACAAATCGACGACAAGTGAGTTTCTCGCCACAAAAAATCGCGCAGCCGCTGCGTGTTCGTATTGCATGTTTGAACAAATCGCCGACAAGTGAGTTTCTCGTAATAAAAAATCGCGCAGGCACTTTGTGTTCGTATTGCATGTTTGAAAAAATCTCCGACAAGTGAGTTTCTCGCCACAAAAAATCGCGAAGACGCTGCGCGTTCGTATTGCATGTTTGAAAAAATCTCCGACAAGTGAGTTTCTCGCCACAAAAAATCGCGAAGACGCTGCGCGTTCGTATTGCATGTTTGAAAAAATCTCTGACAAGTGAGTTTCTCGCCACAAAACATCGCGAAGACGCTGCGTGTTCGTATTGCATGTTTGAACAAATCGACAAGTGAGTTTCTCGCCACAAAAAATCGCGCAGCCGCTGCTTGTTCGTATTGCATGTTAGAACAAATCGCCGACAAGTGAGTTTCTCGTAACAAAAAATCGCGCAGGCTCTGTGTGTTCGTAATGCATGTTAGAACAAATCGCCGATAAGTGAGTTTCTCGTCACAAAAAATCGCTCAGGCACTTTGTGTTCGTATTGCATGTTTGAACAAATCGCCGATAAGTGAGTTCCTCGTCACAAAAAATCGCTCAGGCACTGTGTGTCGTATTGCATGTTTGAAAAAATCTCCGACAAGTGAGTTTCTCGCCACAAAAAATCGCGAAGACGCTGCGCGTTCGTATTGCATGTTTGAAAAAATCTCCGACAAGTGAGTTTCTCGCCACAAAAAATCGCGAAGACGCTGCGCGTTCGTATTGCATGTTTGAAAAAATCTCTGACAAGTGAGTTTCTCGCCACAAAAAATCGCGCAGCCGCTGCTTGTTCGTATTGCATGTTAGAACAAATCGCCGACAAGTGAGTTCCTCGTCACAAAAAATCGCTCAGGCACTGTGTGTTCGTATTGCATGTTAGAACAAATCGCCGACAAGTGAGTTTCTCGTCACAAAAAATCACTCAGGCACTGTGTGTTCGTATTGCATGTTTGAAATTATCGACGACAAGTGAGTTTCTCGTCACAAAAAATCACTCAGGCACTGTGTGTTCGTATTACATGTTAGAACAAATCGCCGACAAGTGAGTTTCTCGTAACAAAAAATCGCGCAGGCACTGTGTGTTCGTAATGCATGTTAGAACAAATCGCCGACAAGTGAGTTTCTCGTAACAAAAAATCGCGCAGGTACTGTGTGTTCGTAATGCATGTTTGAACAAATCGACGACAAGTGAGTTTCTCGCCACAAAAAATCGCGCAGGCGCTGCGTGTTCGTATTGCATGTTTGAACAAATCGACGACAAGTGAGTTTCTCGCCACAAAAAATCGCGAAGACGCTGCGCGTTCGTATTGCATGTTTGAAAAAATCTCCGACAAGTGAGTTTCTCGCCACAAAAAATCGCGCAGCCGCTGCGTGCTCGTATTGCATGTTAGAACAAATCGCCGACAAGTGAGTTTCTCGTAACAAAAAAACGCGCAGGCACTTGTGTCGTATTGCATGTTTGAACAAATCGACGACAAGTGAGTTTCTCGCCACAAAAAATCGCGCAGCCGCTGCGTGTTCGTATTGCATGTTTGAACAAATCGACAAGTGAGTTTCTCGTCACAAAGAATCGCTCAGGCACTTTGTGTTCGTATTGCATGTTTGAACAAATCGCCGACAAGTGAGTTTCTCGTCACAAAAAATCGCGCAGGCACTGTGTGTTCGTAATGCATGCTTGAACAAATCGCCGATAAGTGAGTTTCTCGTAACAAAAAATCGCGCAGGCACTGTGTGTTCGTAATGCATGTTTGAACAAATCGCCGATAAGTGAGTTTCTCGTCACAAAAAATCGCTCAGGCACTTTGTGTTCGTATTGCATGTTTGAACAAATCGCCGATAAGTGAGTTCCTCGTCACAAAACATCGCTCAGGCACTTGTGTCGTATTGCATGTTTGAAAAAATCCCCGACAAGTGAGTTTCTCGTCACAAAAAATCGCGCAGCCGCTGCGTGTTCGTATTGCATGTTTGAACAAATCGCCGACAAGTGAGTTTCTCGCCACAAAAAAACCCGCAGCCGCTGCGTGTTCGTATTGCATGTTAGAACCAATCGCCGACAAGTGAGTTTCTCGCCACAAAAAATCGCGCAGCCGCTGCTTGTTCGTATTGCATGTTAGAACAAATCGCCGACAAGTGAGTTTCTCGTAACAAAAAATCGCGCAGGCTCTGTGTGTTCGTAATGCATGTTAGAACAAATCGCCGACAAGTGAGTTTCTCGTAATAAAAAATCGCGCAGGCACTGCGTGTTCGTAATGCATGTTTGAACAAATCGACGATAAGTGAGTTTCTCGTCACAAAAAATCGCTCAGGAACTGTGTGTTTGTATTGCATGTTTGAACAAATCGCCGACAAGTGAGTTTCTCGTCACAAAAAATCGCGCAGGCACTGTGTGTTCGTAATGCATGCTTGAACAAATCGCCGATAAGTGAGTTTCTCGTAACAAAAAATCGCGCAGGCACTGTGTGTTCGTAATGCATGTTGGAACAAATCGCCGATAAGTGAGTTTCTCGTCACAAAAAATCGCTCAGGCACTTTGTGTTCGTATTGCATGTTAGAACAAATCGCCGACAAGTGAGTTTCTTGTAATAAAAAATCGCGCAGGCACTGCGTGTTCGTAATGCATGTTTGAACAAATCGACGACAAGTGAGTTTCTCGCCACAAAAAATCGCGCAGCCGCTGCGTGTTCGTATTGCATGTTTGAACAAATCGCCGATAAGTGAGTTTCTCGTCACAAAGAATCGCTCAGGCACTTTGTGTTCGTATTGCATGTTTGAACAAATCGCCGACAAGTGAGTTTCTCGTCACAAAAAATCACTCAGGCACTGTGTGTTCGTATTACATGTTAGAACAAATCGCCGACAAGTGAGTTTCTCGCCACAAAAAATCACGCAGCCACTGCTTGTTCGTATTGCATGTTAGAACAAATCGCCGACAAGTGAGTTTCTCGTAACAAATAATCGCGCAGGCACTGTGTGTTCGTATTGCATGTTTGAACAAATCTCCGACAAGTGAGTTTCTCGTCCCAAAAAATCGCTCAGGCACTTTGTGTTCGTATTGCATGTTTGAAAAAATCTCCGACAAGTGAGTTTCTCGCCACAAAAAATCGCGAAGACGCTGCGCGTTCGTATTGCATGTTTGAAAAAATCTCTGACAAGTGAGTTTCTCGCCACAAAAAATCGCGAAGACGCTGCGTGTTCGTATTGCATGTTTGAACAAATCGACGACAAGTGAGTTTCTCGCCACAAAAAATCGCGCAGCCGCTGCGTGTTCGTATTGCATGTTTGAACAAATCGCCGATAAGTGGGTTTCTCGTCTCATAAAATCGCTCAGGCACTGTGTGTTCGTATTGCATGTTTCAACAAATCTCCGACACGTGAGTTTCTCGTCACAAAAAATCGCTCAGGCACTTTGTGTTCGTATTGCATGTTTGAAATTATCGACGACAAGTGAGTTTCTCGTCACAAAAAATCGCGCAGCCGCTGCGTGTTCGTATTGCATGTTTGAAAAAATCTCCGACAAGTGAGTTTCTCGCCACAAAAAATCGCGAAGACGCTGCGCGTTCGTATTGCATGTTTGAAAAAATCTCCGACAAGTGAGTTTCTCGCCACAAAAAATCGCGAAGACGCTGCGCGTTCGTATTGCATGTTTGAACAAATCGCCGACAAGTGAGTTTCTCGTCACAAAAAATCGCTCAGGCACTTTATGTTCGTATTGCATGTTGAACAAATCGCCGATAAGTGAGTTTCTCGTCACAAAAAATCGCTCAGGCACTGTGTGTTCGTTTGCATGTTTGAAAAAAAATCTCCGACAAGTGAGTTTCTCGCCACAAAAAATCGCGAAGACGCTGCGCGTTCGTATTGCATGTTTGAACAAATCGCCGACAAGTGAGTTTCTCGTCACAAAAAATCGCTCAGGCACTGTGTGTTCGTATTGCATGTTTGAAAAAATCTCCGACAAGTGAGTTTCTCGCCATAAAAAATCCCGAAGACGCTGCGCGTTCGTATTGCATGTTTGAATTTATCGACGACAAGTGAGTTTCTCGTCACAAAAAATCGCGCAGCCGCTGCGTCTTCGTATTGCATGTTTGAACAAGTTGACGACAAGTGAGTTTCTCGCCACAAAAAATCGCGCAGATGCTGCGCGTTCGTATGGCATGTTTGAACAAGTCGCAGACACGTAACTTATCACAAAAAATTGTTTCGGTTCAGTATGTACTACCGTTTTATTATAATTAATTTTATAACAATATATTGATGGGAGAAAGTCAATAAAATAAATTCAATCTTTGAAATGCTTGGCGTGCCGCATAAATATGTTTAACCGACCGCTCTCCCCTGGTTTATATGATTAGCGGAAATATGTGTTTCTAATTTTAATTTTATTTATATCCCCGTACAGTAATGGCACGGAAGTAGCCATACGTGTAAAGGCGTATATTTAGGACTAAGGCTTGTTGTACTGACAGGGCTTGTTAAGACTCGAATTTTAGGTAGGAAACAGGGTTACATAGTTTTTGAAGAACGCACTAAATAAAGCCTTAGTTTCAACCTTGTTAGATAAATGTGATGGCCCGTCTTTTTAGTCATTTTAAGATAAAATGCCCAGTACTATTGCATGAAAAAAAAATCTCCCAAATGAAAAATTTTTAAAGCTTATTATCTCCCATCAATGATGGCAACACTAGTTTACTAGATCTACAGAATCAGAGTTTTATTGGTAATCTGTCAAAATTACAACATAATTGTATAATAATAATAATCTTATCCACCTGAGACATTACATAAGATTGAATGACAACCACGTCTTTAAAGAAATAGTTAAACTTGGTGATGGGTTTACGGCCTTGAACTTGAAATGTAGTAACAATCCTGAAGTTAAGAACTTCATGGTCTTTACTACAGTCACCTTTATGACTCCGAGGTAGACTTGGCTTATTCTGTCGCGTGGCTGACGTCTGGAAAGCTGTTTTCAGAAACAGAAGGTTTCATTACAGCTATCCAAGACCAAGTGATTGCAACCAGATCATACAGACGTCATATCCTCAAGGACAGTAGTGTCTCAGACAAATGTAGGCCATGCAACAAATCGTATGAGCCCATTCAACATATCACGGCTGGTTGTGAAATACTTGCTGGGTTCGAATACTTACAAAGGCACAATAACGTGGCAAAAATATACCATCATGCTCTAGCGGAGAAATTCGGCATGGTAGACAAGAAGGTCGCTTATTATCGCTATATTCCTCAAAAATTATTAGAAAAAGATAATGTAAAGATGTATTGGGTCGATAACTGACCATACTGTGCATCATAACAAACCGAATATTCTCATTATTGATAAGATCAATAAGACTGCTGATAATATTGACATTGCAGTACCCAATGATGAGAATATTCGAAAATCTTATGCCAAAAAAATAAGAAAATATCAAGAATTGGCTATCGAGCTCAAAGAGGTATAAAAACTGAAATTTGCCAGAGTTACGCCTATTATAGTTAGTTCGTGCCAAAAACGACAATAGCAGGCACCAAGAATTTAAATCTGCCAACAGCAATTATAAAAGAAGCACAGCAAGGAGTACATCTTAATACAGCAAGAATTGTGTGAAAATTTTTAAATTCCCATTAACATGTCACAATCACAAACTCCATATCGGTTCGATTTTCCCCCGATATGGATTTTATTCCAGTTTTTACTGAGTATAAACCTCCCATAATGATTGTATACTCTAGTCTCTACAAAAATACACTTTAAAATACATTACAGTTCACTGATGTTCATAAAGCCTATCTAAATATTGTTATTAAAATACTTAATAACATGAATAAATTAACATGAATAATTATTGACCTAATACGGAAAAGGCCAGTAAAGCTTATACTCTACTCCTCATATGTTTAATGTTGATATTATAATGTACTCTTACCCAAAACTTTGGAGAATACATACGAGTAAGCTCAATTTTATAAAAATTAATTATATGGTATTTATAATCAACACTATCTAAGATAAATTTAATACCTAAACACATTAACATAGGCAATATTCGCAGCCTATAAAGTACAAAGAAACCAAAAATGTTGAGATTGGTAAATGGATAAACAAATTATTGATATGTAAAAAGCAAACTAGCCTTATCTAGTAAATAATTTCTTGTAAAATCAAGAAAAATACCGACATAAAATTTAGGAAATTCAACCTTTAATGATTTATTGTTTTAAATTTTCTCATTCATCTAGGGCCTATATGCACATAATTACTATATCAATTATTTATAGCGTAGGAGATAAAATATTTCTACTTCAACTTCTAACGAAATTGATTAGAACATGCAGAAGAAATGTATTGTTTCATCCAGGAACAAAAAAATCTTTCTTCTCTGTTCTTTTTTTCAAACCAACTAAGGTTTATTTTTGTCTCTATTCTGATATGTCAATCAACACCCACTGCAGTGTAAAATTTCACCCGCCTCCACTATTGGGCTCCTATCTTGGCAAGCTGGATTCTAAGAATCTTCTTTCATATTAATGGTGAACATTATCTTTTTTTATAACCTGCATTGGTGGATTAGCAGCTCAAGCATAAACAATACTCTGTTATATAATAAACCATATTATTCGAAGCTTAACCAAATATTGTTTTTCAGGGACCTTTATTATACGAGATATATGCAAATATGTACTTGTGACCCTCTTCCCACCATCCCCTTAAATTTTAAATTCTTAATAATAATTATTATTATTAAATAATAATAATAAAACTTGGAACTCTTTTTCATTTTAGTACTTGTGGCTCATTATGTATAGACAGAATTCAAGAAGTTATAAATCTCTAGTTAATGGATATTTTAATAATTATATTGCCCCAATTTGTTTTTTGGAGAAACGGTGACGTCTTTCTGTTTTTATTATTTTTGAAAAACAAAATATAAAAATATAGAATGTTGTAAGTGTTAAATATGTAAAATGAAGGGTTAACCATAAAAAGCATTAGACTAGGCTGACAAAGAACCACCAAGAACCTAGCATTTATTGTTGTTTGTTTAAGCCAGGGAAAGGCGTAAACACAAGTAATTGGATAGTAAGAAGGAAAGGAAATTTTGTATTCTGAGCAACTACTTCTCTGCATTCCTTTACAGCTGGAGTTTCATTTTCGCCTCCACGTTTCCTGAACGGTGTGACAAATTGGTCAAAAATAAACGGTCGACCGCCATTAATGGGGCTATTACTCCGTTCTGTTTACTCTTGTTACCGCTATTGATTGGAAGTCCTATAAAAAAAAAAAAAAAATGATCCCACTAAATCCAAAACAATATGGAGTCATCTTCCTTTTCTACTTTTGCTATTTATTTCATATCACTCCTAGTGAAGTAATATAATTGATGGTTATAAACCATGAATTTAAATATTAAAAAGGGTTTAATCCATTTCTTTCGTTTAATAGAATCTTTTGTGAATTCGGAACTCAATTTCGTGAACCATTAAACTAAACTGATGTACATAATGACTAATTTTGTTTTTTCGAACAATAAAGGATACATGAATATCCAATTTTCAGATCAGGGCTTATTTGAAAGTGAAAGCATATATATCCTTAACTTAATAAATCAAATAATATTTTTTACATTGTAACAGAACAAATTATTAATTTTGTTATAATACATTGTTCTGGTCCTGAAGACTGACAGCTAGTGTTATTCTGGTGTTGTGGATAACTAAAAGCAAAATAAAGAGCTAATTTGTAGTTGACTAAAGAAAAAGGTGACTTCAAGTTTTAGAAGAAGGATTTAAGTTTATACACACACATATATATATATATAGTGGCTAATGAATAGAAATATATTAAATCCCAATAACACACATAGCTTTCCCCATTACTAGGGAATTTTTCCTAGCACATCCCCCTAACAAGACGTGGATTATTCCAAAATAAACTTTCACTATAATATTAACCGTATCTAGTTATTCTTTCAACTAAGTGAATACTAGGGCAGGGGCCTATAGTAAATGAATAGATGTCATAAACTTCACTTTGTGAGTTAGATATATAGAAAGTTTCATCCTATCTGTTCAATTTACATTAATGAATTATCACATTTGTCTATCTACAAACTTATTTAATCAAGATCGTATAATTCATTTACAATATATAAATAAAAAGAGTACCTCCAGAGGTTTAATATTTAGATATAATACCAATAATATCTAGGTACATTAAAAGCAGTTCACCTTGCGTTAAGCACTTGGGAGTTAATAAACAGATAATAAAAAAAATAAAACAAAATAATATAGTGCATGTGAAAGCCCTCAAAATGGAAGACCTGCTACATACTATATTGATACATGTATACTACATTTTATTGAAATTACAGAGTAGGAAAAGACAAATTTGGGGAAAGCAACAATAACGATAAAAATTTCAATTTACAAATGCAAGCTAAATTCCCTGACATTATGTTTACAGGGTATAAATATTAACACTAACGACTGCGACAGAGGAATTGAGAGCACAGAAGGCACAGCGACAATTATAAAAGGGTCATCGCAAGTAATTAAAACAAAACAAAATAGTAGTCATTTTAAATATTCACCATTACGGCTCGTCATAATTATATCGTACTATCACAATCAGAAAAGTAAAAACTAAAATTCGAATGAAAGATAAATTAAAATAAATTATTAGCCTGCTATGGTTGGAGGAGAGGAGATTATGACGTCATCTAGACTGGCTTTTCAAGTACCTTGCATCTTCAGAAATTAATTTAAAATGCTTCTTTTTAAATTGGGCAACATCGCAATAATCTCGCATATTTATTGAAAATAGACAGTAACAGTAATGGACTGATTCCAAACAAATTAACCATTCAATCGTATGTATATGTTATGACTTTTTGTTTGATTTTTTTTTTGTTGAAACTATTAGTAGTTTATTTCAATTTAAATAACGTACTCTATTTTTTTAAAACTACAAATATATTCATCATTTACATTTCAGGAATATTACTGAGTTCTTCTCTTTTATTTTGTAGTGTAGGACCTAAAATCGTCCATTCAGAACCCGAATGAAAGCAAAGCACTTTTTATGAACAATCTTGAAGCAAGAATATCAATTTAGCATTCTGTTACCATTTGACATTATGATATGACCAAATCTCCCATAATGCATCTAAATGCTTTTGAACACTAATGTCACTATGTCATTTTATAGTTTTGGTTACAAATGGATTAGAATGGATATTATAAAACTGAGAATTTTGCCAAACAATTGATTTCGTTTGCTTAAAATTATTTACAAACAATTACCACCCTTTGTAGTACACTTTCCAACTCATTCTGTTCCATAGAGTTATTTTATTAGTAGCTACTAGATAATAACTTCCGAAAGAAGTCATGGAATTATTAATTTAAGCTTCCTCTTTCATAAATTGGGGAAAACAGGATAAAAAAAAGGTACGACATGCTATTTTTCAAATTAATACCTGCAAATATCTGCGTCATAAATACAGTTTATATAAACATTACTAAGAACAATATTTAGAGCTTAAAATTCAGTTGAAATACGATTAATAAAACAATATTTGATAAATCCTCATATAGGGTGTCCCAGATAAAACGGTCACTCTTTTTACCCCTGACATAAAATCATAAAAAACTTGCCCTGAGAAGGTAAATATGGGCACTCAAAAAAGATGGGGTGTCCAACTCACATTTCATTTTAATAATGTGCTCAAAAGCTAAGGAGCACTGTAGTCCTTTTTTCGATACAACTTTTAATTCTGGAGTAATGGCAATTCTCGGAAATATTTCACCATTTTCTGTGTTTTTTAGATATTTTCAGAGAACCCTACATACATATTCCCGTTCATATCTAATTTTTACTTTAACTCCTGTAGAAACCCCGTCCCAAATAGCCATAGTAGCAAAAAAGTGGACGTTAATAAATAAATAAAATAAAATAATTATTTTCGTAGATTAATTTTGATTTAAAATATGTGTTGTATGATAATTTCCGTCGGTGTAAATTGTAGCTCCTGTGTATACTCAAAATAACCGAAATTTAACGTAATTATTACGGAATTTGATGTGATAAAGGTTTATTGAAAATAAGATTTCCTATTTAAGCATGGAATAAGACTTTCCATGCAATATTCACGTATTGTTTAAGTGTGATGAGTGATTTAGAGGTTTACTGAAAGCTAAAAATTTAAAAATGCAAAGCTCTCAGTTAATATTCGAGATAGAAAAAATTTGTGTAGAACATTTATAGAAAATTCGAAATATGGGTTCTCACTATTGATATTCGAATAGCATTCTCCATTACCATAATATTATGCCGAAACTAGCTAGGAATAGTCTAGAACAGGCAAATACGTTTGCGGGCCGCTTTTAAAAGGAGACCATTTTAAAGTAGTCTTCATAATTTTTAACGATAGATATCAGACATGAAATTATAACAATGTAATTATAATACAATTTATTAAATAACAAAATAAAACGAAAATAATAGGTACAACATGGTGCAATCAATGAGCTTGAATTTGGGAAACTAATCCATCGATGTTTGGATTAGTTCCACTGATACAAAGACGAAAAGAATTTTCCAAATTATCGCCAGTCAGCCTTGTACGATGATTTGATTTATTAACATCAATCAATTAAAAGAACTTTTCGCTTTTATAAGTACTGCAACGCACAAATCTCTCCTCGTCTTCCTCATTTGGAGTAAGTAGTGTAATATTTTTGTTTGATTGGGTTTTCAAAATGTCTCGCGGGCCGAATCGAATCTTTCCGCGAGCCGGGGGTTGCCCACATATGGTCTAGAAGGTATGACACAGCCTTAGTTCTGAAATAAAACATGTAATACCGTCCACCTTCAATTAAAACTGAACTAAATAAAATATTTACTGACTAAAGAGAACCTAGGGTATTTTGGTAGTGGCTGAAAGCAAAACCTAGAATCGTGGGTTAGATTGCTGCGTGCTAATGGTAATTTGTTTAGTGGAAACTCATTAAATCATGTCCTAGGTCTTACCCACGGAAGAAAGGGGTTGCAACCCATAAATAAGCCATCCCAATTAGCCTGAGTTACATAAAATGGATATTTTTACAACAATTAAATATAAAATACGTACTTGTTAAATTAAGAATTATAACATTTTAATTCACGAGAGTAGAAATTGAATTTCCTAAAACTCTGAGTTATAAGAAACTCCCTGAAAAGACAGTTGATGATAATGGTTTTAGATTTTAACTCATTTTCACTCATCACGAAACGTTAAACATGCCGGACGTTGAACTTTTGGAGTTTTCTCATTCTATTTTCTTCAAGAATTTTATTCACTTATTTCTTAGTTGTCCATTTGTAGGCTCATAGTTAGAAGGAAGAAAAACGAAATAATTAACTTCCCAATTCCCATTACCAAAAAACGAATTATGCCTGTAGTAATTCATAAAATAATGGCTGTAAATCTTACGATAATCCTCATGAGTGTTCAACAGAAGTTAGTGCTGATGTAATGTAATCCACAACCATCAACATATCTTAATTACGAAGTTCAAATAGAAATAAAAAATATGAATTTTCATCCCGTTATTTTGTTTTGAAGTTTTTAAATGTAATAACACTTATGAAAAACACTGAATATAGTCTGTGCTTTTTCTTATGAAGTAGTTTTGCAATTTAATCAAAGAATGAATCATTTTAAATCATTCAACATGATGAAAGAAAAAAAATTAACATAAGTATACGACTTATTTCTATGATACACAAAATATTAGAGACTAATTAAATTTATTTTATTCTTTCAATTAAGAACTAAAAGCTTTCTGTAAAATTACTTAAAAAATTTAATTGTTATATTAGAGGTGAGTATAATATTTCCAGGTTATTTTAGCCTCGAAATTACCTGTAAGAATGGAGGAAGGAGAGGAGAAATTAGTGCTGTACTTCCCAGAGGCATTCTTTCTATTCTAATATGGTAATTCGCATTTTGTACTGCTATATTTATACTTTTTCTCCTGCTGGCCAATAATAACGTTAGCCTCTAAGGGAATGTTTCATTGAATGATAAACCATTTGAGATGCTAGAAAATAGAATACTGTATCTACGGTTCAGAGAAAATGGAGTGTTAAATTCATTATTTATTTAGGGCCATAATATTACAAAATACGCCCATCGGAATTTAAATTTATAATAAGGGGCATTTGTTTAACTTCTCTAATGAAGTGTCAATTTCCCCTTAAAGGGAATTTAAAAAACATCCGTCACGCAGGGCTGCGTAAACTAAGCAGATTTCCCGCGTGAAATTTAACAATAGATAAATCTACATACCGGTAACACAACACCACCGTGAATATTAAGTGAATAAATACAACCGATAATAAGAAACCTCCCGAAGGATAGCATCTGAAATGTAAACAAACAGTTCTGCCAACTTCTTACCGGAAAGAAAAACAATTACTGTAATATATCTAAATATAATGTATTAATTTGATTGAAAACTATTTACTATATCTAGTACTGTAATTTATAATGAATCAGAATAATTTTTTTGTAAATCAATCAAATTTAAGTAGTCCAAAAACTTAAAAAGGGGGGGTCACCAGAACATATTTGCATGTATCTTGTATAATAAATGTCTCTTGATAACAATATTTGGTATTTAAGCTTCGAATGATGTGGTTTATTAGATAACCGAGTATTGTTATGCAACAGGAGGAGACGTTGGGGGTTGCTGAAGGCTCAAAACTGAAAAATACAAATATCTCGGTTCATATTCAAGATAGTGAATAAATGTACATATATAACAATATTTATAGTACATGTAAGTTGCTATAAGATTGATTATATACATTTTTTCGATCCGAGGTATAGTAACGGAGATATTTCGAATTTTCAAAAGTCTCCCCCTCTTAGCATCCCTCCCCCTGGTCCGATTTCAACCGTTAACTTGATCTTTCTTTTTGCTTAAAACAACTAAATATCGAGTTTGGTAACGATTAAACAATAATTGCGACCGCTAGAGCGGTAACAGACAAATATATATATATATATATATATATATATATATATATATATATATATATATATATATATACAGGGTGTCCCCAAACCAAACGGCCAAACGTCAGGGATCGATAGAGGATCGAAAAACTAAGAAAAAAAGTCCTCTGGCATATGCCTCGTTTTCGCTTCGTTTTTGAGAAAATTACAAAAAACTGAAAATAGGTGTGCAAAAAGTGTATTTTTTTTAATAATGTATTTAAATTACAAAAAACTATTGGCTTTTTGAGTAAGCTTAATTTTTTAATTTACGAGGAGTAAATTTAGAAAAGATGAATATTCTCACGCTCTCCTTATCAATAAAACGTCTAGGTTGAGTGTTTAAACTTAAAAAGAAAGGATTAAAACTATCATATTAATCCTTTTTGGGGGGAATCCAGCCTCGCATTCTCACATTAGTGGTGTTGCTAGTACTGTTCAGTGAAGTCAACAAATATGGCTAGATTTACCAACGCTGAATACGCGGACATAGTCTACGTCTACGGATTCTGCGATGGCAATGCACGTCAGGCAGTTCGGGAATATCGCAGACGGTTTCCTGACCGAGAAACCCCACACAGAGGTGTTTTTACCAGCACTTTCAGAAGGCTTCGAGAGACTGGGTCCTTCTCATGTAATCGTCGTGGAAACCGTATGCAGGCTCCGATGGAAGCCGACCTGAGGCGGAGGGAGAGGGAACTATATTATTATTACTAATACTATACTGAGGCACTTCAATACCAACCCTGGCACAAGCGTCCGGAGAGCTGCTTCAGTTCTAAGCATACCAAAGACAACCATTTGGCGCACATTAAGGGCTGACCGCAGGCATGCTTACCATGTACAAAAGGTACAAAATTTAATACCCGCTGATTATCCCCGCCGATTAAATTTTTGTAATTGGTACAAAGAACAATTGCAAAACGATGTAAACTTAAGTTCGAAAGTAATCTGGACGGACGAAGCGACTTTTACACGTTCGGGCATATTCAATCAAAGAAACTACCACCTTTGGGCACATGAAAATCCCCCCGCTGTTAGAGAATTTCACTACCAGCATGAGTTTTCTGTAAACGTGTGGGTCGGTCTTTGTTATAATCGCATAATAGGACCCGTATTTTTACCTGCTCGACTTCACGCTGAAAGTTATCATCTATTCCTGGAGAATGACCTACAGGCACTTTTGGAAGATATCCCTTTGGAAACAAGGCTTGAGAGCTGGTTTCAACTCGATGGTTGTCCTGCACATTACGGAAGGGCCGTACGAGACTCGTTGGACATCAACTACCCAGGTCGCTGGATAGGACGAGGTGGGCCGGTGCCTTGGCCTCCCCAGTCTCCGGACCTCACGCCACTAGATTTCTTCGTGTGGGGATACGTGAAAGAAAATGTCTACCGAGAGCCCGTCCGCACAAGGGATGACCTCATCGAGCGCATCAGAATGGTTTGCAACCAGCTCACCGCAGAACAATGTTTAGATGCAGTGCGATCTGTGAGTACGCGATGTGATGCGTGTATTGCAGCGAGAGGCCAGCACTTCGAACAACATTTACGTTGACGCTTTAGAAATTAACGATGTAATTTTAGAGAAGGTAAAACCTTCAAAATTTTCAGGGTTTTTTTTCTCACTAAGGTAGACCCATATAAAAACTGAAACATTTATGTTTTCCAAGTAAGAATATTTAATTATTTTATTAATTTTCTAAATTTTTAATCTTTTTTTTATGTTTTAATCTTCATTTATTGTTCATAATGTTATCTACTTTAAATAGGTAATTTTTTTATACTATGAATATTTGAATAAAAAAGTATTTATTATTTTTTCTTAATAAAAAATATTTTTTTTTCAATTACCTTTTGGTTAGTATAAGATTAGAATACAATAATTGTATTGGAATAACATTTATTGCTAAAATTCATTCAAGGAATAAAATCCGCTCTTCCATTGGCCTTAACTAGTTTTTGCACAACTGTTTTTAGTTTTTTGTGATTTTCTCGAAAACGAAGCGAAAACGAGGCATATGCCAGAGGACTTTTTGTTTTAGTTTTTTGATCCTCTATCGATTCCTAAAGTTTGGCCGTTTGGTTTGGGGACACCCTGTATATATATACAGTTTTGAATGGACCTCATTTTCGTCATTTCCTAAGTAGGATCGATGGGAATTTGAAGAAAAAATCGAAAACCGCGTCATGAGTACGACCTCAATAGCTAATTTCCATTAAGGGAAATCTCCTAAAAAGTGTCTTATGTGTGTTCCCACTGGATACTAAAAGAGTATCTAAACGGATTACGTAAACAACACATTAATTTATGTGTCTTCACATTTTTGACACCCGTAACCAGTCTTTTCCACTTGTGATTGATTATCCATGGGAGATGGCTTTCCATTCGATGGCCCTAAGGATCATACCATCGAAGCTTTCAAATTTGGAACACATTGATGGGATAAAGAATTCATAAAATTTTAATCTAAACATCGGTCGTATACTTGAAGGAAATAAAACGAGAAAAAATAGTAAAATGGAATGAATAGTAACATTCCATATGTTGTATAACACTGCAGTATTATAAATAAGATGATTAATCCCCAAATTACAATGTAATCATTGTTCTATTTGAACTCAATAAGAATGAATATTAAAGTACAATAGTGTACTAAAGATAAATCGAATTATTCTAAATAGATAATTTTGTTCTGATGCTATAGACTTCTGCGCTAGTATTGTGTGTTGGTGTTGTCTATTGGTTTCAGCTCCAGCGGCTAGTGGATGGTTACATTTTGATAGCAAATTTTTGGGATTTCTGAGAACTCCTTCAGAGCGGCAATGGTTATATGAGACTCTCACAGCCAATCAGAACACTAACCCTGGCGGGACTAAGCTATATAAATTCCCAACCCTGGGAAGGAGCATATGCTCTCTGTTTATAGGAAACAAAATCATTAATGGCTGAGGAATGAGTTAATACATGACGAAAATTTGCATAAACAAATGTTTACCTATGCCAATGAAATCATAAAAAGCTTCAATTTGTATTTTATTCCCTCTTTAAACCCCCACTTTTATTAGATTTCGGATGATAATGAACTTAATCTTTAGTTATACACCTTTTCGAGCATTGATGGCTTCACACATATATCCTTGTATCTTAGAAGGTAAAAGTACAATGAAATAAATAAATGATATTTAAGCTTGGAATATGACATGTATTGTTAACGTGAGATGAGTAGGGGTCGCAGTTAGCCCAAACCTGGAAAATGTAAAATACAAAAGTTTCATTAATGTTTTATTTTGAGAAAAACCAGTTTAACACCTTTTTGAGATTGGTTATATACATGTTTTATCCAACTTTGGGGATATTTTGATTTTTATAAAAAACTTACTTCGACCTCATCTATGTCTGTCCAATTTTAGCCATTAACGAACTTGACAAAAAGCAATGAAATGGTTGAATATCCAGTTAGGTACTACGAAACAAAAATTACGGCCACTAGAGCGTAAACAGCCTAATTTGTGCGTGGTGTGGGTGTCTGTGTGTGTGCGCGCGCGCGCGTGTGTTTGTGTTTGTGTCTGTATATATATACATAGCTAATGTCTTCTCTCATTAGAGTTTGTGAGGAGAAGCTTGTATTAATATGGTTAGGGAAAATGAGTTTATAAAATGCATGGCCTATTTTTCCGCCAGATGGTATCGATGCAGGATCCTTTCCTCAGGCTGCGATTATGCAAAGTGAGGCTAAACAATCTTCTCTTTTCCCTAGACACCTTTGATTTCAATTTTAGTTCCAACCTTTGGAAGCTGTTTATTGATGATGGCACAAACATGTGTTCATTATTTTTCTAATTTGTCACGAATAATCCTTACTGGTCTATTGAGAAACTATAAATATTTGTCCTACTACTTAGCAATGTTAAGTGTCGGAACGTTTTCGAATGTTTAGGTAATCCTCTTCATCCACGCGAACGGATAAGTGAATGAAGAGGATAAATAAGGACATTTTGTATGAGAACTTCCTGCAATAAATGCATCATTAGGAAAATTCCAATCATATCAATAAAACATGAGTGAAGGAATTTCCACTCGAGTCCACAGTTGTTAGAGAACCATCTCTCTGTAGCCCATAACTTGCGTAAGTTGACTAATGAAGGCATTGGCCAGTATGGGTACGCAGACTACAACGTTAGTCTTGCCTCCTGTCTTGTCTCTCTTAAGTGTTTTGTAAGTGCGAATTCAGTCTGTGGATATCTTATTATCACTATTTAATTATTGTTGTAGATAAGGACTGCTTTCCCAGTCTTAATAAAAGATTGACTCAGCAAGATAGTGCGCCGGTTAGTTTATATACAGTTGACCTGAGCTATTTCATGACCTTGCTTTCCCAACAAAAATAATAATTTTCAACTATAGTTCCACCTCCCTCATCTGTAATGTTCAAAAGTTGAGAAAATTTGATTATAGCAACATACCTTGTTTCAATAATCACTTTTCCTCTTAATATTTCTGTTTGTTTGGGTGCCACTTGAAATGTCCAGTGGCTAAAATATTATATTTATTAAACGTTTGTATGTCTACGTTCAGCAACGGATTAAACAACTAAAAGTGTCATTTTTATACAATGTTTATTAGTTTAAAATATAAAAGGTATTGAATATGAAAAATACCATTATTTTAAAATGTGTAAAAGGCTTAGCTAATTCGAAGTATACAAAAATCAAGTAAAATAAACATGAAATGGAAAATATTGTATTAAAAACTATACCGAAATGAAACTAATATACGAGCTACCTCTGGCACTGTTGTCACTTTATGTGGAAATATAATACCAAAAACGTTAATATAAGCATTACACGGCATTTATAGCTCGTACTCACCATACAATATTTTATACAAAATGTATGAAAAGGGTTAAAATCCCAGAGAACATTTTGATGAGAATATTGTGATTTTTATTCAAATATATCCTCCTTAACAATCAGGAAATATTAAAAAAAAACTGAGATTCAAGAAGATAATTTCACTGTTCTTTTTTGTACTCCCTCGTTATTTCAGTAATGAAAACAAAAGCAACCCAAATTAGGAGTATTTTGTCATTAATCTTACCGTGATGATATTACGAGATGGTTATTGAGTAATTATTGCTTCATAAAACTATATAAAATGTTTAAATAATATGACCTATTACTACGTAACCAGTTTCTGTCCTTCTTTTTCTTTCTTTTTTAAATAAAGGCTCATAAAAATCACATCGCATATAATTGTCACGCATTTGCACAGTTACTACTAGTTTTCATTTTATGTTGGGGCTCAGGTCAGCCATATGAGTTAAGGAGTTGGTGGTGTTAATCTCATTAAAGTGGAGTGGTATTAGTCTTAGTATGAATATACACCTTGAGTTGTGAGTACGATCCTCACCTGGGCGTTAGGAATTTAGTGACGAATTCAATAAATAAAACCCTTGTCCTACCCTGGCTAGAAAAGGAAGACAACCTGTAGATAACACGTCCCAATTAGCCTTAGGAGCACAAAGCGGACTATCCTACTTCAAACAGCCTAAATTAGAGATATATTTACAGGATAGGGACTCAGGTTACCCATGTGAGTTAAAGTGTTTACCTTTATCTCACATGGTAAACCTAGAGTGGCGAGTTCGATTCTCGCCTGGGCAAAGGAAATTATTTAGTGACGAAATTCATTAAATAACATTCTAAAATCCCACCCTACCTAGAAAAGGGTGGTATCCTGTAGGTAACCCGTCCCAATTAGCCTTAGTTGCAAAAAGTGGACGTTAATAAATAATAATTATTTACAGGAGTTAACGATGATTAGTATGGTTATTATTATTATTAGTTATTAACGTCCACTTTTTGCTACTATGACTAATTGGGACGGGTTATCTACAGGTCAGCTTCTTTTTCTTGTCAGAGTGGAACTAAGGATTTCATTTAATGAGTTTGGCTATAAATAAATTCCTATTGCCCTGGCTGGAATCGAACTAGCCACTATTAATAATAATAATTGAGTCCACTATTAATAATAATAATTGAGTGTGATTAATAACAAATCATATTGAGTTATATGGAATGGAAAGGTTGAAGACTCTGCAGAATGAGATGGGGAAGTAGCTCTTGGATAAGCAGCTGGACCATGAATGATATCAGATACACAACTTTTGTAGATATCTCTAATAAAGCTTCACTCCAACAGGTATCTGAAAGGGGATCTATTTCATAGCGATGAGGTGTTGGACAAATCAGATATAATGTCAAAGGCTAGTAATTATTTGCAAGAAGAACCCCCTGCCTCCATGAAACCAATGTATAGGACTATAGCCTCTGGTATTATAATGGTTTTACATGCCTGATTTACAAGAGATATTATGTCAGTAAATTATCATGACTCTGGGCTCATCAGTCTTTGTTATTTAAATACCGTTAATAGCAGTAAGCAGGGGCTCTTTATGGAGCATATAATAAGCTCAATAAGTATTTTTACATTTTTTTTAAACATAGAGAATTAGTAGTGAGGTGGGATCCGAAGTGTGTTATACTAGCAGGTGGCAAATCTTCCCAGGGGAGCTTTTTAGCAGATTTCCCTTAAGGGAAATCAGCTATTAAGGTTGTACTCATGACGCGATTTTCGAAATTTTTCTTCAAATGTCCATCGATCCTACCCAGGAGATGACGAAAATGAGGTCCGTTCAAAACTGTATATATATATATATATATATATATATATATATATATATATATATATATATATATATATATAAAATTGTCTGTTACCGCTCTAGCGGTCGTAATTATTGTTTAATCATTACCAAACTCGAAATTTAATCGTTTTATGTAAAAAGAAAGATCATGTTAGTTAACGGCTGAAATCGGGCCAGAGAGAGGGGGGGTTTGGAGGGGAGGATTTTCGAAAATTCGAAATATTTCCGTTACTATAGGTTAAATCGAAAAAGTGAATAGAACCAATCCTATTGAAAATTAAATTTACTATAAATATTGTTATATACATTTCTTCACTATCTTGAATATTAACCAAGATATTTGCATTTTTCAGTTTTCAGCCATCAGCAAACCGCCACTTCTACTCATGTTACATAAACAATACTCTGTTATGTAATAAATCTCATTATTTGAATCTTAAATACCAAAAATTGTATTGAAGAGACCTTTATTATACGAGATACATGCAAATATGTTCTGGTGAGCCCCCCCCCGTCTTAAGGTTTTGGACTACTAAAATTTGATTGATTGAGATATCAATTATTCTGACTCATTATTAATTACAGTACTAGATATAGTGAATAGTTCTCAATAAAATTAATATGTTATATTCTGATATATTTCAATAATTGTTCTCCTTTCCGGTGTGACCCAATGCTTCCTATCGGCAGGTTATTGAAATTGGATGAAACATTTCTTATTTCCGTTTGTATTTATTCACGGTGGTGTTGTGTTAGCAGTATGAATATTTATCTATTACTAAACTTCACTAGGGAAATCTGCTTAGTTTACGCAGCCCCTGCGTGACGAACTTTTGTTTGATCGTAAACAAAAGATATGTAGGGGAGAGAAGGGTAAAACCGGGTGTCGGGAGCAAACCGGGTACTACCTCTTAGCTGTTGTGTGTACTGGAGTCGGGCTGATAACGGAGGAACTAGGATCCACCTTAAAGAAGAAGCAGCTGTCTTTACGTTAAATCGTTAGTCGTGCTTGTTTTGTGTCAGTGACAACAATTCAATTTTCGTGGAACCTGCTTAAGATTTTGAAAGAAAAGGTTTTTGATTGTACTGCGCTCCTATTCCAATTAGAATAGAGGCATGTAGTTCCCTTAGTACAAGTTTTAATTACCTTTATTTTAGCACTAAGTAATTGTCTTTAGGGTTTAGTATGCCCGAATGACGCAATGTTTTATTCAAACTTTATGAACGGGGTAAAACCAGGTAGTAGCTATGCCATGATTCTCGAAACATGAAAAGAATAATTTTACTTAATTTAGTTTAATTATTTCACTGTAAAAGTATGTATAATGGCAAACAACATGACAAATCTGGCAAATATGAATTTATTTTTTGAAATATATAAGTGTTTTGAAATTGCTCAAAAGATTGATGTTGTTATTTGTTTATATTTTTACTTCATTTTTTTGTATTGTTCCCAAAAAGGGGGGGGGTTTGTTTTAATGCATCAAACAACATTTTTTATCGACAAAAAAAACATTAATTTGATTAAAAATTTTTACATTTTTATTTTCCCATAAAAAAAAACATATGTACCCGGTTTTACTCTACTAGTGGGGTATAACAGGACAAAATGACTTTTTACAAAAACAGTAGGGTAAAACAACTTTAAAAATTTAGATTTTGTTTTCGAAACAGTAGTTACGTTAACAGATAAGTAGACTTCATTTCAACAAAACTTTACTTATTTGTGGTAAAAAATGTGGTTTCTGGAAGCCTTCAAACCTTAGCTACCCGGTTTTACCCCACTTTCCAGTAAGCGTTGCTTATAAAACTAAAATCAAGGTCTTAAATGGCTTTGAGCGGTCTGGTGAATGAAGAGTTTAGAGGTGGAGAAAATCGAAAATTCCAAATACAATCAAAATTCCAAATTCATATACAATCAATCTAGCTGTAAAGGTAATGTTCTTTAAATGTTGTTCTACACATTTTTCCTATAGCTTGAATATTAACAAATGGTTTTGTATTTTCAGCTTTCAGTAACCACCCAATTTTAATAATCGCACTGTAACAATGATCGAAAATATCATGAAACGTCTTATTTCAGGCTTAAGAAACCAATATTGTTTTAAATATATCTTTACAATATGAGATATATGCAAAGCGTTGTGTGATGGCGTCATCAATCAACACTTCTACTCACCGGATTTTTATTTTTGAAATATATGGAATCTGTAGCTTACGTAGCCCCTTCGTGGTGGACCTTTTCCTTCTCCTTTTTAGTTATAGCACGTTAACAATAAGACAATATATCGTGAAACGTTTTACTCCAAGCTTAAATACGAAATATAATTTTCAACTAACTTTTATCACGTCACATACCATAATAATTACGTTAAAGTTGGCTAATATTGTTTTTGTTAGATCTATATTGAGTGAGGTACATGCAAATATGACGTCATCAATTAAGAGATTACGTTCCTGGCTTGTAAGTGTTTATTTAACATTTAGTTTATAAGATTATTCTCGTTAATGGCCTAAATCGGATACAGAATAGAATGGTTTACAGGGGGGGTTCAAAAATTCAAAAGTGAGTCGGACCGAAATTTATTATATAAAGAATCTTAATTATTGTTCTATTCATTTCCTCGTAAGTTAAATATTAAGCGAGTAATTCGCACTTTTTTTCTTTTCAGCCTTCAGTAATCTGACAATTCATCAGACATTTTCTAAGAAATAAAGAATATATGGTGAGATAGTCATGTAATGCATGGGAAATCTGCGCCCTTACGCGACGGACTATTTTTGATCTTCTAAATGATATGATAATTATTTAATCTATTCATTTTTATAATCTTTTTGGTCTGTCGATATCACAAAATATTAATCTGTATACTTAGGGAAATTTATAACATAATTAGGCGTAAATTTGTAAATTAGAGACTTTGACAAAGGGAACATATTTCGCCATGTCGTTCGCAAAGCTGATTATTTAATTTCATTGTCATTCCTGTGCCTGACAACCATAATAACCATGCAAATGCAGTCATCTTGTAATATTAGTTGAATAATTTGCTCTAAATGTCTAACTTTATATGTTAATCAAAATTAAATTATTAATTCTTGATACGATTTTGAAATGTGCACATTATGAAAGGATTATAAGCAATTAATTATATTCAATGACAACATTGTTTTAAGCTGATCACAATAAAAGAGGGTATTTACCACTTCAAGAAAAATATAGTTTAGGAATATAATTTTCATAGAAATGAAGCACTGTATTTGCAGTGGGCCGCATTGAATTTATGTTTAGGAAATGTAGTAGAAAATACAAGGGTGTTGAAGGAACAGACCTATGCATTAAAAGTAGCACTTAAAATGGGACTAATGCTGAAATATAAATAAAAAGTATCTACCCTGGGAAGGTATGTGGGGAACAACACTCCGCATTTAATGGACTTTAAATTCTTTTTTAATTTTTTTTTTCGAAGGGCAGCATAGCATAAAAATGATGATGGAACTTTTATGAGAGATCCTGTATTCTATACAAGAACCCTCTAATTTATATATCGGCATCAATCAGAAATACTGCAATGTTTCTAAAACCAACATTTCCTAAAAATAAAAAGCAACTTTAAGAAAAATAATTTCTTAAACACATCCATATTTATTTTTTTTACATTTATAAAATTCACTTTCCCTTAATTTTTCGCTTAGTGAAACGGTAACTGTTCTTTTAATCTCATTCTTTGTAACACAACGTTAATTCATTGCATAAAATTACTTAATAAACATTTTGTGATGTGGCTTATACCTCCCGAATGCTGGCTTTGAGGATTAACTGGCTGGTATAAGAAAAATAATTGTTTGGAGTTATCTACTTATTTTCCGACATCCGATTTATCAATGTAAAAAATAAGTTAATAATATTAAGTGAAAAAATGACATTTAATATCATTGTTAATGTGTGTATAGTAATAGTATGGCCGGTAGAAACTATACAAAGAAGCAGGATCAAGAGGAATAGCGTATCCATAGATTTGAAGTCGATCAACTGTCTTAGCTGCAGCTACGTTAAGAATATTCATGCTATATAAAAAGAAATATATTTAAAGTTGATAATTTGTAATTGTATGAAGTCATTTGTAATTATTTCGTTCTAGTTATTCGTTCTTTTATTTTATTTATTAATTTTCGTCCTTCATTGTATTTTTCTTCAAACATTGTATACTAAAAATATGAAAAATTAACATTCGAGGGTTTAATCCAGTTGACTAAGAAAATGTCGCCATCTTTGCAGGCTTGAAGTATAAAACACCAATTCAGTTCTTCCACCAAAGCGCCCCGTTCTACTCACATTGGAAAACACATATTTGGCTGAAACTCCTTGCCTCCGGAACCACTGAAGGTACATAGAAGACTGCTGACACAGTAATAGAAAAACGTTCGAATGAACTAGTCAAGAACTTAGACTTTAGATCCGATTTATCAATCTTACCAATTTATGGGTGATCTTGTCCCAATAATTGAGGTCATCGTAATGGGACTAACATATAACAAAATTAGAAAGTATTCTGATATAGATAAAGCCAATGAATCCAAAATATAAAAAGTAATAATAATACCTTGTAGACACACTTCTGCATACTACGCAAGTATCCAGTACATTCATCACTTTTAGAAAATTCCTTAGTACCAATCGAGCGCAAGAAATGTGATTAAACTATGATAGTCCGTGTGGGAGTTTAAGTGAGTATTGTCGAAAAAGATATATCAATGCATGAAATCAAAAACTGGGATAATAAATAAATTGAGGTATTTTTAATTTAAACGGAAAGGTCCGGTACAAATGTGTTATACTTAAAAGGTATAGAGAAATTCCATATTTGTATTTTTCTACATTCCCTAAACTACTAAAAATCAGGTCTACGAATTTAGATTTAAAAATTGTAAATATATATATATATATATATATATATATATATATATATATATATATATATAGAGAGAGAGAGAGAGAGGCACACACACACACACACACACACACACACACACACACACACACACGCACGCACGCACGCGCACACACACACACACAAACGCAATAAATGTATAATATTAGAGGTGCCGGTTGGCCATGCGGGCTAACGCTTATGTACACCTTATTTCTTGTTATTATTTATGTGTAAAAATGGGTGTTGGTTCGACCTCCACCAAGGGAGAATATTAGTCTACGATTTCGCTAGAAGAGCGCGCTAGAATCGCAGTGCTTATGGAGCAGCGAGAGTCTAAAGAGTATATGCGTCTGACAGCCTCTCGGGATGACTAAAGAGCACGACTCTCTTAGCTTCCCCCACTGGCAGGCTGACAGCGTGAACTGGTCACAGGCCCTCCGTTTACAATGGGGCCCGTATGTCTACTAGAGACATCTCATTCCAGATCCTCCTTGGATGACGGGGGGTGAACGTCCAGTTGATCACTCACTTCGTTAAAACTCTGATCACGAATCCATTCGGGGGTATTTGAAGGGTCTGTAATAGCCAACGAAAAAAAAATTATAAATATGTGTGCGCGTGTGTGTGTGTGTGTGTGTAAACGTGGGCGCTCGAGTGTGTGTTCTAGAACAACTAGAATATAGTATTCTAGTCATGCCAGGTGCATCAAAAAATGAGAAAAGTTATTTGGGGCCCGATAGCCTACTAACTAACTAACCAATAACTATGATGGCTTAGTCCTTAAAGGGTAATTTTCTTTGCGACGGGGATAACAATAGTGGGTAAATATCAATAATTATATAAGTTTAACAGAAATTTGTTGCGAAATTATTTATTTTTATTAGTTAGCACTTTCACAATTTACTGAACATTCATGAATTTCTAGCATTCAAAAAGTATTTCAAGGATTTGTACATCAGGCAAAGCAGAGTTAGAAAAAGGAAATATTATGTTGCGACCGCGGTGTTTCACAATGTTGTTGAAGTTGTTTAAACATTTCCGTAAGGGTTATTGGATATGTCCCCGCCCCTATTCATCCTGTAAGCAGGGATTAAATGAGAAAGAGAGCAAGATATTTAATCTGGTAAATCTCCTCCATAAACCCTGTCACTAAGAACAGGACAGAAAAACCTCTTAATGACAGATTTTAGGATTCAGATTCGAGGTCTATTCAGTATCCTAGTAGATCCATATATCAACAATCTTATTGTTACCAAAATAATCATGAAAAGAGTATCGCAATATCAGCGTAAACTAAGAGCTTACTTAGCCTAAGTATGATTTTTTCCACAACATTAACATTGTAGGACTCGACGTGGTAATTAAGGTGGGCGTTGAGAGGTCTCCTGAGCAGCATGTTTCACTCAAATGAAATTTTATTTAGGCCACTCGAGCCATAACAGACTAACGTATGTATAAATATATCAGGTAAGAAAAAACGCCTCATTCCTTCACTGTTCTTTATTCGTTGCGACAGAGCGCTTTCAGAGCATACGCTCCATCATCAGTGCCCTCTTCACAAAGATGTGACGGGAACCAAGGATTACCTGTGACTCCCACAGGGAATCCTTGGTTTCTGTCACATCTTTGCGAAGAGGGCACTGATGATGGAGCGTATGCTCTGAAAGCGCTCTGTCGCAACGAATAAAGAACAGTGAAGGAACGAGGCGTTTTTTCTTACCTGAGATAATAATTCCTTTACCATCCAGCACCTCAAAAAAAGGATGTATAAATATATTTGAAAGGACCTTATTTTTGGCACCTCTTTCGTAGGTTCGACGGACAATTGATGATTTTTTTTCCAAAAATAAATCAAAAGTCCAATCTCAAAAGCTGATATCTCTTCTTAAGGATGATTTGCTAAAATCTCCCAGAAGACAATCTTTATCGCAATCCCAAGCCATACTAAAAAAGGCTCACCATGGCACACTGACTTGGTACCACCACAGTCTGGAAGTTACTTAAATGCTCGACTGGTGCTCCATTTAACTACCGTTCTAGGCACAAATCACAAGTAGTCAGAATGGCAGTCAAACTCCGCCTCAAGTCCTTATATTGCTGACCTAAGAAGTAGCAGATTTACGTATACAACTAGATCCTAGAGGACATTAATATAGTAATTAATGGACTTACATCGGTGAATGTAATAATAGATTCTATTACCTCGATCTGAGAGACACCATCAGTACGAGGACGCTGAAGCTGCTGGTCCCTTGAGAGAAATAAGGTAAGTGCAAACTTAATATGCTAAGAACTAATATTACATAAAATACTTCGTTTTGAAAAAATACTGTTTATTGAAAATTCAACCTTCTTTGTACTTACACACACACACACACACACACACACACACACACACACACATATATATATATATATTGTGTTTTAATAAAATAATTAAATTTTGAGATTCAGGACTTGTAGTTAAACATTACTAATGACAACATGTAGCTAAGAACAAATTTATGACCGTGAACACCATTGAATAGTATTATGTTTTTATCCTCCGAATAGAAACTTGAATATTTGGCAGATATTACCTGTTGCCCTAAAGTTCGAAACTTACTAGTGTTATCCGTTAAAGTAGGTAATGCAAAATATTTCTCTTGAAACATGGTAAATAAAATATAGGCGATGGTTGGGCATAGTTTAATATTCCCTTTGTCAGTCGAGCAGTATTGACAGGTAAATGGTAGAGCACGTGGCCGAGAAACAATGTCACACAAATATTATTACCAATATAGTGAAGCTTTACTTTCGAAGCTTCTAATTTTGTAGAACATGTTTGAGAGTCCAAAAAATTAAAAGGATACATTTCTTAAAGCTGAGACAATTTCTAGTGAAAATGCTTGAATTGGAATCAATTAATGAAAATTACAAGTAATCCTTATAAAATAAAGACATTCCCTTACATTTACAAGGAGCGTTTCAAATTATGTTTGACGCTATATTGTCTTTGTGAAATTTTGTCCATTAAATGCAATAGATTCCCAAAACAATATTATAACAGACTTCTTATTCTTGATCAATTTTCATCTAAAATTGTTAATAATGACTGGTACACTCAAATAATGTAATTTCAATTTTAATAATCTATCTTTCGTTAGTAATTAAAACAGACAGGTTAAATAAAACAATAACATTACACATTGAAATCACACGGATTTCATCAAAACCATTTTTAATATACGATGTTTTGATATTATTCAATTTTATTGCACCAAATAAGTTATTTTACAATTATCAAATAACATTTATGTTTAATAAAATTATAGATCCCATAATTATGATGCACTCTTTGCAATAAGAATGTGCAGGAGCATAAGAAATAATTGATCCCAATTTTTTGATTGTATTTGAAAATATCGTACTTTTTTAATGGACATTATTCATTATATTTTTTTTTCTTCTTCTCAATGAATACATAAGGATTTCTTTTCCATTATTGTCTGTTCCATTTTATGGTCAGAATATAATAAATCTTTTTAATTGGTTTTATGATACAAGTACCGTTATAAATAATAAAAACTTCTCTATATTTCTCAAAATACGTTTTACGTAGTTTTTTATTTTGGGAAATGTAGTCATACTTCTTACCAGAGATTGTTTTTTTCCAAATACATTTGGTGATTTTAATTGAAAACGCCTTTTATTTTTCAGAGTTTTTTTCCTTTGTTGAAGTTCATATTTAAATTACAATTTTCTCCTGATTATCATCATCATATTGGAAGTAGATAATGGGAGGAGGTCATGTAATAATATTCATTATATTATGACGTGGCTCCCTGAACAGAAGATACAATACATCTTAAAGTAGCTAAATTTTAACGATCTATACACTTCCGAAGAAACTATTTAAATAGCGATATATAATTATATTTAATGGGGACCTGCCATTCTCTATAAAATAATTAATAAAATCGAGCAATTGTTGTTTTAAATTAGTGGATCTCATTCCCCCTTTTAATCATATCAGAAATTGTTTTTAGATATATATTATATGGGAATCTACCTCTTGGTATTCCTCACATAAAATGTGGAAGAAAGGTTTATGAATATTAAATGTTTTATTAAATCATTCAGTTAGTTTTTATTCAAGAACTAGAAGTTATTAAGCTTTCATAATGCTTCTAATGATTCATGTAATGCACATCAAGTGTAAGAAATTATTATACATCATATTTGCAATGAATTGTACGTAATTGACACTCGTAAAATTGTATTTCAAAAGTAATATCTTATGTTTTCTTAAAAAAAAAAGTAATACAATCGTTCTGAACGGGAAAAAGCTTTAAACAAAACATTTTTGTCACAGGCCGAGCAATAAAAGGTTTTACATAATTTTAAGTGTGCATATAACAAAAACGTAAAACAGTGTTGCTTCAGTCAATATGAGTATTGGCGAGATAAAATGAGAGAAAAGAGCTCACTGCGTATTAGATTCCTTCAAACACTATATGAAACTGGTAATTATTAAATAAATAAATTTATTTAATTACTTTTTTAGTTGAATAAAAATTCAGATTTTTATATTTTACAAAAGTCCGAAAAATTCATCCCATCCTTAAATAGTTACTTGTAGTAATAGTAATTTGCAAGCTTTAACACTTCCAGCTTCCATAAAAGAGTAATCATTTAACATTCATAGCTCTAAGAAAATATCCGACATGAGTGCCCAAATTTATTAACCCTGTAATACAACTTTAACCTCTAAAAATCACAGTAATTAATTTCACCTATCAGCACACTATACATCCCTTCATTCAAATCTATATTAAAAAAGGATTTGAAAATTACATTTTATAAAAATTCGTATGCCAGCAGTGTTTTATTCCCTACACAACTATCAGTTTACATATAATGCTTTTATATATAAAATTAAATCGGTTTTTATAAAAAAAAAATTGTATTTGTTAAATATTACTTTATTGATGGTTAGTACTGCTCCATTAATTGATTTTCAGAAATCAACTAATTAATTAAAATAAGGTATTTCAGCTTTTATACATTTATACTTCAAATAAATATTTTCAAGAAAGAATTCATATATTTAAAAATAAAATAAAAAATGAGGAATTATTTAGCTTATAGTGACCATAACTTACCGATATTGGTAAGGGTGAAGAGAAGGGTAGCTGTAGTTAGGGAGGACATTCTCGCACAGAGTGAGGGGGGAGCCCGGCGAGCCTCCCTTATATAGGAATGTGCCCCCACTCTATGCCCGTACAACAGGTGCCCCCCCCCCCGCCACCTACCACCCCCATTCACCCGCCCCCGCATTTTCATTCATAAATTTCTTGGAACTACAATGAATCCAAGTGCCAAAGTTTAGAGCTTCCTTATAGTAAATTTAGAGGAATTTTAAACCGTCATATCCAAATAATTGCCTTCTGCAGTATTTTAAATGCGTTTAGTCTGCCAACTTATCCGGAAATGCTTTTTTTAAAAAAATATATATATATATATATATATCTATATATATATAAAATTGTAACCTCTGTCTGTACATTGATTTTTTTCGCGAAATTTCACGATAACTTTTCGTTTCACATGTCATAGACACCATAACTGCATTTTGTTTCTTTCGTGTATGTTTGTTTGTTTGTTTGTTACCTTTTCACGCATAAACGGCTGAACCGAATTTCATGAAACTTGGTATGTAAATTACTACTAACCCAACTTAGACTTTAGGCTATATTAATTTTCTCTGAGACGAACAGGAGTGGGGGTTATAAGGTAAGCCTGAAATTAAAAATAGCGATATTTCGTTTTATATTGGTTTTTCAGCAAATATGCACATAACAAAAGTTGTTTATTTTGTTATTTAGAGTAACTTTTGTTATATACACTTTTGTCGTATACCAAAGTTTAAATGCGTTATACGCTAAAAATTATAGCGGGAGTCAACAATATTATTTGCCAAAAAAGACTCAACCGAACTAAATAAAACTCCGTATGTGTATTAGCAGTGAGGCCTTCATTATAATAAGCCATACCAACATTTCTATGGACGGGCAGGAGTGGGGGTTATAAGGGAAGCCTGAAATTAAAAATAGCGATATTTCGTTTCCTATTGGCTTTTCCTCAAATATAAACATAATAAAAGTTGTTTATTTTGTTATTTGGAGTAACCTTTGTTATATACACTTTTGTCTTATACCTAAGTATAAATGAGTTATACGTTAAAACTTTAGCGGGCACTAACGGCTGAACCGAACTTAACAAAACTCGGTATGTCAATTAGCATTAATTCTTCCATGATTATAAATTATATTAAAATTTGTAGGTTCGAACGGGGGGGGGGTTAAAAGGGAGGCCTGAAATAAAAATTCACCATATTTACATGTATAAGAGACGGGAAATATAAAAATATCGAAGACTGTGAAGCCTTATCGAACAAATAATTCTATTATTAGCAAATCCACGGAAAAGATGGGTATCAATCCTAAACACTGGGACGGGTAAATGTCAAAATATTGTGCAATGTAAAGCCTGCTAAAAAATACGATCACCATTCAGCCTCAAATGAATTCCCGGGCGAAGCCGGGTATCTGAGCTAGTATATATATATATATATATATATATATATATATATATATATATATATATATATATATATCAGGAATTGGGTTTTTTTCTTATGGTAATGTTTTGCTATCTCACTAAAGCGCGAATGAAACCCGCAATACATGCACGTTGTGCAGGTGGGTGGTTCAAAGAAGCCTCGTACCTCTTCTAGCAGACCAGCAATGATGGTTTCCTAAATGCAGGCATTGAGTATTTATTTTTGAGAATTTCCCTTTTACTCTATAATTATAAATTCGAGCGTGTGAGAGTGCATATAACATAAAATATGATTGTACTTTACAGTACTTTACTTCATCTTGTCGCAAAACATTACGAGCTGTTTTGTTCTGAAATGATATTGATTGAATTGCTATTCTCTTTATGCTGCTATGGTCTAATTAGTACGGGTTATAAACAGGTTACCACCCTTTTCTAGGGAGTAAGGATATTATTTGTCAGTTTTCACTAACTAGCCTGCTGCCCACATAGAATTGGGACCAATAATCCTAAGTTTATTAAGTTCATTAAGACCAACGCCTTAACTCACAGGACTTACTTGAACCTCCTGAAAAGGCATTGCATTTTTACATAAGAAAGAAAGGAGAAAAAAAGTTGAATTCTTCTGACTGTATACTCACTCATAAAGAATCTCTTGTGAGTACAGCCACAAAACAAAACATAAAATTTGTAAAGTCTTTAAATCTCACTGATAAATTGTGTTTAGGACCAGAAATACAAAATTACAAATTTCTTCGTCGGTTTTAAGAATAAAGAAGACCCTTTTTACTACCTTGAACTAAATAAAGAAATTATTGTAATCACGAAAATTTTCAGACGTAACATAATCAACCTTTTACCCCCCCCCCTCCCTGACACATTTTGACTTTTTTTGGCGTTATGCCAGTAAATATGTATCTATCTCTCATAACTCAAAGACGGCTAGCCTTAGAATATTGTATTTTCAGGTTTGGGATTGATGCAACATCTAGTTGTGCCCTAAAAGGAGCCATACAACTTGGCGATATCAGTTGATTGTAAAGAAGGCGAGAAAGAAAAAAAAATCAATTTTTCTCTTAATTATTAGAGATACAAGACATTTAAAAAGGTCATTTCTTGTTTATTATCAAAAGATCTATAAATTATGTTTCATGGCATTTTTCGATTCGACAAGAAACGGATATATCGTATATCACTTGCAAAGGAAATAATTTTAAATTAACTGCAACAGTACATTCTGTTGGGAAGTCAAAGGAAGTTGTGTGGTGCAAAGTCAAATTTTATGCTTATAATTAATTGACCTGCCATTATGTTTTATAACTTTTTTAGTTATAAAATATACATTATACATTAAATTAAATTATCTCTTTATATAATAAATTCCCTCTGGTACTTCCTCCTATACACATCCTACAAATATTTGAGTAGATTTCCCTTAAGGGTAATCAGCTATTTATTCTGTTGGGACCTTTCTTTTCATCCAAAGGAAATAAGGCTTTGAATAGAAGTTGGAAGCCATAATGTTTTTTGATAATCATAAATGGTTAATATAACCTATAGCACATATAGGTTTTACATATTTTCAAATGGGCCAAAATTAATGGAATTACTGAAAAATTTATATTTTAACTTTGAACTAAGTGCTGTTTCTATTTTGAAATTAAACTTTTTGTATCACTATGCTCTGTTTTGGAAAAGTTTAAATACCAATACAAAAAATCATTTAATCATACCAATACAAAAAATCATTTAACCATTTGATCGATTGCTAAGCGATTAATGACAAATGATTGGGAAAACAGATAGAAACAAATTTTAAATGTGTATCTGCTCCAAGAATTTTCTAAAATATTATGAAGTTAGTTCCGACAGAATTTTTGAGACTAAAAAAAAATATATTGTTTTTTAAATGCAAAATTTTGCAATGTAGAATGTGTAGTATGAGGACAGACATTATATCGATTAGCCTGAGATTTTATTTTGTAGTAAACATATGAAAACAATATATTCATAGTTTGATCATTTTGCTGATACCTTACAGGTCCATATTCGTCAACATACTGGGGAAACTACATATCATTGTGGGTTGTATTCTTATAAGACTGTTCAGAAATCAAATCTTACAAGGCACTTGAAAAAGCATAGAAGTAAGTATTTCTACTTGTCATTTCCTATTTGGTTTTGGTCTGAAAAAATATTTTTTCTACATCAATTAAAACTTTAATTAAAATTTGAAGTCCTTTAATGTACATTATAGTGTTTTAGGTTAGGCTAGGTTCATTGTTTTGTTAGAAGAAAAACAACGACGACGGTGTGAGCTATTACACCCTCATTAGATATATAATATATTAATTTTTCTCATAATGGTCAGTAAACATATAATTTTCTCCTGCATTATTTAAATAATTCTTGATATATTTGTTAATTTATTATGTCCACTTTTTGTTACTATGGCTAATTGGGACTGGTTATCTATAAGTTACCACCCTTTTCTAGCCAGGGTGGATCTAAGGATATTATTTAATAAGTTTGTCATTCATAAAATAAATTCCTATTGCCCCGGGGGGGGGGGGGAGGGGGACTGAAATCGCCACTCTAGAGGCCATGTGAGATTAAGTCTAACACTTTACCCCATTTGTTTATTTAATGATTTATATCTTTATAGCACCGAGAGAATTAATATTGTAGAATAATAACGTGATTACCACCTGTATTAAATAAAAATACAATTATTAACATACATAATATTATAATTCATCAATACCATAAAATACTTTAGTATTTCCTATACAGGGAATTGAGATTTTTAGTTTTCAGTTCAGACCTCCCCTACAACCCCTATTTTGGTCATTATGATACTTCAAACTGTTTAAATATTGATTTTTTTTTGTATTAGTCTTAGGGATTTCAACTAATATGAAATATTTATTAAAAGCTATACATGCAGAAGGAATTTTGCTGAGTACACAACTAAGGCGGGATGTTATTTTTATGTACATCATATTTTAAATAAATATCATATTGTAGTATAAGCATTTTTTCCTATAGTGGGGCGATAATGAAAGTCTTAGAGCATTCTTCTTTTTATTCATAAGTACAGGCATAATTCAATGCGCTTATCCTAATAGCCAAATTCTCCTACTTATCATATTCCAAGAGTATTTTACAAAAAAAATTATTAGACTATATATTACACTGTATTGCTTTGGATGTAAAAGTAGAGCGAAATAGCAAAGGCACAATTCGTATCTGAATAACTGGATAAGATTATATATATATATATATATATATATATATATATATATATATATATATAACCTTAATTACAAAGGCCGTCGACATTTCAAAATTGAGAAGTATCAAGATTTTTCCTTTTGTTTCGTTTGTCAAATGCTTTCGAGTAGGTACTTAAGAATTACGTTACATATTTCAAATATATAACCTATTACTAATCTATTTGTACGATTATATTCATTATTTTCTTAAACTCAAACAAACTATTTACTCCTTTAGCGAGTAAGGGGCAAAGACGGGATAAGCATGCGATTTAATATGTACGAGTACTAATACAGAGTTAGACAGCGTATCGGTATTGAGTCGACAATTGATCTGAGATAATTACAAATAAATAGCAGGCATTTTGTTATAAAATCTAACAGTCCAATGTTATACAAATATTATGTTACATAAGCCAATCAAAATATTCATATATAATATTTCTTAAAGGTTGTTTACAGAATATATACCTGACTACATTTAACAACCTGATTAACGTTCTCCGTCCGAATTGTTTTCTTATTACCCCTGGAAAATAGTTTCTTTTCAAGAGTAGACATGGACGTAGGACACAAAGGACTGGACTATTTCCACTCCAGAGCATTGCGTTGAAAATTGATTAAGTCTGCTGTTTGCTTAGAGAGAAAGGGAGGTGTCTTTTTATTTTTACACCCCACCTTCCTTCTGGCAAACGTTTTTCTACTGCATCCTCTTGTAACAAAAATATAAACGGAACATAAAACCTATAAATACCAATTTTTATTGCAGGACCTCAGTACAATTGAATAATTCAGGGCGTGTTGAGGTTGATTAAAATACTGCTTACAAGGGTAAAATAAATCAATTTCATTACATTGTATTTTAAAATAGAATAGTTTCTTTTCTATTTTCGTTAGGAGATCCACACAACAGTGTTCTAACAGTGGGAGTTAATGTTTGAAGGTGAAAGAAACATTAAAAAAAATAGCATCTAGAAAGACTAATCCATGATGTAATAACCTAACTTAATTGATTATTACATAGGGATCAAGTTAGCCATCTGAGTTTAAGCGTTGCCCTTAATCTCACTTGATAAACCGGGAGTGGCAAGTTCGATTCCCACCTGAGCAATAGTAATTATTTAGTGATGAACTCATTAAATAAAATCTTTAGTCCCGATCTGACAAGAAAAGGGTGGTAACCTGTAGATAACCCGTCACTATTGGCCACAGTAGCAAAAGGTGGACGTTAATAAATTATAATAACAATGAGAATTACATTGATAATTATAACAGTGAATTCTGACTGCAGAAAGCAAAGAATACTAACAGTTATGACTCTATTTCCTGTCCTTTAGATTTTGTTTTTAAGTAAGTACTTAATACTTTTTATAGTAATATTTCTATACACAGTTCAATATTAAGTGTTGATTGTTCTTTATTATCGTGCACTTTGTGCTACTGTGAACATAACGACCATTAGGGAAGAGGTTTTTTTTTTTTTATCGTAATTTGTTCCTAAACTCAAAGTCGTTTCTCATGTTTAGTTAGTTTTCTTAAACGTCTAGTAGTTTTTTAAACCTGTTAATAACTTAGTTATGTTGAGCTAATAAATTATGAATTTAAAAATATTACAATATTAGTGGGAGATAAATATTTAATTTTAAAGTTTTTGAAAAGTTTATTTAATTTAAGAATTCTTACACTTAATGGGATTTATTCAAGAAAGTGTTAAATCTTTTCGCCCTGGTGAACTAATTAATAATGATGGAACGATTAGGAGACGACGTCTTGTAGTTCTCCAAGCAAGTCAAATCAATCCTAGCCAGACCTCTAATAGAAGTGTTAATCGTGTTATAGCTAATACTGATAGTGCTAATGCTTCCTCCTGCACACCTCCATCAATGGGATTAATACTCCAACAATTGCTTAAATGCATTCGTTCCATTAGTTCTCAGGCACAACAACAAATATATACACTACAACTAACAAAGTCTATATTATTTAATAATAATAAAAAAAAATGTTCTTTATTAACTAAGATTATGGACATCATAATTGAATAACTGAAGCAGTTTTTATGCACAGATAGCTTTAACAATAACATTTTAGTACGCCTGAAATTGTTGAGGAATTGCTAAAGCGGCAGTTGAACCAACTGTGTCATCTTTACCAACAGTATTTAGACCAACGCTTTAGTTGACATGGCTAACCTGAATATTTTAATAAGTGCGCCAGTGCCCTAAGCCTTTATATTATTAATTGTAATCTTTAAGAGTTAAGGTTCTTAGTTTAGCGACTTAGGTACAGGATTGCCTATTAGTTGTTCTTTAAAACGAAATTCTGGAGAGTTCCACCGAACAGGGGAAGGAGAGGGTTTGTAAAGGTTCCCCGCTGGCTCTTGCACAAGAATGTCCAACATTAGGTGAGTATCAGAAAAAAAGAAAGGAATTATTAGACAATCAAAACTTTGATATCCAAAACTCTCTCAAGCTGACTAATAGAGGTGAGTAGCCATTGAAGATCACAGGAAAGCATAGTGTCCGGATCTCACTTCTTAGCCTCAGTGACTAGTGATTGTGCACAGTTTCTTAGTGACTACTCTTTATGTCACCTAAGGTATAAGGAGCATATGCAAAAGCTTATTTCCTATAAATCTCATTTGGGGTAGTTAGAATTTTCGGGCTCTAGGTCTCTTGAGGAGGCTGGGTCAACTCCTATCCTCTTTCCTGGATCGGTTGGATATCTTTCGGCTATGTCCTCGACCCTTTGCACTGCCAAGCTGATCGAAGTCTCGATGGAAGAACTTACTGTTAATGAACAGTCTTCTGTTGATTAAATAGAATCCCCAACAAGACACTCTGGGCGGCTAGATTTAGAGGCTGGGGATTCCAGTGTAGCTCAGGCATCAGAGAAATTCAAGGCTTCATTGCTTTGGTCGAGAGATAGACCTGTTGTCCAAGGATGTCCTTGGAATAGGTTCGTCGCGCTCGTTCCACAGTGTTCAGAAGTCCGTGGCCACTGTACGCCTATAATTGAGCGAACCTTCTCTACCAATCTTCCCAAAGTAGTGATTCCGTGAATTCCAGTAACGAATAGGATTTGGTGAACTGTCCCAAGTCGTCTAGCGTATGCCTACTAAGCTGTTGTGAGCGATGACCAAAATGATGGGGTGATGTTATTGGTGTTCCTGTCGTTCGGTGGTATCGGTTATCACTTCCATAGGACTGTAGCTTCCCAATAAGAAAGCACAACCACCACTCTCTGTGCCAAAACTATGTTCCTCGAGAAGAGTATTTGACAGAATGGCTAATGTTCTTTCTCTCTTCGATTCAGTCCTTCACAACGAACGCTTGGATTAAGAAAAGTGCCCGTGTGTTTGGAGGGCATTCTAAATATTAGCCATGCTGTTCTCTTCTACATCTTGTGAGATAGCAGATAGCTATGGACATTTGCGAGTCCTCTCATACTTCCAATGGGTGACATTGAGTCTGAAACTAAATATACACGCAACGAAGGAATAAGTACTTTTTGGGTTATTTTCAACATGATGAAGGATCCATGTTATTGCTAGACTGCTTGAGAGGTTAGTGGGTTAGCGCAGAATCCATTCCAGTAGCGTTACTGTGAAGCTTGATGATGTGTTACCACGTAGTATGCTAGATCGAAGTACAGTAAATCGTGAAGAATAAAAATGAAACCAGGGAGTCTCAGTTTTGGTAATTTACTACTTTCTTAGAAGGTATATTCTCTATTTATTGTCCAAAAGGGGATGCAAGGGGCGAAAGTTTCTTATAAAAACCTCCAATATTGGCCTAAATATTTCCCTAAATAAATTTCATCCAAATAGACTCATAGAAATAAAAAAAAATATATTTTTCACATCTCAATCACACGTTCTCCCCATTTAAAGAAGAAGAAAGCGCAACTTGGCGAATACCAAGACGCCAGGACTTCTTCTGTAGTCTATTTACACCCCTCAATCAATGTAATTTTATATTCTGTTTCGGCCATTAAGTGACACCACATTAAGTGTTAGGATATCATAATTCAATTATTGTCTTGAGGAATACTGAATATATACTGTAGTTACTCCAACCATACTTACATATTAATTAGATTAAAACACTAATTCTATTTGTAGAAAATATATTTATATTCTACTCAATGAGCTTTTAAAAGTTATACCAAACGTCTTTAATAGGGGGACGTTCAATTAAAAGTCCCATTTTAGGAGGTTAATTAACAATTACATGAAACAATAATAATATGTAGTGATTATGAATACATTTAATACGAAGTTTAATGTCAATTTTGAATCATAGGCAAACATTGTACTTCCAAATGTCCATTTTCTAGATATTAAGGAAAACCAAAATATACTATATATCTCTAATTAATATAAATAAAACTTCAAGGTTTGTCTGAAATTCTAATTTAGTTGGAGGATACATTACTCCCATGTTTCAGAACATTCTGGGACCAATCATATCAAATAAGTATATCAAATAAACCTGTCCAAAAGCTAGTGTTACTCTGTACAACTGTCCCATGGTACAAACTATGTAATATGTAATTAATTCATATTAATTAATGTTTATTTCGAAGTCAAAACTTATATTCGTTAATATTAGTTTATTGAAAAAATAAATAAATCTAAATAATTAATAGTGTTAAGAATATAGTTTTTGGTCTAAAAATGATTCGTAGATTTATGAATTTCAAAGTTTAAGCTTTTGACTTCCAAGTCAAATAGAATGTTTTGAGACATGGCATGATCCTTCACCTGAATTTGGACAGTTTTGTGTGTATGCAATAAGATAATGAACATTTCTACATGCATAGCTGTATACAGTTAGGGTGTGGTTCATTAGAAAATCAAAACATATATTTCGCTATATCTTCGTAAATACTGGGTTTATCGTTAAAATCTTAAGAACAAACTATGTTTATAACAATATTTCCAATCCTTCAAAATTTTTACTTCAATCAACGACTGGAACACAGCTAGTACGTGGTGAGTGACTGTGTGTTTATTTGAACGGACCTCATGTTCTACGGTTAATAGGGAGGATTGAAGAACATTTGAAGAAATTTTCCAAATCTTGCAAGGCGAACAACTTCAATAGCGAACAACTTACCATAAGGAAAATCTGCTAAAATACTAACAAATCATTGGAGAAATTTAGATTGTTAAACAATAATAAAACAGAACCGAACGGTTAAAAAGAAAATTGACATATTTTTAATTGATGATAAAATATTCGTGTACACTCCTGCCTTACTAATTTAATATTTAGACAAAACTGAATGTTTAATATAAATCAAATATTGACTCTGTAAAAAAAAAAAAAAAAAATGATGTTAATTAAATACCGTGAACGCAGCCTTAAATGAATGAGTAATGAAAAATTTCACGCTGGAAGATTCTTATTTTCAGGAATGCTCAGCTCTCTCGGGCATTATTCAAGAGAAGTATAAACGTAGAATATAGAAGACATATGTACATACTGATATTTTACAGATTAGGAAAATAAAAGTGACACATAAAATGCTAAATTGTTAACAAATGTTTTGGGCACGTGCCTCACAGAACATTCCTTGACAAAAAATCAAGAACTATTTTATGTATCACTTTGGTAAGTTATGGTAATGCAAAAAGTTTCCTATAAAACATTAAAACCATGCCCTATACTACCTCATGAAAGATTTCTACTCTTTCGAATAAATACAGTAATAATAAGGAAATGTATTAGAAGTAAACCCGTTATAATGGTCCAACAATCTATATAAATAAAACTCAAAGGTTTTCAAGTAACTCCATTCACTGGAATAATATTTTTCAGGTTACTCTAACTACAAGGGCATCAAAATCTTGTCTATTTGTCTCTGTCCGTTTGTTACTTAATCACTAAAAAAACGGCTCCGAGGATTTCCATGAACTTCTACTTTTGAGAGTCAAATAGTCTAAGGTACAACATAAATATGGGAACTAAGTAATTATTTTCATCTATGAGTGGGATTTTAGTGTAAAGTTATAACTCATATTTTGCTATGTAATATTGTCCTTCATAACGGCCCTCATTCTTGATTCATAGTGAAATAAATTTAAAATGGTGGATTAATATACTACAGTGTATTTGTGCTTGTTCTTGTGACCGAGTATGTACTATATATATTAAAAGTCGATATTTAAACGTTTTATGTAGAAAGAAAGATCAAGATCGTTAATGGCTAAAATCGAACAAGTGGGAGGGGGGAGGGGTTATAGGGAGATTGCACAAAATTCCAAATATCTCCGTTACTCTACGTCGGATTGAAAAATTGTATAGAACCAATCTTATTGAAAATTAAACGTACTATTAAACGTATATTGTTATATACATGTATTCTCTATCTTGAATATAACCGAGATATTTGAATTTTTTCAGTTTTGAGCCTTCAGCAAACCCCCATTTCTACTCATGTTATATTAGCAATAAGCTGTTGTATTATGACCCACTTCATTACAAGGTTAAATACCAAATATTGTTTTCATTGAGCTTTTACACAGTGAGATATATGAAAATACGTTCTGTTGGTCCTCTCCCCTCCCCCTTCTTTCGTTCTTGGATTACTAAAAATTTGAGTCGTTGAAATAAAACCGATTGTGATTCATTACAAATTACAGCCCTAACTTAAGTAAATTATTCATTTTCAATAAAATTAATGAGTTATATTCAGATATATTTCATTAATTGTCTTTCCGGACTATCTATCTATTCAGCACTACAAGGTTGGCTGGCATGTTTGTTTACAATTCAGCCGCTTTTCATTGTAGAGATCATTAACTAGTATTATAAAATGACTGAAAGATTTCTCATTACCGTTTGTATTTATTCACTTAACATTCACGGTAATGTTACCTGTATGTTTATTTATTTATTGTAACCTTCGCTTCGGAAATCTGCTTAGTTTACGCAGCCCCTGCGACTGATAGTCTTCACAACGTTTCATAGTTTTTCCTTTGCCTGCCTAGAGTGACTTATAAATAGAGAAGCTTCCTGAAGTGCAAGGGTGCATCCCGTCTCTGCGAGCAGGTGGCAGGTCAGTTACCACACTCAGGTATAAAATCAGTAATAAACGTTGTTTATTAGAGTTCTTTAGGTTTGCAAAATTAAACACACACAAGCTTCAGAGTTTTTATCACTGCACAATTCATTAACAATACACTACACACTTAGTTAATTGTTCTTAACTACTACTCACAGTTTGCTCTGATAGCTTCACTGTTCTTGTTATTACACAGTCCAATAACTCACTCACGATCACAGAAGTTCACAAAAAGACGGAACTGCGCTGATCTTCGCAAAGATAACGTCACTGCACTGTCCTTTACTTAAACACGGCACTATACTGTTCTTTTCATAAACACGGCACAAGACTGTTCTTCATATAAAACACTTTACCACACTTGACTAAGACGCTCTGTTTACTAAAGCTGCACT
This sequence comes from Riptortus pedestris, assembly GCA_019009955.1. Classification (NCBI taxonomy): domain Eukaryota; kingdom Metazoa; phylum Arthropoda; class Insecta; order Hemiptera; family Alydidae; genus Riptortus; species Riptortus pedestris. The sequence continues at coordinate 132,268,830 of CM032228.1, read as the reverse complement.
GAACGCACTGTTGATCACTTCATGAGAGCTGAGAACATACTGACTGACATGGGATTTTTCCCCCCTACACCTGACTAAAGAAGAAAGGCCAAAAGAAAAATCATGCGTAGAAGAAGGGCATGCGAAGAAAACTAAGCGAAAGAAAACGTGCAAGCATGCAAAATATAAACAAGTACCTTATGTACACACTCATATACACGGATATATACATACATACCGGGCTGTGATGTAGGATAGGATAAGGATTTTGAGTGAGGATTGCCTGTTTTCTGTAATTTTTTGGTAACTGACATGGGGCTAGCTGCGCCCTTTTTTATAGTTTGTCGGAAAACATCAAAGCGGAATTGTCTGGACTCTTCTAGATCTGGACTGGTATCTGGAGGACGGGTGAAGCCTTATTGCGGCCCCTTTGATCTCATCCGTACTTCCCAAATACGTGACTATCTCTGTTTAATTTTTCATGTATTTAGTTTTCGCAACAATAATATTCCTCTCAGTGGCTCACCCTCCCTGGAATTTGAATATACTACAACTAGAAAAAAGAAATATGCACTAATAGATTCACCAGTTTTGTATCCATACTTTGGTACCATTTAATTGATCTTTTCGGTAAATGAATTATTTTTATCGCCAACAACTCTTCAATAAATTGGATTTGACAAACAAAAACATCAAAAGTATGACTTCGGTCGTCGAAAAAAATATTAAATTTGTCTCTTAATTCATTTGTTCTTGAGCGTTGCTTAATTCGTTAAAGAGCTTCTGATTAAATAACATAAATTCTAAGGAAGCTATTTTAGAAGGTAGGAAAGAACCCAATTGATTCTTAGGTTTTTGGTTGAAGAACACTTCAAAAAGTTCATTTGTAAGACTTTTCACGTGAGTTATGGAGAATCAAAATGGGTATTTAAAGAAAGACCTATTGCATGTGAGAAGCATCTTTTTAGTGGATGAACTTGACGACTTTAATCAAACTCGAAGTAATATATTATAAGATGCCTTGAGATGGTAGATGTCAACTGCGTTCTGAGAAGTGGGATCCGCCAAGTTCCGTTGTTAGAATTGGAGAATGATGGCTCCAAAGGGAAGCCATTTCCCGAGTCCGGAGACGAGACTATGATTTGTGAACCACTTTCCTAACTCCCATAACTTTGTTTGTGGTACAAGAGACGGAATTCTCATACATAGAATAGTTGGGCTTATTATTTGGCCATATCTCTTCTTTTAACTCTTTGGTAAGGTAATCAAAGGCATGAAGAAATTAATGAAGTCAGAATCATTTTGAATTCATTGCTCAAACCTCATGCACCGATCCCCGGAGCTACCATCTTGAACTTCATATAGAAATAGAAATATCATGCTTTCAGAAGGAAGGAGACCGGAAAATTTGAAATTTAAAAATTGTGTTAGTATTTGTATGTGGTGTGCGTCAGTTCATGTGTGTGATTACAGTGTTCTAAAAGATTTTGGTCTGTGTTGAGATTTTATTTGGAGCGATACGATATTTCTTATCTAGGGTTAAATATGATCCAGGAGTTGACGAAAATCAGATCCTTTCAAAGCTGTATATATGCATTTGACGCTCTAGCGGTCGCAATATTTGTTTAACCGCTACCAAACTCGATTTTTAAACGATTTTTGGACCAGTGAACGGCTGAAATTGGACCAGTGGGAGGGGGGGCCTCGAAAATTCAAAATATCTCCCTTATTATGAAAATTGTTAAAGAATGAACCTTATTAAACTATTTATGTACAATTATTATTTTATACATTTATCTGCGGCTCAAACATTAAGCGAGTTATTCCTCTTTTCAGTCTTATGTAAACCCCCAATTCTACTAATAGGACTTTTACTAAGAAATAGAAAACGTGACGTACGAGCGCGTGGGAAATCTGCTTAGTTTACGCAGCCACTGCCTGATGGACATTTGCCATCATAAAATAAATAAATCTCGAACTTTCTTATCTCGTGCTCCCACATAAGGAATTTGTAGCCAGTGAAAGCGCTAGACCGTAAGCATTACTAACAAAATTAAGACCTTTACTGTTTAGAAATTCATCAGGAGCTGGACGAGTGAGACCGTTCATAATGGTTTCTTATGTTGTGCCCATTTTATATCTTAATTTTCCCCAGAAATCGTGGGTTATCATCTACTCTTGAATTTATAAATAAACCTATTATTAATTCATTCTTAGTGGCTGTGTTTTTAGGTAAGCACTAAGTATGTATTATCTTTCAAAAATATTTTTTAATTTAACTGGCCAATCAGTTATTCAACAAGAGCTCCAGGTTTCCTTATTGATTGAGGAGTTGGTCTTTATGAACTTATGTCGATTCCCACCAGGACAATAGGAATTTATTCAGAGACACTACCTAAATAAATTCCTCAGTCAGGCTAGAAAATGGTGGTAACCTGTCCCAGGTAAACATACTATCATAAAGTGGGTATTAATAAATAACAAGTAGTATACACCTGCAGGTATGTGATTATGGGATATAAGTTTATTACTTGTATTGAATATAGAGAGAAATGTGTGGTAATTTGATTACTTTGGAAATATAAAATTAGATAATGATTGATGAGAATCATTTGAACATTTAGCTCAATGTCACAGATATATTCTACATCTTAGTTACTCAACGGTGTTAAAATATTTGACTTTCCACTAAAACACAAAACTTCAAATACTTCTGGAATTAATTTGCCTGATAGATTAACTACTAACCCTCTCGGTCAAGGACGTTGTTTCGAAAAGAGTTATTAATTTTTGACTATAAAATATCTCCTTAATTTTCTATATTTCACCAGGATATCATTGCCAATATTGTTAGAACCAAATGTTAGCTTAAATATCAGCAAATAGCTACAGAGCTGCTAGCAGATTTCGCTTATGGGAGATCAGCTATTGAGATTGTACTCATGACACGATTTTCGAAAAAAGATCTTCTAATTGCCGTCGAATTTACCCAGGAGAAGACGAAAGTGAGGTTCGTTCAAAACTATATATATATATATATATATATATATATATATATATATTTGTTAACGTTTTAGCGAAAGAAAGATCAAGTTCGTTAACGGCTGAAATCGGACCAGGGGGGGGGGTTTAGAGGGGGAGAATTTTGAAAATTCGAAATATCTCCGTTACTATAAGTCGGACCGAAAAAGTGTATAAAATCAATCTTATTGAAAATTAAATACACTATAAATAATGTTATATACATTTATTCTCTATCTTGAATATTAACCGAGATATTTGCATTTTTCAGTTTTCAGCCTTCAGTAAACCCCCACTTCTACTAGTATTACATAAATAATGCTCTGTTATTTAATAAAAGATATTAATTGAAGCCTAAATACCAAATATTGTTTTCATTGAACTTTACCTTGTGAGATATATGCAAATACGTTCTGTTGACCCCCCTTCTTTTGTTTTTGGATTACTAAAATTTGAGTGATTGAGATAAAACTGATTATGATTCATTACAAATTACACCACAAGCTTTAGTAAATTGTTTTCAATAAAATTAATATGTTATATTCAAATATATTTCATTAATTGTTTGTCTTTCCGGTCTATCTATGCAGCGCTACGAGGTTGGCTTGCCTGTTTGTTTACAATTCAGCCTTGTATTGTACATTTACTGAGCATTCACGGCTAAGTTACCTGTATGTATATTAATCTATTGTAAACCTTCACGTGGGAAATCTGCTTAGTTTACGCAGCCCCTGCGTGACGGACTTTTATAGATCCTTACCAAACTCGATATTTAAACTTTTCATTAAAATAAAAGTTCAAATTGTTTAATTGCTAAAATTGGACCAGTGCGAGGGCCCCTGCCCTCCTAAGGGAGAGGGTTTAGGTGGTTGTAATGTCGTCAATTCAAAATATCTTTTTTTTTTCCGGTCAACGGTTATTCTTTCTCATACTCATGCTTTTTTAACAGCTTAACATTTCATCTGCCGCTTAAATTTCTTGTTATACTTTCATAGTGTTCTAACTCTGAGAGAAATAGAGAGTTGGGATATCAGTGTGCTTTTCCAGGACTTGGGAAATTAGCTTAGTTTACGCAGCACCTGTGTGTCAGACTTTTAGCAGATTTCCCTCAGGGGAAATCAGCTATTGAGTTTGTACTCATGACGGAATTTTCGAAATTTTTGTTCAAATGTCCATCGGTCCACCTAGTAGATGACGAAAATGAGGCCCGTTCAAAACTGTATATAATATAATAACACACCACATATAAATACAACCTGGTCGAAAACATCAGCACAATTATATATATATATATATATATATATATATATATATATATATATATATATATATATTTGTCTGTTACCTCTCTAGCGGTCGCAATTTTTCTTTGATCGTTACCAAACTCGATATTCAGTCGTTTTATGCAAAAAGAAAGATCAAGTTCGTTAACGGCTGAAATCGGACCAGTGAGAGGGGGGTTTAGAGGGGAGGATTTTCGAAAATTCGAAATATCTCCGTTACTATACGCCGGATCGAAAAGTTGTATAGAATTAATCTTATTGCAAATTAAATTTACTATAAATATTGTTATCGCTTGAATATTAAGCGAGATATTTGCATTTGTATTGTGTGTGTGGTCGGCAGGAGTCAGCTATGTTCGGGACATTCCGCCGAGAGCTAGGGCGGCCGTCTTCGTCTCTGATCGTCCCTCGTGAATAGGTTTTGAGATTCATTACTACTACTGTTGTTATTAGGCAGATTTCTCTATTGTAAAACTTCACGATGGAAATCTGCTTAGTTTACGCAGCCCCTGCGTGACGGACTTTTTTTTAATTCTTGTCAGTCTAGCTGTCACCTACCTGTCACATAGATATAGTGAAAAACAACTTTTTGTCTCTGTAAACCATTAAATGTATGGTTGTGAGCTCCTAAAGATATGCCGGGGACGGAATGACACAATAGACCTTCAGGTGAACAAATTCATATCTTGAAGCCCGAGCTTCGTTACATTTATTGGCGATGTTCTATTTTATTAATCTGCATTTTCGTCTAATACACAGTTGACTGAACATTATAACCTGTTTTCATTAATCAAAAGTACGTCACGCAGGGGCTACGTAAACTAAGCAGATTTCCCACGCGAAGGTTTACAATAGGTAAATATGCATATAGGTAACTCCACCGTCAATATTAAATAAATACAAACAGAAATAATAAATCTTTCCCCTCCTGACGGGAAACGTCTGAAATGTAAAAAAACAGGTTTGTCAGTTTCTCATCGGAAAGAAAAACAATTACTGAAATACATCAGAATATAGCAAATTAACCATATCTACTACTGTAATTTATAATGAATCAGAGTAACTTTTATGCGAATCAAACAAATTTTAGTAGTACAAGAATTTAAGACGGGAGGTCACCAGAACATATTTGCATGGATCTCGTTTAATAAAGGTCTCTTTAAAACAATATTTAGTATTTAATCTTTGAATAATGTGGTTTATTATATAACAGAGTATTGTTTAATTAAATAGCATGAGCCGAAGTGGGGGTTTGCTGAGGGCTGAAAAATGCAAATATTTTGGTTACTATTCAAAATAGAGAATAAATGTGTTTAACAACATTTATAGTATATTCAATTTGCAATAATATTGGTTCTATACAATTTTTCGATCCGACGTATAGTAACGGAGATATTTTGAATTTTCGAAAATCCCCCCTCTAACCCCCCTCCGATTTCAGCCATTAACGAACTTGATCTTCCTTTTTACATAAAACGACTTAATATCAAGTTTGGCAACGATCAAATAAAAATTGCGACCACTAGAGCGTTAAAAGACATATATATATATATATATATATATATATATATATATATATATATATATATATATATATATATATATATATATATATATATATATAAAATTTTGAACGGACCTCATTTTCGTCATCTCCTGGGTAGGATTGTTGGACATTTAAAGACATTTTACGGAAAGTGCGTCGTGAGTACGACCTCAATAGCTGATTTCCCTTAAGGGAAATCTGCTCAAATGGTGCAGCATTGAAAAGAAATACACTTAGAATTATATTCAAAGAATTTTCAGGCACAATCAATGATATAACTTGAATGTTTTATGAGGAATTCTCTAATTAGTGGCAAACAGATTCTGACATTTTGCAGCTAAATGAACAGTCTAAAAAACTCATGTCCACCCACGTGGCGCTCATTTTCCAATCATTACTAAACAATCGTCAAAACTGACTGCGTCCTTTTTTTAACTTCTGGAGTAAATTACGTCAGAGTACATTTTCTTTAGTTAAATCCCCTCCACCACACTATACAAAATCTTCGGAATAGCATGTGTTTAAAAATAAATAAAAATTCGGTTGGCTATCAATAGGATTGAAATAAAGAACTAGTATATATCAACGATAGACGAATCTAGTTCAATATATATATATGGTTCAAAGTTCAATGTATATTGGTGTGTGTGTGTGTGTGTGTGTGTGTATGTGTGTGTGTGTGTGTATGTGTGTGTGTGTGTGTGTGTGTGTGTGTGTGTGTGTACATATATATACGTTTGTGGACAGCTCTAGTCGTCGTAATTCATGTTTTATTGTTGCCAAACTCTATTTAGTGTAACTAAGATAGAGTTCCCTATCTGCTAATATATATATATATTAAAAGTGTTTGTGTGTGTTACTCTTCTTGGAAAGTGTATAATTTACGTTTAAATAATAAAGAAAGACAAAAAATAAATGGAATTAAGAAAGTAACATTAATCAATGGATTTTCATTTTTATTATTAACATTTAATATCAATCCTTATATTACTTATTAAATCCTAATATGTATCAACATTTGATACTTTTTTAGGATTTACTATTAAAAAACGAATTTGTTGAAGGATGTTCAAACTGGTTCAAGGTTTGTATATTCAGCTACTCAGCATTAGCCTCCATTGATAAGAATTATTTTGAGCGGGGGTTTAATACATGGCAGGTTTAGTCAATGATCAAGATAACCTTTGGCCAGGGCTGATAGAAGCTATTGAATTACTGTATAGGGCGATCGTTTGCAGGTAGAGTAGGAGCAGGCAGTTTCATTAATACTACAGAAAGGGAGGAGGTGGGATTCTGTTACCTATGCCGGACTCCTCTAAGTTATTAACCCATTCAGTGTGCCTTCTCAAACGCCTCCATCTGTCAAATGAAGCACACCTCATAGCTCCCTCCCACGAACTATCAAATAAACCACCTGTTAATGGTAATAACCCGGGTGGGCCTCATGCAGTACCGTTCATAGCCAACCGTTCTCGCATTTAGCAACAATCTGAATTCTTCTAATCTGTAATTGCAGACCATCAGAATAAACCTTCAGACAGCAAGTCGAGGAGGAGTTAGTCTTCGAACCCCCTTCACATTCTCTCTAATTATGAAGATAATTATCTTTTATGAAGTAATAGTTTCTATAATGGAAAAATTCCGTTACGCAGGGGCTGGGTTAACTAAGCAGATTTTCCACCTGCGACACATATTTGCATTTCCCTTAAAACTAAAAAGTTGAATGACAACAATATTTGGTATTTGAGCTTCAAATAAAGTGCTTCATAACATAATAGATTATTGTTAATATAAGATGAGTAGGAGTGGGGCTTTACTAATGACCGAAAACTAAAAAATGCAAATATCTCAGTTAATAATCAAGATAGTGAAAAAATTTACATAACAATATTTATAGAATATTACATTTGCAATAAGATTGGTTTTTTTACAAATTTTCGATCCGACGCATAATAACGGAGATATTAAGAATTTTCGAAATCATCCACCTCTAAACCCCCCCCCCTCCCCCTGGTCTGATTTCAGCCGTTAACGAACTTGATCTTTCTTTTTACATAAAACGACTAAACTAGATATTTATTTATTTGGTAACGATTAAACAATAATTGCGACCGCTCGAGCGGTAACAGACAAATATATATATATATATATATATATATATATATATATATATATATATATATATATACATACAGTATTGAACGGGGCTCATTTTCGTCATCTCCCGGATGGGATCGATGAAGTCTGCTAAAACTAGGATAATTTATCATAAGCACATCATTAGATTATAATTGATACTGAATTTCTATTCTGTTTGACGGGGAGGCTTTTTGCTCGGAATGAGGTAGTCACTTTCAATCAACATAATCAAAGTCTTCAATGCAATAACTTAGAGGTAGCCATAAAGAAAATATTAACTGTATTGCCAATACCGTGTACGTTAAGCCAGAACTTGTATGCTGTATTTCGCACAAGCGTTGGAACTAAAACCCAGGAAAACAAAAATGTTTTTATCCACAAATAGGCAACAGCCTTAGAGTGAGGCGAAAGGATATTGAGATATCTTGGGCATATAACTGAAGAGTAAAGAAATAACAGAACTGAAGGAACATCAAATTACATATAATTGATATTTTGAATGAAAAATTTAATAATAATCTATTGAATTTAATTCTTATTATTATTTTTCATGATTTTTATTTAATGCTAAGCTCAACCTACTTACAGATAAAAATATTCTCACATCATACACGTTTAGAGGTTTTACATTGTTACGCCTCTCTATTCACTCTGGTCTTACAGGTGACATTTATGACAGCTGAAACATAAGTTCAAGTTAGCTGTCCTCAATAATAGAGATGAGTCATTATAAACACTGATAAATATAGAATAGAGATAAAAATTTAAATTGCACTTCAGATAGCAGCTCGTCTGGTAGGATACGTGTAACACCAACTGTACCTTCGAAAATTGAGCACTTTACTATTTTATTATTTTTACCTTATGATTAAAATGACGAAGTTCATGTGAGTCCACGATAATATTTTTTAAAAAAAATAATATACTTAAAAAAGGATAGATACAAATATATTTTCAATATCGCTGTAAAGTAAATTCGTAATGGGAATAGAATTACATGGATGAATTTAAAACAGTGATTTTAGTGGAACCGTGATTCATTTATATAATATAAATTAAATCAGGGGAAATATTATAGATGAGGTAGCTAAGTGGAATGTAAATTAGATCTTCCATTAACAGGGATATTGTGAATACTAGTAGATTCAGTAAAAGAAAAAAAAAAAAAAGAATCTATTTTAATTTGGTGGAAAAAAAGTTTTCCAAAAATGTTTTTGAATAAAACAATGTACTTGAATGTTCAATTTTGGTTTAATACTAATGGAGATATCAATTGGCTCCTATAAATCTGTTGATTCCTAATGAACCATTGCAAATACAAAGACAAATATAAGAATATTGTTTTGGGAAATTTTTCTTCTTGTTACTGGTGCATGAACGGACGTGATATATGTGCCTGTACGGGGAAGATAATTTTTAGTCTACATTTATTTTATTTCCTACTCCTGATCTCGGGAACATTTCACGTACCGCTTAAATTTCAAGATATATTTTCATAGGCTTGTTATGCATGGAGAAATAGAGATATTTCATTATCAGTGTGCTATTCCAGCACGTGGGAAATCAGCTGTTTCCGCAGCACCTTAATGACAGAATTTTTCTTTCATGCATTCTTAATTGATTGTATTCGCATATTTTTTAACAATTGTTATCCACAATTTTATTTATGTCTATTCAAATTGCGATTACCTATAAAAAGAGCTTTTAGGATGAAGGAAGCCATCGAAAACCGACTTTCCAATAAACTACTATAATAGAAAAATAAACCGAACATGCGTCTCGACCAACGAGCATCAATCAGAAATTTGCTTTAGGCAGCACGACTCTAAACAGGCACTGATGGTGGAGCCTATTTCGTTAAAGTTCTTTGCATAATGAATACTTGTAGAGAATATTTCTATTTGACCATATTTTTTAATGGTCTGATAAATTGTTTCCTCTGCTGCAGCATCTCTGGAGAAATGGCTATTAGTTTCGCAAAATCAATGTAAATAACGTATAAAAATATATATGAAATTTATGCAAATATGAATCTCAACGCTTGTCTGAATTCCTCCAAATTCACCAGAAGTGGCTGTTGTATTTTACATACTTTTTCTAGAGTGGAGGCTGAATTTTAAGTCAAAACATGAACATAATTCGATCTCTGACCCAACAATGATGGCATCTTGTTGATGACTGATCTTGTTCATCAGTCGAGCAGTGTTTCCTTCTAACTGGAGAAAGAAAAACGACTTCAATGTCGTAATATATATTGAATATCTCAGAAATAAATCATTGTACCAGAATGTTTCAACAATAAAGAAAACACTGGTGTCAGTATGGGGGGCTCGGTTTTTTTCTCCAAAGAAATACTATTTTTTATGTACTAGGTGGGTGGCCTGTTAAATTTTGAGAGTGAAAATGCCTCCCTTTGTTTCATGAAATACCAAATTTTCATTATAAATGGACCCGAAATTAATTAATACGGAAGGAGATTAAAGTGCTTCCATAGTCAACTAATCTTGGGAAGAAAGGAGGCGGTGGTCAGAGCTCTATAATTATTATTAACCTCTCTTTTGATCCAACAATTAGTTACTGCATTACTAGCCTCCGTCAACGAGGTTTTCCTTCCCCATTGTCTCTTTCCGTTTTAATAACCCAATCCCCTTCCACCCTTACTCACGATAAACCTTCAAATCTTTTTACTAAAAGATAGTGGAAAGGCAATAAAGAATTCCTTTACCTAAAGAATTACGGGAAATTTTTCATTAAAATTATTAATTTTGTGCAATTAATCTACCTTCATTGACATCTTATGAAACCTCAACATCAAGCTTTGGGTGATTCGAAACATATCTAGAACATTGAAATCAGGATTCTTTTTTGGTAAAGTCCATATGAATGTCATGATTTGCTATCAAAGAGCTTGTATATCATCTTTATTTAAAACCTTTACATTTATCCTTGGGGATTGATATCAGATTTAGTAGAAAATAATTTAATTGACTTGAAAGAGCCTTGCAAAAATCATATAATCTTTTGCGATATTTAAAGAAATATTATTATCATTTATCATATTTGCTGCTTCCTTGGCTGCCTTATCTGCGATCTCATTTCCTGGTATCCCAGAGTGGGCCGGAGTCTAAAGGAATTGTACTGATTTATTAAGAGAATATAATATATCCAAGTAATTTCTAATGCGGTTGAGTGTTTGCCCCGATTTCATGAAATTTTCTATGCTTTTCAGAGCGGAGAATGAGTCAGAGCATAAGAGCTATAGAGGAGTTATTGCATTCAATGGCTAATTTCAATGCTGAAGATATTGCCTGAAGTTCAGCTGTGTATATAGATGTGGATGGAGGTAGTTTATATTTTTTTAATTCTGTCATTTATAAATGTAAAACCAACGTCTTCTCCTTTCTTTGAACCATTAGTATACATTGTGGCAAAGTGGCAGTAATGCTCTAGAATTTCGAGAGCTTTTGACCAAATTGACATGGGGTCTTCTTTCATTAAAGTGAAGTCAATTTTCGGTGGCTTCCGTTTCCAAGGTGGATTCTCATGCGTTGAGTTGTTTAGTTGTATTTCATGAGTTTCATTGATTACAACGTTTCTCTTATTCCAAAAGGTGCAAGATTGGTTTTCATTGAAGAGCCTGTTCCTTGGTTTAAATACATAATTTTTGACTGGATTTGTAGTTTGGGTTTTCATATTTGCTACGTAGGAGCTCATTAATTCTCTTCTCCGGAATGCCAGTAGAGGTTATTGATGCTTCTGCACAGAGACTGATGACGGGACTAGTTCTAAAGGCGCCTGTAGATAGTCTTATTCCTGTATGATGGATCGTGTCTAAGAGTTGGAGATGGTTACTCTTTACGGAGGAATATACCATCCTAGCATAGTCAATCTTTGATCGAACTAAGCTAGTATAGAGCATTAGCATTGTTTTGCGGTCAGCTCTCCAAGAGGTTTTGGCAAGTACTTTCAAGATTCTAAGTCTCTTGGTGCATTCTTCTTGTAGATAGGTAATATGTTTTATCCATGATAGTTTTGTATCAAGGACTAAACCTAGGAATTTAACATTATCATTGAATGATAATCTATTTCCATACATGAATAGGTCTGGATGAGAGCTAGGGCTCCTTTTCCTAGAGAATAATATACATTTAGTCTTCTCAGTAGAGAAGCGAAGCTTGTTATTCTCTGCCCACGATTGGAGTCTGTTCAAACATTCTGCAGTACTCGTCTCATCCACTCTTAGTTGTTGAATTGGAAAGATCATCTACAAATAGGAATGCTTTCACTGGCCTAGGGATTACATCTATGATGGAATCAATTGAAATAGCAAATATCCTGCACTGGAGGTGAAATTGTTGCAAAATGGTTAACAAACGATTCAGAGAGGCTTTGTGGGTCACTTATTATTAGGGACATTCTATGAAAAAGCTCAATATGATTTGAGGTTGGGGGGGGGAGGGGGGGGTGCTACAATCTCTTTTCCTCACCTCGCTTTTTCAAAATAAATTGAATTATTTTTAGGGCACCACTGTTATTTGTTTACACCGAAAATTTTAAATTTTAATATAATATTAACACTGAAGCAGGAGGGGATGTTATCGGGAGGCTAACTTAGTTAATCGTGTTTACTTATTTCCTGTGAAAAGTTGAATTTTACTTTCTACTCACTTTTACTACTATGTTTATAAGTAAGCTCGGATTAGTTTTTGACAGGAAAATGTACATTATAGATGATATTCAATTATAATAAATGCTATACATGATTATGATTTAAATTATTGGCAATGTGTCAAACATTGGAGAGGGCCTAATTTTCATTTATTCTTCAAAACTAAAATTTCTATTCTATAAGCCTCCTACCTGACCTCATTGGAAAACTATGCGCCCAGACAGGATGTGTAGTTGTAAACATTGAAGCCTTGCCAAAAAAAAAAAAGCCATCATCGTTCAGCCTCAAATGAGTTTCTGAGCGAAGGTAGGTAGGTCCTTAGACGCCCTAGCATTCGCTATTTTTGTTCGATCGTTGCCAAACTCGATATTTAAGTGTTTTATGTAAAACTAAAGATTAAGTTCCTTAATGGCTGAAATCCCAACACTCGGAGGGGGAGTTTACAGGTGGGAATTTCGAAAATCTTAATATCTTCATTATACGTCGGATCGAAACATTGTATAGAACCAATATTATTGCAAATGTAATGTTCTATAAATGTTGCCAGATATATTTTTTCACTGTCTTGATTATTAATCGCGATATTTGCATTTTTTATATTATGAAGCCCGTATTTGAGCTTAAATACCAAGTACTGTTTTCATTGAACTTTTACGTTTTGAGATCTATTCAAATGCCTGACCAAGTTGGAAATCTGCTTAGTTAACGCAGACCATGCATGACGGACTTTTAAATGGTAGAAATAATGCATATTATTTTGGAAGTTTTAAGTATTTAATTGATGCTAGATGGTAGACGGTGTGACAAGTGATCATGCACTGTAATTACATAGTTTACATAATCGAATTTAATGTATATACATAATATTGATTTATTTATCTTCAGAAATTATTAAAGATTTCGCAATATGGTGTGTCCATAAGCTGATAAAAATTAAATTGATAATATTGATACGGCATCTTTAATCTTGCGAATACTAGACACATGTCAAGGCTGGCATTGTTTGCTAATTAGATTCAAGTACGTACTTAAACTCTCATCTTAATAGAAGTACGGTCTTCTTTTAGGTTTATTACATAATGTATATACCCATTCTCTTTCAGTAGTGATAAGATCCCTGGGCAGATAATGTATTCGTAAAATTGTCTCAATAGATTGCCGAGATATTTGTCTGTCTTGGCACATATTGACTCATTAATTAAGATCAACGTCATGAATATTACTAGAAGTACGTCTCTCAGTCGTCCTTTCTTTTACCTTGGCCGAATTCCAAAGAATAAGGATTAGCATTTAAGAGTATCAGATGATTTTTTAGTGGAGCTAAAAGTAATACCTTGCATTTTATCAGGAGTTTAATTTCAATTCGTGCTGTTTAACAAGCAAAGATAAAAGGGTAGCTACGAGACTTTTATCCAAACAATTTGTCAAAACATAGAAGGTTTCATTAGTGTTATCAGTGACTTCTGTTTTGACAGAGCCCAACTGCTCTGTGCAGTATTGAGATGGGTAGGAGCTTTCAAAATTGAATAAAGAGGATATGGATACGGATATTAATACATTAAATAGAAAAAGTCCTGAGACTAGTTTAACTGAGAGCTGGAATGTCATTGAAGCACAGGATATAAATAATGTGTCTGAAGGGAGTGATGGTGAAAGTATTGAAGTGATAGATGAAGAGGCCCAGCAGAAAGAGCATATTCCTTCAGTTAAAGGTACATTTAAAAAATAAACGTTTTGCTTAATTCAATATAATCTGATTTCCAAAAAATCACTTTATTTTCCAGATTCGGGTGACTCCCCTAATATTGATGACAAAGAACAAGCCACCTTGGAATATAGTAAAGTTGTTAGTGATAGAGTAGCAACCAATGTTATTAAAGATAGAAGTGTTGTTCCCTTATCTCGTGATGAAACTGGAGGAATCAATTTACTAAGTGCATGTGGGCTTCTTGCATTGTTATTTGCAGTACTATTTGCTGGTGCCTCATTTTCAGTATTTCTCCTTAAAGTAGAGGAGTTAGCAGTTGGTAAGTAGACTTATCATACACTCTTATCAATTTGATAATAAGTCATATTATAACTTATGCTTATCTTTGGTTTTGATGATTTTATCCTTAGTGCCTGATGATTTTATCTTTTACCAATTTTGCTTTGGTTAAAGGATAGTCATTGTAACATTTTGAAAGGACAGAGCTGTCCTCTACAAAAAGATCTGTCAAGTTGTTTTATTTATTAAATTTTACCATATTTCAAAATTGCTTAAGTGTGGGAAGTTTTATGTATTCAAAATGTTTGTCAAATAACTAGCTTTCAATACCAGTACTGCTTGGATTCTATTTTGTTAATCAACATATACTTTAATTTTCTTCCTTTCATTGTTTACCTCATATTTTTTTAATTGTACTTTTATGTTTGATCTCCAATTTTCCTGACAGATGTAGCTAATATTTCTAAATTGCTTACAGTTGATACTAAAATTAGCCATCTTGTTACACCTCTCCATTGTGGTATTTGAGCTGCATTTATTTTCTGTAATTAGAGTTAGTTTCCCAATTCAGACTTTCAAAATACCTTGTTCACATGAGGTCTAAATCTTCTGCTGTCATTCATAAAGTGGTTAGCCCATTCTCGCACCAACGAACCATAGATAGGTTTCTTTTATTTTCTTTGATAACCAGATTTCTTGAAGACAAATCAATCATTTTTCAAAATGTTATAAATTATGTTTTGGCAATGTTTCCATATGTTATGTTATTAGAAGTATCATTTAACTGGTACATCATGAAAACCAATCTTTTATTATTTATTAACATCCACTTTTTGCTAATATGGCTAATTGGGATAAAAATATAAATAAATTGGATGGAGTTTTGGTTAGCCATATGTGTTGTCACTGTAGTTATTTATTAACTTTGTGCTGGTATGGCCAATCAGGATGGGTTATCTATAGGCTACCATCCTTTTCTAACCCAGGGTAGGACTAAGGATTTTCTAGTTAAAACTCATGGATAACTTTTAAGATAGTCACTATCCATGCTCAATTCTCACACAGGCCTAGGAATTTATTTGGTTACAATCCCGTCAACTAAACTCCTTATATATTTATATTAGTTATATCGATTTTGTTTTCCATAAACAGAGTTCATTTGGAAATGGAAAAGTAAAAAGGAGCCAGAACACCACAAAAATCGTTATAAATACAAATTGGCTCACCATTAGTACTATTATCGAAAAAGAAAAAAGAAAAAAAAGGGGAAAATGCTGTGTCATATAGATACCAACGTTAGTTATGATTTCTTTAAAAATAAAAAAATAAATTAATTGGAAATGATAATGACTGCTAACTGGATAACAATAAGGAACATACAGAATTTCATGAAGATATTATTCTTAGTGATGAAGACATTGAGCTTGCTGCTTAAGGTATATCACTGAATTCCGCTCAAGGGCCAGGTAGTATTTTTATTAGAACAATAAGAGACTCTGGATGCAATAAAACTAAAACATACATAGCTAGTTATTTGTTGAAATGGAATGTAGTTCCTGAGTTATTCCAAAAAGGCAGAACCTTCCTAATATATAAGACTGGCAACAAAAATATTCTTTCAAATTATTACCCCATAACAATTTACAGTACTCTAAAAAGAATCATTGAACAAGCTATTGACAAGAAAGCAGAGCAATATGTTTAACTGTCTTCCTCATCAAAGAGGATTTGTTGCACGCCCAGGATCTTTTATAAATTCATCAATAACTAATGCCTGCATTTAGGGAGCTGAAATGAAGAAAAAAGACTGCTGTATTCTTTATCTTGATGATAAAAAAAGCTTTTGGCAATATTGGGCACTAATTTATAAAGGAAGACTTTCGAAACATTTTCAATTCCAATGAACATTCAAAAATGAATCGGCACTCTTTTTATGGAATACAAAATCTATATATTGTGGCCGAAAAGAAGCAAAAGTGAATTAATTCAAGTATTGAAGGGAGCGGCTCAAGGAGCGCCATTATCACCTCTGCTCTTTAATCTAGGAATTGATTTCCTGTTACAAGAATTGACTGAAAACAACACTGAATATGGATAATAAATGTTGGACATTTTGTCTAACTTAACCTGCTAAAGTGCTCTGCTAAAAATGGGACTTACAGTCAATATAGAGAATTTATACTCTATAGCATACTATAACCATCAATACAATATATAATACTGTCTACACCGGGGATGAGCATCACGCGGGCCCGCATGCAGCCCTTTCAACATGTCCATGCCAAGCATTTCTAAAATTGAATTTATTTCATCCACTTTCTCCCATCAATATATTGTTATAAAATTAATTATAATAAAATGCTAGTACATACTAAACCTAAACAATTTTTTGTTGCGAGTTACTCACTTTTGTTCAAACGTACAATACGAACTCGTTAAATCACCGTGAATTTATAGAAGTCTTGAAAGATTTAGAACCTGAATATGGCGACAAGGTTTTTAATACCGAAGTACGTTGGCTTAGTAGAGGTGCAATGCTAAAAAGAGTATACAACTTAAAAAGCGAAATACAATTGTTCGTGGATATGAAGGGCCTTTTCTCATTTTGGTAAAGAAGAATGGATGTGTGATTTTGGAATTACGTCTGTTCGGAAGTACGTACGTTTGTGAACAATTATTTTCAACCATTAAATTAATCAAAAATGACCACCGATCAAGACTGATTGATGCACGATTAGAAAGCTGCATACGTGTAGCTACTTCATCAATTCCAGCTGATATTAATCAGCTTGTTTTGAATAAACAGTGCCAAATTTCTCATTAAAAATTTCAAGTAAATTCATTTTTCTGTTCTTTATTGTTTGTTTTTATTTTGCATGAAAATGTTTATATGAAATCTTTACTTTTTTTAAAATTTTATTTATCTTATACTAATGTTTATTATAAATAAAGTGTTTTAAATTAAGTGTTACTTTATGTGCGGCCTGCCAAAAAATTTTAAAATTTAGAATGGCCCGTTGATTAAAAAGGTTCCTCACCCCTGGTCTACACAATATTGATGGTGGAATCGTTTTTTTTTTTATTTTCTACTGATATATAGTCTCTGAAAGCATAAATTTATTTATTTAAGATTTTTTATCGAAATTTCGCAGTACTTTATCATTTCACATAAAGATGAAAAGAAACAATTTTTGGCTTTGGGGTCTGTTCATTTTTATGTTTTCAAGCTTAAACAACTGAACTGAATTTGATGAAATTAGGTACAACTATTACCAGTGGGGGAATCTGCTTAGTTTATGCAGCCCCTGGGTGACGGACTTTTCTTTTAATAATCTCTCTCTTGTATCCTAAAAGTATTCTTTCTGTCTATTGTTTCATAATTAATCACTGTTATTATTTAATTTTATTGATATCAAAAGGATAACAATTATATTCTAAAATGTTGACAATCTTAATTCCAGGTACATTGAGTTACTTCAGTTCATCTAAAACAATAGAGCGTAATGAGAATGAGTTTCGTAAGTAACTGTAATAAATACTGTAAATTATAGGTTATATATTTATACTTGTGGAAATTTCTTTTTGCCTTCATCCAAACATTTCTTTTTGTTTCATTTCAAATAAATTTTTATTTTGTAATGAAGTTTTCATTTTGGTTATAGATTTCAATTCCATATTTATTTTTCATTTCCAGAAGAGCTTTTAAATCAGATAAAAGCTTACAAAGAAGAGAGTACAGATTTGAAGAACTTAGTGGCAGACCTTAATTCAGGTAATAACAGAATTTTAATATCTACACATAATGTAAACTTCAATTGACTACTCTCCACTAAATGGTTACTATGTATAATGCAATAAAAAATTTTAATACTTTCAGAACTGGGTTGCATTTACAGTACCTTCTACACTAATTCTGTACCCCATTATTATAAAAGGCCATGATTTTCTTCCTTAAAATGAGGATTTGTACTTTCCTATTCAGTATACATTTCATTTTGTGGAAACTCTATCTTGGGCCATAATATGATATATTTTTTTCTGAACACCATGCGTTGTAGTTTTCATACACATACTAGCTGATGTCTCTCACTAGTCTATGCCGCCGAGCCCTTGCAATGGTTTTGGATTCAGGTGGAATTCTGACTTTGACATGGAGTACTGTTTTCTGGTGCCTTTCAATCAGACAAGGAAGAACCACTAAATGTCCTTCTTTAACCTTTCCTCTAGTGTCTTTCAGTGAATTTAGGGACTTTCCTGCACTGAAGCAACTGTAAGTCAAAGCTTTTAGGTACATTCAAATTCTGGATAATCTGTGAAACTTTTCTCTAAGAAATTTAAATGCCTCACTCTTTATTGCTGAGCTACAGGATTTAATTTTTTTTTTCATATTTTTAAATTTCTTCAATTAATTATTTAATAATAAAAATAAAATAAAGAAGTTTATTGAAAATAAAAATTATTTCTGTGTCAGTTTCATAGATTGCTAAAACTATAAGTGCTTTTTTATATTTAGCAGCTATATGGAATAATGTCAACACAAGTAAAACTATTAAGTTTTTGCAGAAATTCTCTTATTCAAAGTGTTTGGCATGTTCAAATGTATATAGTTAAGCCATGTTTTGATGGATTCTGTTAAATTTTTTTTTTTCTATTTTTTTCTAGCTGTCTTGACTTTGAAGAAAGAATTAGTCTCTCAGAAAAATGTTGATAACTGCAAGCCTGATGCTAAAGAAAATAGCATCCCTTTGTTTGTCAACAAGAAGGACTCATTATTTGAACAGATATTAAATGTACACACTGATAATTATTCAAATGAAAATAACTCCCATGAAACTGCAATGCCGCATGAAAATTACTTTAGGATTATTGAAGAAACTTTGTTCCAATTAAGCAATGAAAACAAAAGGAAAGATGATATGGAAACCATTAAAATGTTCTCACAAATTCCAAAGCATTTGTCTGTTCTCTTAAAGTTTGAATCTACAAATCATAATTACAATGAATTCATTGAAATTTGGAAAGAAAGGCTTTTAAGAGCTAATGAAAAATTAGTTACTGACATTAGACAAATGCAGTTAAAGATGAAATTGCATATTATTAAGAGTCTAAGGAATACTCAAAAGCATTTTTTTGAAAAACTTTGTGAATTGAAATATATGAAGAATCCTGAGTGTTATGAAACTTTTATTAAGCCCTATGAAATAAGCAATGGAAATGATGATAAAAATGCCTTTTCCAAAGATCAAGAATGTAAAAATACACCCTCAAATAAAAAAATAAAAAATGATAATGGTCATAACCCATCTACTACCAAAAAGAAACAAACTGCTGAAAATCGGAAGCTTAATTTTAATGATAATAATAAAGGTATGCAGGATGAGAATGAACAATTCCACACAAACACAATTCCTACTTTATCTATAAGTAGAGAAAACATTAGTGAAAAAAATATTCAAACTAATTTTGTTCCAGGTAATTCTCATGATTCTGCCAAAGTAAAAGCAAATCAAGAAACAAAACAAAAAAAAAATCAGAAGCCTCACCTAAACTCTGAGAAGAGTAGAGTAGGAAACGTTAAAATTGATAAAGGTATGAAAAGTGAATTATTAAAAGAACGAAATATGGCCAAAATTAATTCATTTTCATATTTCAGTGAGGCCAACTATGATCAAAGTGAAAAAAAGCAAGATGATGGGACAGAAGTTGGAAAGGATCCAAAGTACCAAGAATTTTTAAATCACAAGGGTGAGAGTTCCTCTTGGTTCTTGAAAATGGGCAAACACCGATCTAAAATTAGGGACTCTCGAGCCAGAGGAGATTGGTTATTTGAGAGAGCAAGATATCGTCGGAGAAGGGGCTTCTTCTATCTATGACGAAATCATACTGTACACCATACCAGTTAGTTTCAAAGAGACTATCAAATTCTTCAGAATTATCTGACTTGTGATATTTTAATGTTTTAACCTTTGAATCTCATTGTAACTAGTTTTAAAAGAATTATATGAAATTCTTATTTTACCTACTTAACACAAATGTTGTTTTATATCTAATTGTGATATTTTATTTTGTAAATGGTTATATTTTATTTTTATTTTGTCATATCGATAATGACAAACAAATTTTGTTTTTAAAGTATTACTTCTGTTTTCTGTGCTATTGAAGTAATAATTTTGTAATTATTTTTTTATAATAAAATAACTACTTAATGTTCATCCTTTCTTCAATGGTTCCCATTATGATTTTACCAGATGAGAATACCTCATTAGAACTGAGAATTTATTTTGTATATGTTTTAAGGACATTAATTGATTTCAATTTATAAATTTTGACCTCCAGTTTCAAGTATAAATTGAATAGAGAATTGTTTTGTATATGTATCAAGGGTAGGAAGGTTACTTGATGAGAAATTATTTAAGATCAGAGGGTAGTCAGCCCACGTCCTCAAAATCAGGTGAAACGGCTGGAGTGCCTTGACTCACTCCCCCATCCAGAGCAGAGAATCCAAAACAATGGACCAAGGCAACTATTTACCATTGCGTATGAAGGGAAACCAACTAGAGTTCCAAACTATAGAGGAATTACCCTCCTGTCCTGCATGTACAAAGTATTCTGAAGTATATTATTGGCTAGGCTTGCACCTCACTTAGAGAACTAGGTGCCTACAAGGCAGGATTCAGAGAAGGCAAATACAACAGCCTGTTAGCAGATTTCCCTTAAGGGTAATCAGCTATTGAGGTCATACTCATGACGCGATTTTCGAAAATTTTCTTCAAATGTCCATCGATCCTACTCAGGAGATGACAAAAATGAGGTCCGTTCAAAATTATATATATATATATATATATATATATATATATATATATATATATATATATATACTAGCACAGATACCCGGCTTCGCCCGGGAATTGATTTGAGGCTGAATGGTGATGGTATATTTTTGGCAAGGCTTTACTTTGCACAATATTTTGACATTTACCCGTCCCAGTGTTTAGGGTTAATACCGGTCGTTGCTGTGGATTTGTTAATAATAAAATTATTTTTTTTTATGTAAGACTTCACTGTCCTCCATATTGTCATATTTCCCGTCTCCTGTGCATTAAGCATAGATTTGAATTATTAATGAGAAAATATTGCCATATATTTGAATCATTTTTTACAACATTTACATTTTTGAGGTACCTGGTAGTTCATATTGAAAAGAAGTGTTGAGCAAATGTCTCTAAATAACAAAATAAACAACTTTTGTTATGTGCATATTTGCCGAAACCCCAAGAGGAAATCACTATTATTAATTTCAGGCCTCCCTTACAACCCCCACTCCTGCCCGCCCCTAGAAATGTTGGTATGGCTTATTATAAGGAAGGCGTTAGTGCTAATACACATACTGAGTTTGGTTTAGTTCGGTTGAGTCTTTTGTGCCAAATAAAATTGTTGACTCCCGCTATAATTTTTAGCGTACAACGCCTTTATACTTCGGTATACGGCGATAGTGCATATAAAAAAAAGTTTCTCTAAATAACAAAATAAACAACTTTTGTTATGTGCATATTTGCCGAAAATGCAATAGGAAACGAAATATCACTATTATTAATTTCAGGCCTCCCTTATAACCCCCACTCCTGCCCGCCCCTAGAAATGTTGGTATGGCTTATTATAAGGAAGGCGTTAGTGCTAATACACATACTGAGTTTGGTTTAGTTCGGTTGAGTCTTTTGTGCCAAATAAAATTGTTGACTCCCGCTATAATTTTTAGCGTACAACGCCTTTATACTTCGGTATACGGCGATAGTGCATATAAAAAAAAGTTTCTCTAAATAACAAAATAAACAACTTTTGTTATGTGCATATTTGCCGAAAATGCAATAGGAAACGAAATATCACTATTATTAATTTCAGGCCTCCCTTACAACCCCCACTCCTGCCCGTCCCTAGAAATGTTCGTATGGCTTATTATAAGGAAGGCTTTAGTGCTAATTAACATACCGAGTTTGGTTTAGTTCGGTTGAGTCTTTTGTGCCAAATAAAATTGTGGACTCCCACTATAGTTTTTAGCGTACAACGCCTTTATACTTCGGTATACGGCGATAGTGCATATAAAAAAAAGTTTCTCTAAATAACAAAATAAACAACTTTTGTTATGTGCATATTTGCCGAAAATGCAATAGGAAACGAAATATCACTATTATTAATTTCAGGCCTCCCTTACAACCCCCACTCCTGCCCGTCCCTAGAAATGTTCGTATGGCTTATTATAAGGAAGGCTTTAGTGCTAATTAACATACCGAGTTTGGTTTAGTTCGGTTGAGTCTTTTGTGCCAAATAAAATTGTGGACTCCCACTATAGTTTTTAGCGTATAACTCATTTATACTTCCGTATACGGCAAAAGTGAATATAACAAAAGTTACTCTAAATTACAAAATAAACAACTTTTGTTATGAGCATATTTGCTGAAAAAGCAATAGGAAACGAAATATAGCTATTTTTAATTTCAGGCCTCCCTTATAACCCCCACTCCTGTTTGTCCTAGAGAATATTAATATAGCCTGAAGTCTAAGTTGGGTTAGTAGTAATATACATACCAAGTTTCATAAAGTTCGGTTCAGCCATTTATGCATGAAAAGGTAACAAACAAACATACACGAAAGAAACAAAATGCAGTTATGGTGTCTATGACATGTGAAACGAAAAGTTATCGTGAAATTTCGCGAAAAAAATAAATGTACAGACAGAGGTTACAATTTTATATATATATAGATATTTGTCTGTTAACGCTCTAGCGGTCGCAATTTTTGTTTGATCGTTACCAAACTTGATATTTAGTCGTTTTATGCAAAAAGACAGATCAAGTTTGTTAATGGCTGAAATCGGACCAGTGGGAGGGGGAATTTTTGAAAATTCAAAATATCTCCGTTACTATTCGTCGGATCAAAACATTGTATAGAATCAATCTTATTGTAAATTAAATTTACTATAAATATTGTTCTATACATTTACTCTCTATCTTGAATATTAACTGAGATATTTGCATTTTTATTAAATTTGGACCGGTAACGGAAGACTGAATTTCCCGCCAAAAGCTAGTTCGGCCCTTTGCTGTAACTGTTCGGCTCTTGTATGGAGATTTCTCTATTGTATAACTTTACGTGGGAAATCTGCTTAGTTTACGCAGCCCCTGCGTGACGGACTTTTTTCAATAGAGAATTGTCTACTATTTGACTTAGCTGAAGAAAAAGCAGTGAGGGACTCAGGTATACAAACCAATTGTACCTTGTTCGATAAGCATGTGCAACTCTTCGGATATGCTGATGACATTGACATAATGGTGAGATATGAGCAGGCATTACCCTTTAAGCTGCTGCTAAGAAACTAGGCCTACATTTAAATGAAGGCGAAGACCAAGTACATGCAAATCAGAGGAGGAAATACTGGCCACCTGGAAATCAGTTCATATAAGTTTGAGCGAGTGAACAGCTTCGTATACTTGGGCACAAAGCCAACCTCTCAGAATTACATCAGTGAAGAATCATTGCTGCTAACAGGTACTATTTTGTTCTGGCCAAGCATTTTAAAAGTATTTTTTTGAGGAAGGGAACCAAGGTAAGCCTCTTAACTAAAACTCTAGTGCATTCTGTTCTAACTTACATAGCTGATGAGGAAAAGGTAGTAACATTTGAACAAAGAATTTTTCAACACATGTACGGATCTGAAAAAGAGGGGAACAATTAGAGACACCTTAAAAATCAGGCATTGTTAGTCCTTTACAACAATGTGGATATCATAAATTTAGCTGACTTTGTAGGGATGGTCACGTTGCCAGGATGAGAGTAGAGGAGATCCCTTCAAAAATTTTGGATGGGAATTTCTCAAATCATAAATGGAATCAATGATCAGAATTTAATGCCAATAGTTCTTTAATATATTTATAATATTACTTCTACTTTTTCAATATTTAACTGAATTAATAAGGTAGCTGTTTTCATGTTGAAAAAAAAAATATTCACCGGCTGCTTTGGTACTTCCCTAATAACGCACTTATGATGGAGCTCTGACTCTGAAACTGCACTCTGCATAAATTAAAGCACTATTAGATGACAAGGGACTAACTATTTTTTTGTGTTGGTTAAAAAACATGCATCTTTAAAACACATATAACCTATTAAAATCACAGATACAAATGTTACCCAGCTGTTCTCTAATCAGTGATGAACTTCGTTGCTGTACTTCATTTGGATTTTTCTTCACTAATTTATTACAATGATATTTCCTATTTCTCTAACCTGTTGCCTTCTGTCTTCATATAATGAAAGTTCTCCATTTTAAATTTAGGATTGTATTTATATTTTTATATTAAAAACAACTGACTTGTATATCAGATTAAAAAATTATAGAACCAAAAGACTACTGAAAATTGGGTTCATTTCCCTTTAGTGTTTAAAAGAATTTTTAGATTAAGCTTCAAAATTATGTGAAGGAAAATAGTGAATGGATATTTGTCAGATGAATGATTTAAATTAAATTAATACAGGCCCTGAGCCAAATGATATATTTAGACAATTTAGTACAGATTTGACATTGAGTATTGATGTATGCACAAAGGTTTAATGACTCATTTTTGACCATGAATATTTGTGATTTTATGGACAAAGGTGTTATTTGTGAATTAAAGGACAAGTATACTCTGCATTGGAATTACCGTGGACTTTCACAGGTGCCTGTTGAAATTCTGTATCACGGAATGCATGTACAAGAAATATATTTGAAATGCAATGACATCAAGCAATTAGTAAGTAATGCAATAATTTCTTTAGGAATGAGACTTATTGAGTTTAAATACTTTCATTAGGTAAAATAGTTCAATATTGATTTATGAATCAAATTTATTTCAGCCTGTTTGGTTAGATAAATTAAATTGCTTGAGGAACTTGTATCTTTTTGGAAATAGAATAACTGAATTGCCAAAAACTATTGGTGGAATGCCATCTCTTACTGTCCTTGAATTGCAGAATAATTGCTTGACTGAACTGACTCCATCTATAGGAGACTTGAAACACTTGAAATCTTTAAATTTGGAGTATAATTATCTTGAGAAAATACCAAAAGGTACTATTACTAAAATAAATAATTGCTGAGTTGAATTAATTGTTAAATAGTCTAGTACAAATAAAGTAATTTATTTTGTTTTAAATTAGTATTAACACAACTGATATATATATATATATATATATATATATATATATATATATATATATATATATAGTATTGTTTTTGGTAACCATTACATGTGTATAAATAAACTATAATTTGCATGTGAAAGAGCAGAGCAATGCCCTTAATACCTAAAGGAATGAATGAAAGTTATTAACATTGAAACTATTCTTTCTGAGCAGATTTATTTTAAAGTATGTGGACATCCGCATTTATGTGCAAGTTTTTAGTCCATTTACTTTAAAGACCTATGTGTAATTCAAATTAATCTAATCTTGGGATTAGCATGGTATGCACAAGATTCTATTGGTTCTTTGTCAAGTACTGAGAGAGTTTTTAACAATCTACTCAAACTCCTTTTACCACACTTTGTATGTATTTTTGATTGACTTTAATAGTCAAGAGTACTTATTGTCATTGTAATTGTTTTATTTTTATTGATTTGGAAATCTGCCTGAAGGCCTTCCATTGAAAACTGATTTTGTAGATTTTAGACGAACTAAAACAAAACTGATGCCTTTGACATATGAAGAACTAATCGTGAATGCCTTTCCTTCCCGCTTTTTAGATGATATACAAAATTAGTGCTTGCTACTCCCATATCCAAGTTGCTTTCCAATTGGCTCACTATACTGATTGGGTGTGGGAAAATTATAAGTGAGAATGAGGCCTTATTTTAATATTCCTACAAAAATAAAATACAGAATAAACATCCAAAATTTGCATAATTATTAGAAACATATTATTGGAGAATTCTTCATCTAGGGATAGTGGTTCAGATTTAAGAACTATTTGTGTTACCTTCTAAGGAGTCTTGAGTACAAGCCTGACAAAGTGCATTCGTTGGTTTTGGGATGATGTACCTAGTGGTATAGTCCCTTACCTGCTGAAATATTGCAGGCAAAAGTTGAATTGAATATTATGGTGGCCCTGGGCATAGTGAAAACATACCTATTGACAACATATTGAGGGTGAATACAGTTTGCCAGGTTCTGTATATTCAATGAGGGAATTATCCCACATAAACATGCATTGGAGTATAGAAGAGAATTAGATAGCATAGCAATGAATGTATTCATTTTTGGTGAATTACTGCATGTAATAAAGAACTATTTTTTACAATTCCTGACGTTTGAAGAGCTTAACACCCATTTCTAAATTCTTCCAGTATTGCTATTAAAGTTTTATGGGTCTGTTTCCTTGTAAATTTAGGAGAGAATCAGATGTTTCATTCTTCCCTATGCTAAGCAACAGCTAAAGGTGCTTGTTATTGTAGCTTAGAAAGTTCTGTCTTCTGTATAAATTATTGTTTTGATATGATGATAAGGAGTAGAAATCTTGCATAATACTTGAGTTATGAAAAAATGCTTAGAACAATATTAATTGTTTCACAAAAATGGTTCTATAACACTTTAGCAAGCGACACATTATAACGGAGATATTTTGAATCCTAAACCCCTCCTATTCCAGGTCCGATTTCAGCCAATAACAATATTATATTTAGTGTCAATTGAAACCCTAAATATTGAGTATGTTATAGATAAAATAAACATTTACGAGTTGAGAACATAAAATCTTAAATGATAACGTCATCGCACAGGATATTTGCATGTACCTCACACAATGTAATTTCAATGAAAACAATATTTAGTATTTACACTTAGAATAATATGGTTCACGATATAACAGCTTATTGTTAATATGACATAAGTAGGAGTGGGGGTTTACTGAAGGCTGAAAACTAAAAAATCCAAATATCTCGGTTAATATTCATGATAGAGAAAATATGTATATAACAAAATTTGTAGGACATTACATTTTAAATAACATTGGTTCTATTCACTTTTTCGATATGATAACGACGATATTTCGAAATTTCACCCCCCTAACCCCCCCCCTGCCCCTAATCAGATTTCAGCTCATAACGAACTTGATCTTTCTTTTTAGATAAAAGTCCATCACGCAGGGGCTGCATAAGCTAAGCAAATTTTCCACGCGAATGTTTACAATAGATAGATACACATACTCGTAACACCATAGAAAATATTAAGTGAATAAATACAAACGCTAATGAGAAATCGTTCAGTTACAAGTTAGCACGTGGAGTGCTAAGGTGCCCGCCGGCGGGCATATAGTACTTTCCCCCCAGGCGCATTGCCCGCCGGCGGGCACCTTCCTGCGCACTTTTACTCATCTTGGAGCCCTTTTACTAGCCCCCACCATTTAGCTTCTACTTCGTTTCTTCATGGAATTCATTACAGAGTTGCGCCTTGAGCTTACAATTTTTTCAATACAAAAAAGTTCGTGTTTTGGATTTCTTAGATTTCAAGTATTTTAAATTAATTCACTTCAAATTTTTTTTCTCGGAAAAAAATAGCCAGATTTTTATTTTTTCTATTTTTCCGATAAATAAAATCTCTCAATGAAATAAAATATGAAGAAAGCAAAAACATTTTTTTTTTGCGCCATTAGCATGAAATTTGAATTTGGGGTCGCGCTCACAAAGTGTTAAAAACTCTACAACGGAAAGTGTCTGAATTGTAAACAAATAGGTTGGCCAACCTGAGTCCTAGACCGGAAAGAAAACCCATTAATGAAATACGGCCTTTCATAAAAATGAAAATATCTCGGTTAATATTCAAGATAGAGAATAAATGTATAGAACACTATTTATAGTAAATTTATTATAGGAACGGAGATATTTCGAATTTTCGAAAATCCTCCCCTCTAAACCCCCCCTCCCACTGGTCCGATTTCAGCCGTTAACGAACTTGATCTCTCTTTTTACATAAAACGACTAAATATCGAGTTTGGTAACGCTCAAACAAAAATTGCGACCGCTAGAGCGGTAACAGACAAATATATAGATAGATATATATATATACTAGCTCAGATACCCGGCTTCGCCCGGGAATTCATTTGAGGCTGAATGGTGATGGTATTTTTTAGCAGGCTTTACATTGCACAATATTTTGACATTTACCCGTCCCAGTTTTTAGGATTGATACCCTTCTTTGCCGTGGATTTGCTAATAATAGAATTATTTGTTCGATAAGGCATCACAGTCTTCGATATTTTTATATTTCCCGTCTCTTATACATGTAAATATGGTGAATTTTTATTTTAGGCCCCCCTTATAACCCCCCTCCCGTTTGAACCTAAAAATTTTAATATAACTTATAATCATGGAAGAATTAATGCTAATTGACATACCGAGTTTTGTTAAGTTCGGTTTAGCCGTTAGTGCCCGCTAAAGTTTTAACGTATAACTCATTTATACTTAGGTATACGACAAAAGTGTATATAACAAAAGTTACTCCAAATAACAAAATAAACAACTTTTGTTATGTTTATATTTGCGGAAAAACCAATAGGAAACGAAATATCGCTATTTTTAATTTCAGGCTTCCCTTATAACCCCCACTCCTGCCGGTCCCTAGAAATGTTGGCATGGCTTGTTATAATTAAAGCGTTAGTGCTAATACATATACCGAGTTTTATTTATTTCGGTTGGGTCTTTTGTCCCAAATAAAATGGTTCACTTCCGCTATAGGTTTCAGCGTATATCTCGTTTATAATTCAGTATACGAAAAAAGTGTATATAACAAAAGTTACTTTAAATTACAAAATAAACAACTTTTGTTATGGGCATATTTGCTGAAAAAGCATTAGGAAACGAAATATCGCTAATTTTAATTTCAGGCCTCCCTTATAACCCCCACTCCTGTTCGTCTTAGAGAATGTTAATATAGCCTAAAGTCTAAGTTGGGCTAGTAGTAATATACATACCAAGTTTCATAAAATTCGGTTCAGCCGTTTATGCGTGAAAAGGTAACAAACAAACAAACAAACAAATAAACAAACAAACAAATAAACAAACAAACAAACAAACAGACACCAAAGAAACAAAATGCAGTTATTGTGTCTATGACATGTGAAACGAAAAGTTATCGTGAAATTTCGCGAAAAAAATCAATGTACAGACAGAGGTTACAATTTTATATATATATAGATATATATAGATATATATATACAGTTTTGAACGGACCTCATTTTCGTCATCTACTAGGTAGGATCGATGGACATTTGAAGAAAAATGTCGAAAATTCCGTCATGAGTACAACCTCAATAGCTGATTTCCCTTAAGGGAAATCTGCTAATATATCTGAATATAACACATTAAATTTATTGAAAACTATTTACTATAGCTAATGCTGTAATTTGTAATGAATCAAAATAATTTTAACCTTAATTATTTAAATTTTAGTAATCCAAGAACAAAGGAAGGGGGAGGGGTCAACAGAACGTATTTGCATATATCTCACAAAGTAAAAGTCCAATGAAAACAATATTTCTTATTTAACCTTGTCATGAAGCGGTTCATGATATCATAGCTTTTTATTACTAATATAACATGAGTAGGAGTGGGGATTTACTGAAAGCGGAAAATTATAAAATCCGAATATCTCGGTTAATATTCATGATGCACAAAATATGCATAGAACAATATTTAAAGATCATTCAATTTGCAATAAGATCGGTTCTATACATTTTTCCATCCGACGTATAGTAACATAGCTATTTCGAAAATCCTCTCCTCTAAACCCCACCTTCTATTGGTCCGATTTCAGCCATTAACCAACTTGATCTTTCTTTTTACATAAAACGATTAAAGAAAAATTGCGACCGCTAGAGTGGCAACATACAAATATATATATATATATATATATATATATATATATATATATATATATATATATATATATATAATTTTGAATGGACCTCATTTTCGTCATCTACTTGGTAGGATCGATAGACATTTGAAGAAATTTTTCGAAAATCGCGTCATCAGTACAATCTCAATGGCCCTTAATCCATGTGTACTCGGTGAGCCCTAAAAACCGATTCCATATTTAGTAGGAGGGTATCTTTTGAAAACCCTGAATTGAGGGGGTAATTTGCAGATGGAATCATAATCCAGATCATTATGACAGATGCCATTTACAGCAGCTAATATCTTTTAAAAAAAAGTCCGTCACGCGGGGGCTGCGTACACTAAGCAGATTCCCCACGGAAAGTTATACAATAGACAAATCTCTATACGAGAGCCGAACAGTTACGGAAACGGCCGAACTAGCTGTTGTCGGAAAACTCACTCTCGTCCGTTATCTGCCCACATTTAATAAAAATGCAAATATCTCGGTTAATATTCAATGTAGGGAATCAGTGTATATAACATTATTTATAGTAAATTTAATTTGCAATAAGATTGATTCTATACAATGTTTTGATTCGGACGTATAGTAGGAGATATCTCGAATTTTCAAAAATCTCTCTAAACCTCCCCCTCCCCCCGTCCGATTTTAGCCGTTAACGAACTTGATCTGTCTTTTTACATAAAACGCTTAAATATCGAGTTTTAGCAGATTTCCCTTAAGGGAAATCAGCTATTGAGGTTGTACTCATGACGGAATTTTCGACATTTTTCTTCAAATGTCCATCGATCCTACCTAGTAGATGACGAAAATGAGGTCCGTTCAAAACTGTATATATATATATATATATATATATATATATATATATATATATATATATATATATCTATCTATCTATCTATATATTTGTCTGTTACCGCTCTAGCGGTCGCAATTTTTGTTTAATCCTTATCAAACTTCACATTTAAGCGTTTTATGTAAAAAGAAAGATCAAGTTCGTTAACGGCTGAAATCGGACCAGTGGGAGGGGGGGTTTAGAGGGGAGGATTTTCGAAAATTGGAAATATCTCCGTTACTATACGTCGGATCGAAAAATTATACAGAATCAATCCTATTACAAATTAAATTTACTATAAATATTGTTCTATGCATTTATTCTCTATCTTGAATATTAACCGAGATATTTGCATTTTTCAGTTTTCACCAAACCGCCACTTCTACTCATGTTACGTAAACAATACTCTGATACATAATAAATCACATTATTGGAAGTTTAAATACCAAAAATTGTATTCAAGAGACCTTTATTATACGAGATACATGCAAATATGTACTGGTGACTCCCCCCCCCCATCTTAAAGTTTTGGACTACTAAAATTTTATTGATTGAGATAACAATTATTCTGACTCATTATTAATTACAGTACTAGATATAGTAAATAGTTCTCAATAAAATTAATATTTTATATTCTGATATATTTCAGTAATTGTTTTTCTTTCCGGTGTGAGGCGGGACCCGTTTGTTTACATTTCTAACCTAACGCTTCCTGTCGGCAGGCTATTGAAATTGGATGAAACATTTCTTATTTCCGTTTGTATTTATTCACGGTGTTGTGTTAGCAGTACGTATATTTATCTATTACTAAACTTCACGATGGAAATCTGCTTAGTTTACGCAGCCCCTGCGTGACGGACTTTTTGTTACGATCAAACAAAAATTGCGGCCGCTAGAGCGTTAACACAATATATATATATATATATATATATATATATATATATATATATATATAGACTAACTAAGGTACCCGGCTTCGCTTGGGAATCATTAGAGTCTGAATGTTGATGGTATTTTTTATTTGGCAAGGCTACATAGTGTACAACTACACTTTCCGCTAATGGTTTTGCCGTAAGGGTCAGGTAGGAGACATATAGAATAGAAATTTTAATTTTGAAGAATAAATGAAAATTAGTCCCCTAATTAATCTCTCTCCATTATTTGACACACCATGCATAACTCAGATCATAATCATGCATTTGTTATAATTAAATTCATCTATAGTGTTCATTTCCTGTCAAAAACCAATCCGAGCATAACATTATATGCATAATAGTAAATGCGAATAGAAAAAAAATACAACATTTCACAGGAAATTAGTTAATACAATTAACTGTGTCAGCCTACCGACAACTTCCACTCCCGTTTGAGTGTTGTCAACATTGCTTTACTTAAATACCTATAGTTCATATTGGAAAGAATTGTTAAGCATATCAATATTTATAGGCAAATTACTTGCTTCATACATTGTTTCCGAAAAAATGTATAAAACAAAAGTTACTCCAAAGTTCAGTCATGAATACGACCTCATAGCTGATTTCCCATAAGGGAAATATGCTAAAATACAAACTGAAAATAGTTAAGCTGTAAATTAAAGTTATCTAACGTCATTTAAATGATTTTAGAGATAAGTAAACTGAAATCCTTAATTTCTTTAAATCTCAAAGGGAACAAGTTATCTTACATATGTGAGGAAATATGTAGTTTGAATAGTCTAAAGGAATTGATACTTGATGAAAATAGAATTTCTGCTTTGCCAAACAGCATAGTAAGTACGTACATGTTTTATTGTTTGTTTGTTCTTTTTTTTACTTAAATTATTGTTATATGTATTTTTATAATTGTAACCCAATCACTTTTAGTTTAATATACCTAGTCCTGACATAAATATTGTTACAAGGAAATATACACAGAAATCAAAAGAACAATCAATTCTTCAAAAACCTTTATTGTAAAATAAATTTTGTATATACAGAGAGTAACATGAAAATACAATTACTCAAAATGTTCCCCTTTTGCCTTCACACAAGCTTTTAATCTTCTTGGCCAGTCATCAATTGCAGCACGCAGCACTTCTTGAGGAAAACGCTGAACAGCTCAGACCAGTGATTGTTTGAGGCTTTCCAAATTAGGGTGTGCTCTGTGGCATGCCATCCTCTCCAGTTCTGACCACAAGCGGTAGTCTAGCGGGTTTAGATCGGGGCTTCTTGAGGGCCAATCCGAGGCCGAGATGAACTCAGGAACGTTCCTCTGCAGCCATTGCTGAGTTGGCATGGCCTTATGAGCTGGAGCAGAATCCTGCTGGAAAACCCAGTGACTTCCAGCAAACAGAGTTTCATTCAGAGGCTTGACAACTCGCTCCAAAATATTATCCTGATAGATTTTAGCTGATGTTTTAACATCATTTTCACAAAAGTGAAGCATTGTGGTGCCATCATAACAAACTCCCACCACACCATCACTGAAGAAGGGTGGTGACCTCTTTCCACTCGTCCAATAACTTTCTGGGCCTCTTTAGAGCTGTGCTCATACACACGATCATTTTGGCGATTAAATTTTTCTTCTATCGTGAAAATTTTCTCATCGGTAAACAAAATTTTTCGATGAAGTCCATCGGCGTAACGGCGAAGAAGCACTTTTCATCTAACCACCCTAATTTGCTTCAGAGAAATGGTAAGCCTTTGTCCGGTCATTCTTCGGAATGCACCCATCCTAAGGTCCCTTTTTATTATGCGAGACATTGATCTGCCAGAGATTCCCATTTCCCGGGACAGATTTTTTTGTTTTTGGATGGGATTTCTTCTGATCCGAGCAGCCACTGCTCTCACTGCATTAACTGTTCTCACAGTGCGGGGACGACCTGGTCCAGATCTGTCACATACAGATGAGGTCTCAATGTACCTGTTTATAGTTCGGTACACGAACATACGGCTGATACCAAGTGGTTTCAGGGTGTTGAAAATCTCTGATCTGCATTTTCCAACTTTGTGTAAGGCGAGCACAGCGATCCGGTTTTCTTTATCACCCCACTCCATGTTAACCGAGTGAAAGAAAAATACTAATTGATTGGAATTATTATTCTTATGTGTCAAGTAACCAAGTGATAAGAGGTGGGGATTATATAAACAATACCCAAGGATTAAACAAAGACCAACTTTTGTAACAGTATTTATGGCAGGACTAGGTATTTATGTGCTATTAAACCAGGAAATGATGAAAGTTAAGAAATCCGCCGCACAGGTGCTGCGTAAATTATGCAGATTTCCCACGTCTTAGAATTACACACAGATTACACAATTTATCCATCTCATATTTATTATATAAATTAGACAAATGGAAATAAGTAAGAGTGAACAAGGCGCATTTGCCACTTGGACACGCTGATGATCTCATATCATCTATTCCAAATTTCTCTAAGCAAGAAAACTATGTAAACCGGAATTGAAATAGAAGCTGAACATGAGAGACTCAGCCGCGTAAAGAGAAAATTGGTTAAATATTCAGAATGGTATTGATCAAAGAAAAATAATGTAGACCAAAACGTCAAACCTAAAATATGTCACGCCCATCATTTGCATGTACCTCACAGAGTAAAAATTAAGTTCTCAGAATACACTAGGGAACAGTAAAGAACTATTATCGTGTAAAACACAGATTATTATTAAATAACCATAGGCCAAGACACTACAGAATTGCCAACCATTCTTTATAATACACACAAGTAAGTGGTCGGTGCTTTCTAGATATGGACAGTGATGTTTATTGTAGCGATTGAGCAGGGAGTTTTTTCTTTTAACCCTAGAGTGGGCGCGCCTTCTTGACTTACGAAATTGGTCGCGTGGGGTGTGCTACACCCCAGATATTGATTTTTTTTTTTTAATATGAAGGCTTGGAAATTTATTTATTTTGAGTTAAGGCCTTTTTAAGGGCTTCATAAGGTAACTAGACATAATAAAAAAATGTTTTAATAACAAAAATTTAATTTTTAGAAATAAATGAAAAAAAATTGAAAATTAAAAGAAGACAAACTAAAGAAATTTTTTAATCAACTTTAAGTCAAATTGGATGGTTTTTTTTTGTGTCTGTCTTTTAAATAGGCATTATGGAACACTGACAATTAAATTGGAACACAGTCTTTACAGAGAATATTTGCATGATCTTTCATGCACATAAAAGCACTGCACTTTACACACTGAGTTGTCGTCTTCCTGTCTAGTTTACGAATACATTTTTCACATCGCTTTTGTTTTGCAGGAACTTGTTGTTTAGAGACTGAGGGAAGGTTTCCGAGTTGTGTTTCTGTAATATCTTGCCCTAAATACATTTTAATTCTCACAACCAATTCTCGGGGAAGGCTGGAAATAGTGAGGCGCTGGCGGATAAGTGGAGTTGTAAGATCCTCGCTTAGACCTCTCAGGAATAATCTTCTTAATATTTTCTTTCGATTGTTATAAAAATATACAACTTGAGCATTAATTCCAGCGATATCAAGGAGGTGGAAAAATACAGCTAGTGGCCATCTTTTCGTTTTGCGGGCAAGTGAATAATTCGATGCCAGTTGGTCAACTGTGTCAACTCCTCCTTTTGTTTCATTGTAAAAACATATGATCTCGGGCTTCAATTTTTCCCCCGATGCCTCATTTATTTTCATTTTATGATGCATTGAAGACACCAAGAGAACAACCTTGCCTTTTTTGGGAATACAAAAATATGAAAGTAATGTGAGCCCGGATTTGCTAAATACTAATTGGCTTGAATGTACAACTTTATTTTTGGTTTGAATGAAGGATGGAGGGATTTCAGTTTTGTTTTTTCTTAGTGTCCCAACTGCTGTCAACTTACACTCTTTCAAAAGATATTCAACAAGAGGAATACTGGTGAACCAATTATCGAATGTAACATTCCTGCCAGTATTCTTGATCGGGGTAACTAGTCTCTTCACGACATCACTTGAGCTGTTAGAAATATTGAATGAACCTTCGGGCTGCTTCCCACAATAAATCTCCAAGTTTTTTACATAAAATGATTTTGAATCTGCAAGGGTAAAAACTTTTATTCCATACTTAGCAGGCTTTGATTTTATAAATTGCTTGAATCCAAAGCGGGCTCTAGTTCCCAAAAGTTGCTCATCTATTGTTGCATACTCAGATATGGTATAGGTTTTTTGCAATTTAAATTGAATTCTTCAAAAATGTCTCTAATTGGTGCTAATTTATCTGTTTTTTTTCTTTCTTCCCGGTCCTCTTTATTATCAAACCTAACACATCGCATAAGGAAAAGAAATCTTTTTTGAGACATTGTACACCTAAATATTTCAGGTCCGTGCTTTCCCCATAGTTCATCAGTATTTGTGTGGGAAGATTTAAAAACACCAGCCATGTACAATAATCCAATAGCAGCCTTTAGTTCAACAAGATTCGTTTCATTAGCATCCATATCTCTTTCATAATTTTTCTGAACCCTCAAAATTTCCATATTCGTGAATTGAACTATTTTTTGGAGCATTTCATCTGTAAAAAAACACGAAAAAGTTTCCAGGGGATGTTTTTTATCAATAAAAGAAATATTCGTTCCAGGGAGTTGAGTTACGATGTTACAGCTTCGCGTTCTTACATTCTGTTTCGGTTCCTTTCTTGACCACTTATAGTTCTTACCTTTACCCAGAAGATCTACTCTCTCAGCAAGGGAAATATATTCTTCATCTGTTGAAGAGTCTGCACTTTCTTCCGAGTCCGTGTCTTCATGCACTTCCACGTTGTCATCCGTTTCACTCGAGCTGTCGTCACCGAGGATTTCACCACCGCCTTTCGTCTGGTCTTCATTCAACATTTCCGTTATTTTACTACACTCTAAATCACTTGGCAGCCAAAGGCTATCAGTTATTATTTTTTCAGTCATAATGCACCGTAAAATATGGATTAGAAACACTTGTATTATATTAACAAAAAACTACGTCGAAAAAAACTGACAACTTAATCAGGTCGCGTGGGGTGTGATCTACCCCAATGGCCAAATAATCACGAATGTGGAAGTGTCAAGGTGAGGATGAGTACTGAGGAAAGGAGGGCAGAGGGTGTCAGGAAGGTACCAGGGGTGGGGGGACTGCAGGTTGAAACATGCATGTCTGAGGCAAGTTAATGTTTTGTCTGGGGTGTGACTCACCCCGCGCGACCACTCTAGGGTTAATTATTTACTCATTATTCACCCGTATTATGTATGACGCAAGAAAGTATAGAGCTTGGTGTAATTACCATACAGCTAATGATGCCAAACTCATAAATACTGAGATTTAGAGTAATTCTTCTCATGTACACTTTTACCACATAATAAATGTAATGATTTTACGTGCTTTAAACTACTGTTACATTAAATGGCGTGTAAAAAACAATAGAAAGAAAATATTCTTTAACCTTTACAAGGCAATACTTGCATAATATTTCATTTTACTCTTACAGTGGTGTGTTATACTCAGAAATGTAAAGTCTTTTAAACTGAAAAATGAATAAACAAAGCAATGTTAAAGGGGATAAACAGTGCTGGTGAGGGGAACCCAGTTACGTATGCTATTTATTAACATTCACTTAGCATGATGTGTTTATGTATAATTATCATTACAAAGTTTCTTCTTAGGGCATAGAATAGAGCATTTTAGCAGATTTCCCTTAAGGAAAAACAGCTATTGAGGTCGTACTCATGACGCGACTTTCGAAAATTTTCTTCAAATGTCCATCGATCCTACCTAGGAGATGACGAAAATGAGGTCCGTTCAAAATTATATATATTGTCTGTTAACGCTCTAGTGGTCGCAATTTTGTTTTAATCGTTACCAAACTCCATATTTAATCATTTTATGTAAAAAGGAAGATCAAGTTCAATCATAGTTCGGACCAGTGGGAGGCGGAGATTTTGAAGATTCAAAATATCTCCGTTACTATCCGTTACTACCGAAAAAGTGTATAGAATAAATCTTATTGTAAATTAAATATACTATAAATATTGTTATATTCATTTATTTATTCCCTATCTTGAATATTAACCGAGATATTTGTATTTTTCAGTTTTCAGCCTTTAGTAAACCCCCACTTCAACTCGTTTTACATAAACAATACTCTGTTATATAATAAACCACATTATTCGAAGCTTAAATACCAAATATTGTTTTCAAGAGAACTTTCTTATATGAGTGCCAAGCAAATATGTTCTTGGGGACCCCCTACTTAAATCTAAAACTACTAAAATTTGATTGATTGAGATTAAATTTATTCTGATTCATTACAAATTAGAGTACTAGATGTAGTACATAGTTTTCAATAAAATTAATATGCTAAATTCTGATATGTCTTAGTTCTTGGTGTTTCTTTCCGCCGAGCCGTTGGCAGACCTGTTTGTTTACATTTGAGGCACTTCCCGCCGGCAGGGAAAACATTTCTTATTGCCGTTTGTATTTATTTACTGGTGTTGTGGAGGAAATCTGCTTAGTTTACGCAACCCCTGCGTGACGGACTTTACTTAATAACGGTTATTAATTGCTGGGGGAGTGGGAAGGGGAGAGGAAGAGGGGATGTTGAGAAGAGGTATGGGAAAGAGAGGTGGTTTTTTATTTATATTATTTTTTTTATTTTCAGGTTTACCTACCTAGCTTGACTTTTCTGTCAGTGGATGGAAATAAGTTAAGATACTTACCATTTGTGAGATTTATGAATAAACCTCTTTTATCTATCGCAAACAATAAATTTCTAAACTATCTGTCATATGATCTAGGCTGTTCTATGACGTCACATAGCAATATGCTTATTAATGGAGATCATTGGCATTTTAATTGTGCAGGGTAAGCGATATCTTACTTATTATTGTTCAACATTTATTATTTTTTATTCATATAATAATTATTATTTATTAACGTCCACTTTCTGCTATATGGCTAATTGGGACGGGTTATCACCTGACGGGAGTCAGGGTGGGACTAAGGATTTTATTTAATGAGTTGTCATTAAATAAATTCCTATTTGCCCAGCCGGGAATCGAACTCGCCACTCTAGGTTTACCATGTGCGATAAAGACGCTTTAACTCGTCTGGGGGCTCCATATTCATATAAAATGAGTTGCACTAAAATTATCATTGAAATGTAGCAAATTTTTTAAAAGTAGTCATTTTTTTTTTAATGTTGTTATAATCCTAATGGAATATTAAAATGGCATGATACACCTGTATATTACCTGAAATTTGTTAAAAGATCACCTATCAATTTGAGTCTCCATTGTTTATTTTGTTGAAGCTAACTAGAATAATTGGAATTTTTTTTTTGTTTGACAGGTGCTTCAAACAGACCACATTAAATGCATGCGCAAATACTTTGGACATCCCTTCTTATAATACAAGAATCACCCTTCCAGCTTCACTGAAAAAAGTTCATGAAGAGTGTTCAAAATTTGTACCTTCTCTTTTTGAACTGACCGTGAGAGCTGCATACTCATACTATTTCTGTATTCCTAATTTTCGAGAGTATCTTTATGAAAGAAATGTATTAGAACTACCTGCAGATTTATTATCTCTATTCCGCGCAGGACCAATAGCAGAATGTCAATATTGTAAAATGTCTATTTTTACTGAAGCTGTTCTATGGATTTTCCCTAGGCAAATGTTTCACATAAAACCAGAGTCTCCAGATTGTTTTCTTGCAGTTATGTTTTTCTGTAGTCACAACTGTACTTTTAAGTTTAGAGAAGAAGAAGTATTTGTTAAAGAATATAATGAAAGAATGAATATTGAATTAATATACTGGAGCACAAGCTGACTTTAATTTAATTTTATTAGATATACTTTATCATAATCATGGACTTTTTTCCCTTCTATGGAAGCGAAAGATTACATTTTATTTTCAAGCATATGGTCACTATTAGTGTTATACTCAAGACTTGAGCAACATTTTTCCGGTGAAGATTCTAATATTTTGTTTGACTAGCAAAAGCTGTTGTGTCAATGAGGCATAGCTAATTGTAATGCCCCTCTCGAGTACTTGGCTGTTAACTTATATCCATTAATCTAGAAATGAAGAAGAATTAAGAAGTTTTGTTTTTAAGAAAGTAGATGGCAACACTTCCAAATATTGGTGACGTCTTGCAACCTTTGCTCTCCACTACCTATATGTCACTCACTACATTATATCACTACGTATCATCGTAATTAATTAAAAATATTTCCCGTTTCTGAAATTGCTAAAAAATAAGAGTGATAAATCTCATCAATATTTAATTGAATGCAAAATTTAGTTCACAGAGGGAACTGTGTGGACTTACCAAACTATTGAAAAGCGATTTAAACTCAAATTCACATTAACTAAGCAAAGAAAATCGTGTTCTGTGAACTGAAC
The DNA here is from genome assembly GCA_019009955.1 of Riptortus pedestris. NCBI lineage: Eukaryota > Metazoa > Arthropoda > Insecta > Hemiptera > Alydidae > Riptortus > Riptortus pedestris. The sequence goes on along the minus strand of CM032228.1, from coordinate 132,228,076 downwards.
AGATTTCCTAAGCTAGAATGGTAAGTCGATTTTGTCACTTCAAGTACGAATTTCCATTTCTCCACTAATATGGAGCTGCAACTTCAAATTTAAGTTGTATGATTAATGAAAAAAAATGTTATCTGTAAATCCCGGGATTGGGGGCTAACTGAAGAAAAAAAAATGTAATAACCAAATTAGAGAAAAAGTATATTGTAGAAAACGGTTTTGGCATTAAATGAATAATACGGACGATTATATAACATTTTATTTCTATTAAAATAATAGAAGAGATATATATGTTTTGCTTTTTAATTTTAACCTCCTCTGAATCCCTTCCTGGTCCGATTATGACCATTAAAAAAAAAAATCTTTAGCATTTACATACTAACCTCAGTCGTGCATATTAAAAAATATAAAAATATCATTTTAACGTCTGTACGATGTTTTTCAAATTTAGTATTACAATATGTGCGTTATTGACAAAATGTTTGTGAGCCTCTCATAATAAGTAGCAGATGAATATTGTTGATCATATGAATGAATTTGGCTTTAAGTAACGATGAAGAATTATGATAGCCAACTTGTAGAACCCCAGAGGAAATGTTTTCAACTAAAATAATTAGAATTAATAATTACAAGGACATATGGAGATCAAAAATAACACTTACAGGTATGAATTTACAATTACATCTATCTATATATATATATATATATATATATATATATATATATATATATATATATATATATAATTGTAAACTCTGTCTGTCCATTGATTTTTTTTTCTCAAAATTTCACGATAACTTTTCGTAAAAAGTGAAAAGAAAAAAAAACCTCTGTAAGTGGGTTAGTATTAAGGTCTCTTTAATTGTAAGGTATATTAACATAATTAGGAACGAATGGGAGTGGGGGTTACAAAGGAAGCCTGAAATGAAAAATCAAATTGGGTTTTCGGCAAAGATGTACAAAACAAAAAGTGTTTATTTTGTTATTTAGAGCAACTTTTGTCGTACAACGAAGTATAAACGAGATATCCGCTAAAAGCTATAGCAGGAGTCTCCAATTTTATAACAAGCCGACAATTAAACTTTGCATTTAAAATTGAATAAATTTGAATTGCCTGAATATTTGTATTTTAGGAAAACCGGATTGGTCTTTAGACTGCATTAATATTTTTTTTCAGACGAAGTAGATTATAGGGGTGATTGAGAATAAAAATTACGAAAAGTACCTTCCTGATACTTTTCCTGCAAAATATTACTTAAGGCCGAGCTATATGTATGGTGTAACCTATGCACAAACCGATTGATAAGTTAAATTTTATTTTATAATGGCATATTCTGTCAAATAGCGATCATTTTTTTTAGTAGTATGCAATAGTTCTAAGTATTAGTCCGGCTAGTGTGAAGTTTATAACCACCCCTTCCCCCCAAACTTAATCTAAATTTACTTGTAGTTATATAATATTTGTCAGAGTTATTTACTTTCTCCAGAAAAGTGAATTATTAAACTTTCCCACCGTTTAATATTTAGAATAGCTGATATTAGGATAGTTAAAACCAAATAATGTTGAATTTGGACCAGATGCTGGAGCGGAAGTTATGAGGAGATGAAACAGTCGGTTCCTGGCAGACGGGCGTTTGATCCGGCCGACTTTGGCGGGAATTTGAAAGTAATGATGTTTGCTTTAAACTAGAGCTAAACATTAAATACCGTGTTTATTCAAACAAATCAATGTGAAAGGAGGTTGGAAGTGCTAGGGACGTGAATATGTTTGCTAATTATTAACATTGCTCCTATAATATGTTACACATAATAGAGTAAGTATGAGTAAGAACTACTCTGAATAAAAAGTTTCTTTTTCAGATATATATTACATTATTTTTAATAATGGTAATTAAATACGTAAAATAGATACAATCGTTGTGTTAGGAGACGCTTTTGGGAAAATAAATTTGTATAATTTGTATTCTTGCAAAGTTTATAATAAAAATTCTTTCCATAATTATGATTTATAATGTAAACAGTATTTTGAACAATGGAGAGGAAGATAGATCAGGAGCTATTTTTTTCTTTTTATTCTTTAAGACTAGAAAATTCTACAAGTATGCTATAGTTGTCGTAAAGACTTGAAACGGGAAGTGCAAATATAGTTTGCATTCTAAAGCCAAAAGAAGTTACAATCATTATTCAGACTTCCCGAGCAACGCAGTTTCAGGTAGGCCTGAAATTAAAAATAGCGATATTTCGTTTCCTATTGGTTTTCGGCAAATATGCTCATAACAAATAAAGTTGTTTATTTTGTTAAATAGAGTAACGTTTGTTATATACACTTTCATCGTATTCCGGAGTATAGGTAAATATTAAAAATAACGATAAAAATTATAGCGGGAGTCAACAATTTTATTTGGCACAAAAGACTCGACGGAACTAAATAAAAAAAGTCCGTCACGCAGGGGCTGCGTAAACTAAGCAGATTTCCCATGTGAAGTTTTACAATAGAGAAATCTGCATACTGGTAACACACGTGATTAAATACAAACGGTAATGAGAAATCTTTCAGTTAATTAAAATAAATTCCCAACTGAAACGGCTTCTGAATTGGAATAATAATTTATATTTTAATAACTCAAATTTTAGTAGTCCAAGAACTAAAGAAGGGGGGGGGGCGGATGAACAGAAAGTATTTGCATAAATCTCACAAAGTAACGAAGGTAAGAAAAGGTTAGGAACGACAGGTAAGGTTAGAAGAACCCTCCCACCTGAGCCGACGGAAATGGCCGATCTAATCCGAACTATACCCGACCACAGACTTCTTAAAAATGTAAATATCTCCGTTAATATTCAAGATAGAGAATAAATGTATATAATAATATTTATAATACATTTAATTTGCAATCAGATTGGTTCTATACAATATTTCGATCCGATGCATAATAACGGAGATATTTTGAATTTTCGAAAATCCCCCCCCCTCTAGTCCAATTTTAGCCATTAACGAACTTGATCTGTCTTTTTACATAAAACGGTTAAATATCGAATTTCGTAACGATAAAAAAAAAATAGCGACCGCTAGAGCGTTAACAGATATATATATATATATATATATAATTTTGAACGGACCTCATTTTCGTCATCTCCTGAGTAGGATCGATGGACATTTGAAGAAATTTTTCGAAAATCGCGTCATGAGTACGACCTCAATAGCTGATTTCCCTTCAGGGAAATCTGCTAAAACTCAGCATGTGCATAAGCAGTAACTCCTTCATTATAACAAGTCATGGCAACATTTCTAGGGACGGGCAGGAGTGGGGGTTGTAAGGGAGGCCTGAAATAGCGGTATTTCGTTTTATATTAGTTTTTCTGCACACTTGCACATGACAAAAGTTGTTTATTTTGTTACTTAGGGTAACTTTTGTTGTATTCACCTTTGACGTATAACAAAGTATAAATGAGATATACACTAAAAACTAAAGCGGGAGCTGACAATTTTATTGGACACTAAGGATTGAACGGAACTTAACAAAACTCAGTATGTGAATTAGCATTAATTCTTAAATGATTATAAGCTATATTCAAATTTTTAGGTTCAAATGGGAGTGGTGGTTATGAGGGAGACCTGAAATAAAAATTCGTGTTTTTTATTTTCTATTTGTATTTCGGCAAACGTGAACTAAACAAAAGTTGTTTACTTTGTTATTTTGAGTAACTTTAGTTGCATTCACTTTTGTCGTAAACACGTGATATACACTAAAACTGTAGCGGGAGTCATTAATTTTATTAGTACTTATTTAAGTGTTTTTAATAAATTCATATTATGACAAATGGTGTTATATTTTAGTCTTACGTGATAGTTCTAAGAATAATTCGATTAGTGAGGTTTAAATCTTCGTCGCCCCCTCCTCATTTATTTATTTTCCCTAGAAAATAATTTTGTTATTTATTGCCAATAGAAATGTAAACTATAATAGCATTTCCATTATTTAATTTGTATAATGGATTATTTAATCAAAGTCATGGTGAATTTGTACAAGGAGTGATAGCGGAAGTTTTAGGGAATCAAACTCTTTGGTTCTGGTTATATATTATCTCTGATATCTTGATGTTATTGAAACAAATATGTACTATCATAACAATTAACCTTTAATGGTAATGTCATTATGACAAAAGACAATACGCGTTTAAACTCGATATGATTGTTTAAAGTATTACTTAGGTTGCAGGGAGGACTATGATCTCTTCCCCTCACCTAGCTTTTTGAATATAAATGAAATTATTTTTAGGGTAACACTATTATTTAATTCCGTTAGGTAGATAAATTATTAAAATATTTTTAATCAATAATTTAAGGAGAAGAATGTTGATAACTCTCTTGCGGGAGCGGAAAATGAAGGGAGGCTAAAACAGTTCATTGAGTTTACTTATTTCCTGTGAAATGCTGGCATTACTGGAAGTAATTTGCACCCAGATTTACTATTACGAATATAATCATATGTACAAAACTATGCTTAAACTATATTTGCTCCGATAGGTTTTTAATGGGAAATATGTTCATTATAGATGATATTTAATTGTAATAAATCCTACTCATGATTATGGTTTGAATTATTCAAAAACGGTGAGTCATTAAGTGTAGAGGGATAGGCTAGGTAAAAAAAACATTAGCCATAGAGGGAAGTGTAATTGTACAAATTGAAGTCTTACTATAAAAGCACCATCATTAGTCAGTCAACAATGATTTTCCGGGCATCCGGGGTACATTAGCAAGTCTATATTATAATTGTTATTTATTAACGTCCACTTTGTGCTATTATAGTTAACCTGGACGGACTATCTACAAGTTACCAACCACCCTTTTCAAGCCAGGGTGAGACTTTAGAACTTACTTAATGAGTTCATATATAATCCTATTGCCCAGGTGGGAATCGAACTCACAACTCTAGGTTTATCAAGTGAAATTAAATTATAATAATTCTCTAAACGATCTTCTTCAATTCATAATATACTTAGATAAGAATTAACTCAGTCAAATTGTCAACTACAGATATATCATTAATCGATTAGAAAGTTTTTCAATGTCATATGTTTGGTAGAAAGATATACACTTACATTATATATTTTATTCTGAAGCCTTACGTAACACATACTTTTATTAAGACTTCCCGAACAACGTCAGACATCTTAGCTAATGTTCTAGTAATTCACTTTTCTGTTATTAATAACAAATCTGATCTGATGTTTAACATTCTTCTGTTATGTGTACTTATGCTGGGAAAGGGGTAGTTTCCTGCCAACAACCGTTGGTGCCCAATCAATTTTTGACTCCCGCTTTAATTTTTAATGTATATCTCGTTTTTACTTTGTAATACGAAAAAGTGTATATGCCTAACATTACTCTAAATAAACTAAACAATGCTGGTTATGTGCACGTATGCCGAAAAACAAATAGAAAACGAAATAGCGCTCTTTTTCATTTCAGCCCTTCCTTATAACCACCACTCCTGTTCATTTCTAAAAATGTTCACTAGCTTATAATCAAGGAAGTTCTAATACTAACCCACATACAGTTTCCTTGTGTTCCGTTTAGTTATTTGTGCCCAATAAAATTGTTGACTCCCGCTAAAAACTATACATTAAATAAAATCCTTAGTCCCATCCTGGGTAGAAAAGAGTGATAACCAGTAGATAACCCTTTCCAATTAGCCTTAGTTGTAAAAAGTGAACATTAATAAATAAGTAACAAATCTGATTACACGTTTTAATTAAATAAATTTCAGGGGAAACTGACAACTTCTCATTAATTAATGTTTGGGAGAAGGGAAGAGGGGAGGGGGCTCTACTTTACTCTTGGTGCAACCTGTTACTGCCGTTAAAAATATAACATAGATTTGAATTATTAAGGACAAAATATGAATTAATTTATCATCAAGGTGAGGTACCAGGTAGTTCATATATCGGAAAGAATTATTGGGTATATCAATATTTCTATGCCTATTACTTGCTTTATACGTTGTTATACAAAAAAATTATTTAAAAAAGTTACTCTAAATAATAAAATAAAGAATTCTGTTATGTGCACATTTACCAAAAAACCAATAGGAAACGAATTACAGCGATTTTTCATATAATGTCTCTGTTACAACCGCCACTCCTGGTTGACCCAGAAATTTTAATATAGCTTATAGTCATGGAAGAGTTGAAGCTAATTCACATACCAAGCACTGTTAAGTAGCAAGGGAACAGTTATCTGGCCGCATCAATATCGATCTTCTGAGCATGGCAACAAGAGTGTACATTCCCTCCAACTTTAACCTTTTTCCAGCCAAAGCTCGCCCATTAAGACCTAAGGGGAACTTAGGCAGACCTTGAACATCAGACTTCTTCTTGGCCGATGTCAGCAACCTCATAGGAGCAGATTTCCTCTTCCACCATCACATCTTGGTAGACGGACTAAAGGGATCAATCAGTCTGTGGATTCAAAGACTGGTCTTAGTTCTAGGGGCAGCCTCCAACACAACACCACACCTTCCCTGTATGCAGTACCCTACCTTAAGTGGTATTATGAGCGTTTATGTAATATAAGCTTGTAATACCACAGGAGTAAAAGCTGGCTTGCTGTACCACAGGAGCCAAAGCATCCCATTAGACACTTCATAGAGGTTAAGGGAGCACAAATGCACTGAAACTAGGCGTCTACCACCAGGACGTTACAATGCTGCCAGGCAAGAATACACCTTAACACCCAAACTTCGTCTGATAGACACAGTGTCTCCAATATTCAGACCCCAGACACTCAATACCAACCTTTTTGGGAAGAACATCTTTAGTAATAGTAAGATCGACTTGAACTGGGCTTACTATCATCTACCTGTGGACACTTTGAATTCTTGATGTGCTGTGAAATTAACAATGCCACTCCAACATACCAGCACTTGATGGACAGCATTCTCGCCTTGCCATTTACTTTCATGTGAAAATACATATAAATCAATTACTTTGTTAATAAAAGTTTTATCGAAAAGAAACAGTTAAAGAACAAACTGTGTTTAGAATTATGCTTTTGATCCTGGTGTTATTTACATCTATGAATTTCAAAATTTTGACTTCGACAGCCAATGACTTTGAAAATAACTAAATAAAATTGAGAAATTGTTTGTATATGTATTAAGGGAATGAATATTAATATGAGTGGCTTGAAACTTCACCTTCCGGGGTGGGGGTTACCTCGGCATCATAACAAATATTGGTCAGTATCTTCATTCATAGTTTTGTTGGGAAAATGTATAGAATGAATTGTGTTTAGAAAAAATTTTACGATCCTAAAACATTAACTTAAATTTACAAATTTATTACTTTTTCACAAGAGTGCCAAGCTAGAATTGCGAAAAATAATGGCCACAATCGGATCAAGAAAGGGGAGAGTTAGGTGTAAAATGAAAAAATAAATTTGAAATATCTCCCGAGTGTTCTCGGTTATTTTGATTTGGTATGAAAAGTGATATATAATCAAACTAGTCAATGATTTAATGTCCTACAATTTTTGTTCTAAATACATACTTTTTCTCTGATTTAAATGATAATTGAGTTATTTGTATTCTTTATATTCAGTCCAGCTCCTAATCATGTCTCGAATCTCACTTTTCATCAATTGTTTCAGTAATCATCTTTTGTCCAATTTAAATTTGCAATTACATATATTAGTGGAGACATAGAAAATCAAATTTGAGTTGACAACATCAGAGAACCATTCTAGCATGTGGGAAATTTGCTTGTGGAACAATGATTTTCTATTGTAAGAAATAAGTGAAATTTAATATCGAAATGATATTTTAAACAAATGTATCCAAGCATTTTACTAACATCTTTCAAATCCTTAACATTAGAAGTTAAATTATTCAAAACTTGTTGACTGGTTAATTTGATTACTCTGTAAATCAGCCATTTTGAGACTTGTTGGCCTGAGTATTGTGAATATTACAATACTCATTCTTTTTTGTATAATGCCCTTTTGTAACTCTAGTACTGAGAGTAAATACTAATCTTAATGAATTTTATAAAATACATAAATCAAACTGTGTCTGTCTCGCATAATCACACTACTTTTGGTTGAAGTAAATTTAACTTTTATTGTTATAACTTAACATTCAATACAAGTTCCAAAACTTATTAGGATTTTAAATGGAGGCATTTTTGTGAAATAGTTCTTTTAATATTCATCATCTCATCTGAGATTTGATTAATAACAACATGCATGAAATTTGTAATTTCTTTTTTATTTTGGAAAACACATGCATATATCCATTAATGTACAAGACGTTCATTCGAATGAAATTTACAATGTTTTATATGACTTATACATGATAGAAAAAATAAAAGCTTGTTCATTTACTCGTAATAAAAAGCATTTACAATATGAATATAAAGTTATACATCAAAATTTGTTTGTAATATGCATGTACTAAATGCATTTTTAATCAAATTTCAGGATAAAATCTGGAAGAAAGGTTTATACAAAACCATGTCACGTACACCCTAATCGTGTTTAATACGAAATCTTGTAAATTACATATGTAATAAATTTCAATTAATATATTAAAAATAGACAGATGAAAGATCGTATTTTGTGCTGTTATCTTACAGTGTTTGTTAAAAGGAATTTATGGAGCTTAAATCAATCTATAATCCACAAAAACCATTATTTGCTCAATATTTTGTTTTCCACCTCTTGTGTCATAAATTTAATACTAAATTCAATAAAACTTTTAATCAGACATTGCAGGACTTAACATGAAATATATTAATATTAAAAAAATGTAAGAAAATAATTTCTCCCTAATATGTTGTGGTGATGATTTACAGATAGCTATATTTATTTTGTTTGTTAGTGTTACAACACACTTTCGAAACAAATGCAAAAAATGACATTTTATTCAAAGTTGAAAAAATTTTCTAACCAAAACTACAAGAATTTAAGATTAGAGAGAGTTTCTTAAAAACTAATATTACATATTTGCCTGCCACTGTTTTTAATTGGATGGAAGAGTGTTAATTCAATTTACTCAAGAGAGAATTGTTTTGTACTTTTTCAAAACTCTTATTAAAAATTTAATTTTTATAGTAATTGAAAGGATTTGATCACTATAAGAGGTGTTGACATTTATAACATCAAAACATTTACATCAGTTGCAAATCACTGACTTGTGCACAGATATAAATTCTTTAAAAGATTTTTTTTTGTTTTTTTTTTAATCAAAGTAGCATTACTATTGATTGTAATAAATGGTTGAAGCATTTAATTGTCTTACAATGTTGTTCTCACTACAAGAAATTTCACAATATTTTATTGTGTTGTTAACATGGAGTGCTAGGTATTGTGATTATTTTGCATTACTAATGGACAGTAAAGCAGCCCTCCCATGAATATTATCACTGTAAATGAAAGGTATTTCTTTCTTAAATTAAATAAAAACTGTCTATTTAAAATTTTGTATGAGTTTACTCACTCACTCATGAAAATAAGATCCCATCCAAGAAAGTAATAGTTGGAAAATCATAAAAATTGGTTGTAAGAAATTCCATTTTAAGAATAAATATGGAAATTTAATTGTATAATTAATTACAAGAAGTATAAAAAAGAGCTATTTTTGAGTCAACTATCATCTAACAAAAATGTAGACACATCGGTATTTGTGCATTGATATATGAACAGCTTGCGTAAGCAATCCAATAACTCCTCCATGGGAGTTTAAAACAAATATGATGCATTTTTGTTTTCTATTAATAATTTTAATTTATTAAAACAACTATTAGGCACATGATCATGATATTTTTTCTAATATAAAAACAATATATATCAAGAGTGTCTGGAAAATCTTAATTATTTTAACCACTGAAACCATTGAAATTTTCTATAAATTATTTTTCTACAGAAAACCACAAATGTAATTAGTGGCAGTAAATTGGATTGTTAAGAGTAGCTATTTTTTTATTTTTTTTTTTGTAAAAATAAAAACTAATATGTGGTTTATTTTATTAATATAATAATAATTATTATTAAGGGTTAAGCAGTAATATAATATGTATTTTCAATAGATTTCTCCCCTGATTCATGCCAGCAAGTTATTTCACAACTAATTCTAATAAATTTAACAAGAAAAAAATAAACTGAAAACATCTTAATTTTTCCTGAACAACACTGCAGGCACTTTTTGCAACAAAAACACTAAGAATTCTGTATGTTTTATATCAGTGGTAAAATTTGTTAACAAAATACCCCAAAAACAGATTATCTAAGGTTTTCAAAACACTCATATAAAAGAATTCGAAAACCAAAAGAATTCCACTAGGATCTAATATTGTGAATTCCTTCACAGACATCTTCATAAGAAGGCTGCTTGAAGTAGCTATAGCATATTTTGCTTATTTTCATTAGAAATTATTGAGGACAACTTAACATTTACACTATAGGTGATAGTTGCACTATATAACATATTGTCAGCAAAATTCCTTAAAATACATAATTGGAAATACATCTTGAACTGGACATGTAATAACTTATATACAGATAATATTGTTTAACAATGAACACATCTAATAAGTAACCAACACACCTTATCACAATGTTTCATTAGAATCCAATACAATAAAGATATTTAAATTAAAGTATTTATCTTTACATAACATTCTTGATTTGATATGCAAAATATTCACCCCATTCCTGACAAGAATATTTTAAAATATTTCAATTTATTTAATATTACAGTCAATAATTCATAACAACTAGAAACAAATAAAATTATAAATTAGGTTATTTTCATGGTTACTATAAGGCATGATGCATATATAAATATCATATGTTAAACAGTTATCACACAGAACATTTTAAAATCATTAGTAGAGGCAAAATATAATCCCTTATTAAGAAAAAGGTATATGGGATTTACATTGATTCCATTATAATGGATGCAAATGTAATATGCTTTTCAAATATAAAAGTTAATAAAAATAAATAAGTAATCTGATTAAATGATAACTTGCTACACCTAGATGGAAAGATATTCCAATGACTTATCTTAACAAGAGAAAAAGAACACCTAGAGTAAGAGCATTATATTTTGAAGAAGACAGTAATAAAAAAAAAGTAGCAGACATATCAAAAAAAGTAAAATAATGTTTGAAGCATAAGAAGAAGAATAATAATAAATTTCTTTCCAACAAGACAACATTGACCGATATTATGTGAATTATTTATAACAATTATAGTCTTTAATTACATACTTATCAACCAATAACTGAAATGTTTTGACTGTAAAACAGTCCAGGGATGCAAGAAACGAAACACAATATGCCAGTGTTTTATTCGATTCAAATATTAATCTCATTTTTTATAATTTATTTAGCAAAGAAATGAAAATATAATAGCAAAGAAAATCTATAAATTTTAGTTCTATCAGAAAATGATGACTGTCTCCACTTGTGGACATTAATCTGAAAGTTAGGAATGACAATAAAACTGACATCACAGGTATTAGAGTTATAATTTTTATCCTGGACATTAAGTTATAATATATGGAAGCAACATTTTATATATTATTTAAAAGTAAAAAATGATTTTCTATTGTGAGAAATCAGTGAAATTTAATGTAGAAATATTATTTTAAACAACTGTATCAAAGCGTTTCACTAACATCTTTCAAATCCTTAACATTAGAAGTTAAATTATTCAAAACATGTTGACTGATTAACTTAATTTAAATTCTACCCACATATATATACTTGATTGGAGAAGATGTACAGATGAAAAAAGAAAAATAACTTGCAGGACAAAGAAGTGAAGCACCTTCTTTTCGAAGCTACCTCATCTTTGAGAGCTAAATGAAGGTTGCTTCTGAAAAGTAGTGTCTCATTTCATTCTGTAAGTTCCTTTTACTTTCACTTCTGTACAATCGCCTAAAATCAAACAATTGCTGCTCCCAGTGTTTTATTTTTTTTCACACATATATATATGATATGGTAATACTGATAAGTGAAGAAAAGAAAAAAGAAGCTCAAGCATTCCAATTAAACGATTTAATATAAACTTGTACTTATTTGTGTTAGTATTATATTTATTTAGCATACACATATTTTTATATCTGCTGAATATTATATAAAATTTGTCTAAATGGATTCAAAATTCAAGAAAATATTAATAAAAAAATATAAATTCAGTATTTTCTCATTTTGTATTAATTTATATAATGTGTTATATACACTTGAAACATACTTCTTCAATTTAGTATCAACACACACTAATGAATCCTTTTAGAGAAATCTTATACTTTCCACAAAACGTTTCAAATTATAAAAAAAATTAAAAGAATCTTCCAAAAAATTTAACATTAGACGCACACAATATACATCACACGTTTATAACAATACCACTATCGTTTAAGTAGCATCATTGGGCATACAAATGGTCAAAATCATTTAACAAATAAGCAAATATTTACAGGATATGATACGAGCTGGTAACAATAATCACATAATTTACATCTTATTAAAGAATATATTTAATATAATGCAATACTTGACTTTTATACATTTTTATATTTTATTAACACTGAATATGAGTTGAAAATGGTTATTATCTAATCAATTAAACAGCCATTTAGTAAAAAAATGTTCAAATCATATTCTAGTGTCAATGTGCGTATTATTTATATCACCAAGACACATTTCATCATAATCAACTTCTAGAAATTCTTGTTTTAAAACAATGAAAAAGTCATAGTGTGCGTTGGCAAGCACTGTGCATTAATGCTAAAACATACTGTGTTGAAAATCCATTTCATCACAGAATGTAATTGGCACTGAAAATTATTTGAGCATGGTTCCTGAGAGTTATTTGTATTTAAATATTCTAATTTTGGAAAACAAAATGCCTGTTATTATTTCATGCTAATTAATGAGAAAAATGCTCAATCAACTATGTACATATAATATTATTTAAAAAAATAAAAGTCTATTATTTAGGACAAATAAATTCTCAAATGAAGAAGCCAGTCTCATGATGAAATGTGTAATTGGAGGTTTAAGAAATCCTCATGAAGCAAGAGGATTTTCAGGTCGAATGTCTGACTTGAGCTTCACAAATTCCTTGGCTACTTCATCGTTGGACCTCTGAGATAGAATTCTCAAAATAGTCCAGCCCGTCTCATCCATTTGAATTCTCTTACCAAGAGAAAGCCAGCAAGCTATTGAACCCTGCAATATTTAAAAAAATAAAATAATACTGAATAAAATGAAATTCAATGTTTTTGAACGATGTAAATAATGAATCAATGGGAGGAGGAGAGGCTGTAGGGTAGCCATGAGAATAGGTATATTTGTTAATGCGTGTAAAACATGGAGTTATGAATAAAAAATAACTTTTATGTTTATCATAGAAAGACCTATAAATTATGTTCTGACATTTTTTCATCTTTTGCAGAGTACCAGAGATCCCTTATATCACTCCCAACTGAAATAATGTTGAATCCAACCCGCCCGGTACCTCCAGTTGCTGGGTAACCTACAACCCCATGTTACAATACACCACACATGTTCACAATACTAACTTAAAATGGAACTATAGAGTTTAGTAGAAGGGGAACTGTCAGCACAAACCTGGCAGGCCACTCTGCCTACTCACAAAAAACTTATCTTTTTATTGGATCTTGAAAGAAAAAATATATTGAATGAACCACACTTTTTGTAGGAGTTAAAGGAAGTCATGTGGTGCCAACATCAGATTTTTTTCATATACATTGCACCTTAAGCAGTCCCGAAAGGGATTCACAATCAAAGTTTTACATAGAGTGATAAACTTGATATACAACCTCTATTAACCAAGTAAGGCCTGGAATGTGTTGTCTCCAGAAGTCTGATGGGACTCATTATACCTAGAGGATCAATTGTGAGTTCTCCTTTGGCTAAGAGAGCCATAATTGTTAGTCATCCTGAGAGGGTGTCAGATGTATATAGTCTTTAAATCTTCTACTAATCAAAAAGTGCCATGATGCAAATGTGCTCTGGTAACAAACTCATGATCTACTGAAGGATTGAACCTGCACCTATTTTTACCCTTAACTTACTGAGATTAGTGCTAGATGTACCAATGTCTTGATTCCTCTTAAGAATTATGTATTAAAAAATATTTTTAAATGTAAAATTTTTAAAAATGATAAAATACAAAATAAAACTTTGGCTCTATAAGAAAATGTAAATAAGAAATGGTGACTAGGAGATATCTTCTAGTTCTTTCGAAACATGGTTTTAATAATTTTGACTTTTGGTCACCAAACGTGGCATCAGATTTAGTTTTTTTTATAGAAGCCCTTAGAATTACTTAGAAGGCAACACATAAACAAAAAATCTGATTTGGGCACCACATGATTCCTTGTATTCATATTAAATTAAATAAATAAAATGTTTGGCTACAAATTGTATAAAATTATATCGTTTGAAAGAAACAGTCGATATCTCATTTATCAAAACATATGATAGAAAATAATGTATAGATCACTTCATGATAAACAGAAAAGGTTCTTAAACAAATTGTTTGTATGTTTAATAAGTAAGGAAAAATTTGCACTTTTTAAAATTAGTCTACTTTCATCTACAGGGTGCGGCACAGAAACTTGCTGATTTGTAACAGTCGCCTTGTCGTGAGGAGTGGGGGGACATAGGCGAGTCCAATGTCATTGGAGAGGGGAAGTCTTGAAGTTTTGTATCTTTCCTCTTCAGTCGCCATCATGCATTGGAAGAAGCAGCAGCGTGCGTTTGCCTGCGATGCTTACTTTTCTAACGGTCGTTCCATTATCGCCATTCAACGTGCCTTCCGTACTCAGTTTAATATTCACCCTACAGGTCCGGTGCCTGGACGGCAATCAATTGTTTCGTGGGTGAACACATTCAGAGAGAGTGGAAGTGTAGCAAAAACCGGTTCAGGAGGTCATCAGACGACCAGAACTTCAGAAAATATTGAGAGTGAGAGAGTCATTCGTCTGATCTCCTTGGCGTTTGGCGTGGAAACACGCAGCTGCTCTGGGGTTATCTGACCACACTGTGAGACGAATTCTACACCAATACCTTAATTTCCATCCGTATAAAATGGCTGTAACGCACTCGGTGAAAGCCTGCCTCACGACACGCTCGTGTTTTTCAGTGATGAAGCTCACTTTCACATTTCTGGTTGAGTGAACAAACAAAACATGCATTATTGGAGTGCTAACAACCCACGTCAACTTCATCAGAAGCCACTCCATTCTGAATGCGTAACTGTGTGGTGTGCAATATCAAGAGTAGGGATAATTGGTCCTTACTTTTTTGAAGAAAACGAACACACAGTTTCAGTGAATGCAGTTCGCTACAGGGAGATGATTACAACATTTTTTCTCCCTAAACTGCAAGAAGTGAACATTGGTGATGTGTGATTTCAACAAGATGGAGGCACGGCTCACACAGTGCGATGTTCAATTGAACTTTTGAGGGAGAACTTCCCCAATCGACTGATCTCCTTGAGAGGCGATCTTCCTTGGCCTGCGTGCTCGCCTAATTTGACTCCATGCGATTTTTTCTTATGGAGTTAACTTAAATCTGTTGTCTACAATGATCACCCACGGACCCTAGTTCATCTAAAGGACAACATTCGGAAAGCCATCACCGACATACCAATTTATATGCTCGAAAGAGTTCATCAGAACTTCAAGAAATGCATAGCTCAGTGTATTGACAATGGAGGCCGTCACTTGTTCGATGTCATTTTTAAAAAAGTGTAATAAATAAATTCAGAGAATGTAAGATAATACGTAAAACGAATTAAAACGTTATCTCTAATATTTTTGTTTTTATTAACCTTTTAAATCAGCAAGTTTCTGTGCCGCACCCTGTACAATTAATATTCTCTCAGAATATCATTAGGACCTTATTTTTTATTATATATATATTCCCAACAAAGTACTGTATAGATGGTACTATACTAAAATCTCATACTGAAACAGACTTCCCCCTCCACCAACTTCTCATTTCTTGGGTACTTTTGTATAACTCTTATTTGCTCTAACTTCTTTCCATACAGGACATTTTGCAGATGGTCTGCTTCTTCTTTATTATAATTCTATGTTCTTCATATCACACAATTTAGTTGCTGATACCAATATGGCTGCTTTTAGGTCATCTAGACCTTTATCATAACTTACTTCTTTTAATTGTTTCCTCAGCTTGATTTCAATTTCTTTATAGGTTTCTTTACAGACGTGATTTTGATATCAGTGATCACTCCCTATTTTAGCCCCTGTAACGTTGATACCTGTTAAGTAGCCTCTTATTTCCTTTGGTGTATAGAAAATAGTCTGTCATGCTATTTACATTTCTTTCCATTGCTTAGAAGGTGGATTTGTGAGCTGGGCTTGGGGAAGTGAGGATAGAAATAATTGCTAATGACAAGATCTTTCTTTTGGCAGAATTCTAGAAGGCTTCTTTTAATGTTCATTATTACTTCAGGTTTCAGTAAATATATCACTCCCGTTATAAGTGAGTCCTCATTAGGCACATATACTGGAATTAGTGAAATTTTCTAAAAAAGAGAACATTAACAGATATCCTAAAGTTGATTCTTATTCTTGAACCTTCTGAAAAAGCTCATATTTTAAAAGTCATTCTAAACTCCTTTTCATGCTTACTCAACTCATGAAGAAAGCAACAAACTGTGTTTTTCCTTACCCCTTCTTTCTGATTTCAGATAAGCTTAAAATATTATACCCAGAAATTTTTTGGCGAGGTGGGAATAGACAAGAAGACTCTGCAAACCTTGGTTGAGGGTATCATTATTGATACTTTAGGGATTATTTCCCACCATATATTTTAATTTTTCTTTGACCAGTGATCTTATTATAGATCGACAGATCATGTTAGTACAATAATGATGTTTCTAATTTATATCCAGTGACATTCACCTTTTAGGTTCCTGACTGTGTTTATTTTAGTTTATATTTTAGTTATTGAGCTCACTAAGTTGCTGTGTGCTTCAGCATCTCAATGTAATTGAGCAGCCCCACAAACTGTATAAAACTTTGTACAATAAAGTGATTCTCTTCGAATATTAACCTCCTCGCATAATCCACTACCTTGCCATGAGTGAGTAAGTACTCATACAGGACCTTCAAGTACTGCTTTGGTATCCTTCAACTAACCATATCACTTCTGTTCCTGAATGATCATTTGCTGAATGCCTAAGGACCCCAATGCTGAAAGGCAAATCGGAGGAAGAAAAAAAAAAAGAAGAGAAGGAGTATTTTTAGTAATTTTGGAAAATTCACAGTAAATATTTGGTAAAAAGAGATTTCAATATAGAACCCCATACTATGTTTAACCACAGCTTAAGATAAAGTTAAAAAAAAAATCAAATTGTGCTATTATGAAGAAATATTATCTTAATTAGGGGCTCAGATAAGCACTTCAATATTTTATAAGTTTTTTTTATTTAAGTGCTAAGTGCTTTCAAAGGCTATTGTCTCCATCCTCAGAGCTACACATAAAAACAAAATATCAATAAAATCTATATAGAGTATAACAAAACGATACAAATATGCTAATATCCATGAATAAAAACATAAAAATAAATATCTAAATATATTGTGCAAGTCATTGTGGGCTTAGGCACAAGTCTCCTCACTTGGTAAACCTCAAATCGTGGGTTAAATTACCTCCTCACTAGAAGAGGGTGGAAAACTATTGATAACTTGTCCCAATAAATTACATTATATAAAGAACTACTGCCCAATAATCAAAATAAAGTAAAATTAGTTAAATACCTGGTCAACAATATCCTTAAGCTGCATAACAGCCACACCAACCAGTCTGTCATCTCGTGCAAAGCAATAATCTTTGACACAGATGTGAAGTTCGAAATATTCAAGTTGTTCTTCATTTCCAATAATGCTGGAAATAAATTAAAAGAATGAGTAAGTAAACGATCTGGAAAAAGGAAATTATTTCATAAATAATCAGCTTGATGTAGTCTTATATTACCATTTCAAGTACAATTTAAAGAACAAAAATATGAATTAAGAGAGAAAATCAATAAAAACCTAGATAGTTGCCCAAATAGACTTTAGCATTATTTATAATCCCAAAGAGCAACTTAAAAACAGATTTTATTTTTAGTCATATAAGAATTAAGATTTTATTTAATTATTTCTGTATTTTATGACATTGTTATTTATTTATTTTTTCATTTATATTACAGGTCATTCTGGGGTTCAAATTGTATTACCTATCATTATTTGGATCATTTTTTTACATTGTGTGCCGTATTCACCTCTAGACAGGTGGTAATTCACTATTTGAAATTTTCTAACAAATTCTTGTACCGAGTGTTACAATTGACACATCCTACAAGCACCCTCTCCATATGTGACCATTCTCTAATCAAGCATGCCTTTTTATAATTTGCTTTATTTTGCTCATTAACTGCTTGCTATCTTCATCTTTTTAATTAATAATTTAGGTGTGTGTGTGTGTGTGTGTGTGTGTGTGTGTGTGTGTGTGTGTGGAATAAATGTAACAACAAAAATTTAATTTAAAAAAATCATTACTCACAATAAACATACAAATTTGACGACAAATGAATTTATTTAAGATGTAAGTACAACACTGTCAAATAAACATATTAAACCTATGTAATTATAACTGTGTTTTATTTAAAATTGACAAATCCTACCAATTAATTCTTTATTTCAATGAAAGACACAACCAAAAAATGTCACAGATTAATTATTACACCTGATTTCTTTTGGAAACTACATATATATGAAGTAATAATCATAATTTCTAATAACAACATAAGTCATATTAAATATGAGGACATAATGACTTACAAGTGGAATGTTTCATTGAACTTCGGTGACCAGTTATTGGATTTTGACTTTGTAGCTTGTTTTCTTTTCTTATCAGCCAGGTGGGGACCAATTAAGTTGACTTCAACGAATGGCCTAAACATTCCTGTTGCCGTTGGCCACTTTAAGTCATTAGCTGCTACAACTTTTAACACAATTAAAGAAAACAAATTAGATAAATATGAAAAGTTAAAGTGGCTCATGTATATTTAAGAAAATAAATTTCATTTATAAACAGAATGAACAACACAGCATGAAAAAATTAAGGAGGTAAATGTAGACATGCAACATGAAATGTACTCAGAGTATAATAATTCAATTCCTAAAAGGGAAGGTTTAAATATAATGTTTATTTTTTATAAATGTGTTTTTTTTATGCTGTAATTAATGAAATTTCCTCAGAAACTAAAGTAGGTGATGGAATTGCTATTGCTTCACAGTAAAGAAGACGAAATTTTCTTTCAGAAAATGGAAACTATCAGTACCTAATTTTAAAGAAGTTTCCTATTTATAAAGTCAATGATGGACATTTTGGCATTATTTAAAGTTCCATTGCAATTTTTATCAAACCCCAGCAAACAAAGATTAAGGATTTAACTTCTAGAAAACTGTAAATGATTGAATACAGCTTTAAATTAAAAATGATTTATAGGTTTATTTTTAATTAGCTTTGATTGAGATACTATTTTAAATGTTGAGAATAATCTCATTCCTTGAGGATTATTACTAACATAGGGAGGATTATTATTAACATAGGGTTTTAACAATAAGTATTCTATAAATCGATCTCAAATATCATAGATTTTAATTCAGTTTACAGTTAGAACAAACAGAGATGAGAGACTTCATGAATCGGGGATATATTAACATGCACTATTTTTATAAATGTTTTGATTGGTGTTGCTAGGAATAGTGTGAGGTCATAGGAAACATACAAAAACCTATAATTCTCCATGAAGCCTGCAATAAATGCTTCTATTTACTCTCAGCTTGGACCGATCTTCACTGAGAATATTATAAAGAACAAATAACAAAAACTCTTCTCACTCCCATCCGAAGTTCTTACTGATATCCGTTAAAAAATAAATGAATAAAAGCAGCAACTAATTTAATCTTGTAATGCAAATGAAAGATTGAAGAATTACTAAAATACAGAAAAAAATAGCTTACCTTTAACAGTTACTTTATGTTCCCCAGTACCAGGGTGAGTAAAAAGGTCAACCTGAATTGACACTTCTCCCACACTACCTTCATCTGCAGCCATATCTGATATTGAAACTGAAATTAAAAAAAAAAAAAAGTTATATAGAAACACATATTGTAATTTATATAGGGAAGAAAGACTGATTTAATTTTATAAATACAATATATAAACAAAAAACTAATATTTGATGGTGTAACTAATATATGAAGTATTCTTGAAAACAAAATAGAAGTTTCTTCAAATTTGTATGACAAGAGTCACTAATAACACAATTTATTTTGCTCATACTAGATTTGAAATCGCCCTACATGTTTTGTGGCAAATATACCACTTCTTTAGGGGTCATTCTTATTATTTACGAATTGCTCACCCCCTCTATACCTATAGAAATACCTCTATATCTTTCTCACTTGGTTATTAATGATGTCCCAGTGTGGAAGCTTCATGGGAGCTGTAGAGGGGACAAGCACTTCGTAACTAATATGAATGGTTCCTGAAGAGGTGTTACATAGGCCATAAAATAGGTAGGCTGACTTGAAATAATGTCTGTGTAAAGGAAAATGTGTTATTAATGACCCTTGCCATACAAATTTGAGTATTGGGACTAAGAAAGCTATAAGAAAAATAAAAGTTGAGAAAACATACTAGGCTATAAATGAAGAGCTTGTACATTGTATACTATCAAGACACACTACCATTTGTCATGCAAAAAGGAAAGAAAAAGAAGCTATTTGAACATCACTAAGCATGCAATAATCCTGATAAATGAGGGTTGTAATTTATATATTGGAATACAAAATATTTCCTTTCAATTCACATAAGAAGAGCTTATATTTAAATATGTATATGTCAATATTTAGCTTATACTCCAATGCTGGCACCCTTTACGAACAGCCCCACAGATTCTGTCACTGGATCTGTGTGATTAACATCCCTACTTTTAATTAATAGTAAAAATCTGTGGACAGTGAGGGGTTAATATGCTATGTTATTTGATTACTACTATGTTATGTATTTATTTTATTTTATATGTAACGACATAAAATATATAAACTTTAAAATAATTGATTTCCAAAAACTGGTAAAAAAGAACATTTCTGACTTCAGCCTGAAATATTAATATACTATCATAAACTCTCTGCCCATTACTTTTTTTTTGACTCGTTTGTCTTACTCGTGAAAAATAAGAAATAGAAATTTCTTTTTATTCCAAATGCACTAAAATGTTTCTTTGAAAAATATATTTTGTCATTTATACCAAGTGATATTTTGATTTATAGATCTAGAGGTTATAGATCTTTACTTATGATACTAGAATATAAATGATAAATTTTAAGAGGAAAAACTTATGTTATGTGAAAACAAAAAGTCTGTCATGCCATTCGCTATTCTCTCTTTCTCTTATAATAAGAAGGCTATGTAAAAATAACATGAAATTTGAGGTGGTCACGAGATATTTATAAAATACAGGCTTTAAGTGAAAATTGTATGAGTAGAAGAGGCGATTAACTAAAGACTGAAAATTAAAAAAATCAAATAACACTGTTAATATTTGAGTTAAAGAAAAAAAAATATAACAACTGCAAAATATTATATTTCCAACAACATTGGTTATATAATATTTTTCAATACAAACATATTTACAATTTTTTTTATCTAAATCTTCCTTCAACTTGTCAGATAAAAGCAATATGCTATATTTAAGCTCAAAATAAGATGATTTGTGATATTGTTAACATGAGATGACCAGGATTAGGGGTTTATTGAGGGCTGAAAATTAAAAAATGTTATGTAAATTATGTTTGTTAAAAAAATGCATAGAAAAACAATTGTGGAAAATTAAATTCGCAATAAGAATGGTGGATCTACTCAAATAATAATAATCGTGGTCTTTAAAATTTATAACTCCATTCCATGTGGATGATTGAAACCTGGTTGGTATAAATATTTTAGTGGGTTCTTCAGGATCTGGTCATAAATTGAAATATATTCTTGAATTATTGGCCCAGAGTTGAAGTTTTCAGTTATGACCACAAAGTGTGGATGTGTGTGTGCATGCATGTGTTTATGTGTATGTATGTATGTACATACTTACATACATATATATACACACATTGTGTATAGAACATGTGAGAAATAAACACCTTTCCTTCAGGAAGGTAATTAAAAAAAGAATATATATATATACATGTAATTTGAATAGACTTCATTTTCATCTTCTCTTTGATAGAAACAATGGATATTTGGAGACATTTTACCCAGTAGCAGACATCTTATTTCATAGTTCTTTTTCTTCTGAAAGATCACTAGATTCACAGCCACCAGAGCAAGAAAAAAGTGTGGAAGACCATACAATTTACACAAATATTAATAGTCATATCATACTTGTTAGAACAAGATTTATAGAGCTTTCTTAAAGGTTAAAAGTTGGTCAATATTAGAGGGTTCACTGTTTGTGTACCTAATTCCTGAAAAGACTACATCTTCTAAGACCATCTATGGTAGACCAAAATTCCTATAACTGTCACTGTGAACGTTCAAGGTAGATTCGAAAGTATGCTAAGTTTGACCAACTGGTTAAAGAGGTTCTGTTCAGAGCTGGCAAAGAAACCACTATTGGTGGTTTTATGACCACTGTCGAAATATGTGAACATAAAATTCATTCCAACAGCATTTAGTAATGAATAAAATATGATCACATATCATAATCCGCAGAGGAATACTGGGGTAAAATATTTATAGGAATGCTGGTGTGATGTTTCAAAAATTCAGAAGCTTCCTAGATACAAGTATTTTTGTGGTGATGGTATAGCACTATTATAAAGTGTAGCTCCCGAAGTCAGGAGGTGTACCCCACATAAGTAGGTTAAAAGGAGGCACTAATTAACTAATTTATGATTCTGTTAGGCCTAAAGTCTGCATTGGAACTTTTAGGAAGATTTACCGTAAAGTTTCTGAATATAATAATTTCAATTTATTTGCGTGATTCTAGCAACTAATCAGTTTAGTAATATGATTACTTCACTTATGAAAACTTACTTTTATTTTCAATGACACATGCAAAAGTAAATACAGTAAAAAGGAACTCCTTAAGATAGCAGGACAGTTCCGATAAATGCAACTTATAAATGTTTATTTATAATTGTAAATTGAACATTTTTTTTATCCTGTTAACAAAAGATGTTATGGTCACATCTATAACTTTTTTTCAATATCTTGGAACTATGGAAACTTGAAAAGTAATTTTATAGTAACATATAAGAATACTTGGAAACCCATCAGAATATTCTATATGAAAAAAAATAGTCTGTATGTAAGTAATCAATTGTTTCTTGAGTTTGAAGATAAGAGGAATAGTCTATGTGATGAAAAAATTAAATTATGTATTAACACCCACTTTTTTCATCTAAGGCTAATTGGGACGGGTTATCTACAGGTTACCACCCTTTTCTAGCCAGAGTGCTCTATGTGATGAGAATATACTTAAGTAAAAAATAGGCTATCATTTAAATAAAACTTGTTTGATGCGGAAGATTGTCTATAAGTTATTATAATAAGTTTTTTAAAAATGTTTTTATTTAAGATCGAACTATTCTAATAAGCCTGAGTAGAACATGTTATTTTAGCCTTATTTTTTTATTCTATCCTTTTCTAATCAAGGTAGGGCAAAGAAATTTATTTATAGAGTCCATCACTAAATGTCCATGGTCCTGAAGTGCAGAACCCAGAGCATAACAAGAGTCAATGGGCCTTGTAAGGCTTGATTTTTTTTGTTCTAATATCAATTAAGGCATAGCAAGGGTCATAGAGAAGTCAAGTGATCAGGTTGTTACTTCCTGCCATATTTGTGGTGAATTTCAAACATTCTTCAAACTAGTAGCTACATAATTGCCTCACAATAGGCAACAGGAGATGGTTAAAAGTCCACCATTAAAGTCTGGGAATCTCAAGGCTATATGTGATTTTCCATGCTATTTTCAGGATTTAACCAGGTACCACAAGATCAATGACACCAATCCCTTTCTAATACAAATGAACCAAAATTTGTTAGAGTAAAAATGCCAGTTTAAAAAGGAAAACTTTCTATTAAACAAAACTAAGACGAATATAAAAGTTTCTATTATCCAAAATCCTACATCCTAATAGCATGATAAGAGAAATAAAAAAATAAATATTTTTAGTTTTATACATATATATATTTTAGAAATATTGTGCATATAACTACTTTTATATTCTCTCTTTTTTAAAGATTAAATGAAAAACAGAATGTTTTATATTAAGCATTATTCTATGGCAGTCCTACATAAACAAGAAAAAAAAAGAAGAAAAAGCACACCTAACCTAAATAGTTTGTATCTATTAGAGCAAATAGAATTCTTAATTAAACATAACAAACAGTTTGACAGAAATTATGCCCTTATTTAATAATTGTAAACAATAGTAATATAAAATTTAATTTAATAAAATATGAAAAGGCTGCCTATTATATTTCTTATAGAATGCTTTTTAGAGCCTACATGTGCACATAGCAAACGTGTAAAACTTCCACTTTTAAAAAAGTAATAAGAGTAACTACATATTGAAGATAAGTGATTTAAGCTTTTCATTGTGTCTAAAGAGCCCTATAGGCCTTTGCCCCATGATGGCTCTACCTTGAGATGACTCTCGCCGTTTCTTTGCTCTTAGCGGTTCCTCCAGTCCTTCCATCGATCCTTCCTCACGCTCACTAGACACTGAATGCTGCCGCAATGTCTTTTTGTAGTTTAGTGGGACTGTTGGAATGTTTATTTTTTTTTTTTTTATGTTTGTATTTCAATATTAGGGTTTGATGGGACCGAGGTTGCAAGAGAAGAGGAGGAGGAGGCACACCAATGAGCACATAGAAGGCAAGACAGAAAGAAAAAGAAAACAAAATTAACATTAATACACATTAAAATAGAACAAAAACAAAAAGTGCAAACATTAACAAGACATATACTACAAATAACAACGGTATTTGGCAGCAAGGCTAACATAAAGGTTACATTGAACTAACCAAAATTTATAAGTACTTAAATTAAAAAAATAAATAACAAATATTCAACTGACTGTTTAAAACTATGTGTAAAAAAAAAGTACATTGGTTATTCACATCAACAATACTTTATTGGAAAATAGATTGATAGTAAAAAAAATTGTGCAAGAGGAATTTACCGATTGCATCACTCACAATGAATTAAAACATTTTAACTCCCAATTCAATAAACAGTCAGTATAAATGAATGAAAAGATACAATATACATGTTCAAAAATTGTGTTTCTTTCAAATTTTATTAATTTTGTAACTAATTTATGCTATTAGGATAGCTAAATGGGTATCCTTCTTAGCCTAAGAGGGAGTAACAAATCCTGGTAGGTGGGTTTATCAATAAATGAAATCCAATATGGGAATACAGTCCATGATGCAAAGAAAACAGAGTCTTAAGACGAAAAATTAATTATCATGCTTGAAAATTGTGAGCCCTATAAAGAATTTAGGGAAACCAAAAATAAATGTTTAAAAATGATTACTGAGTCACATCAAAATCCTTACATGAGAAAAAGATTACAAAATGTTTAACCTTTCATTTTTCACCATTAAAAGGATTCTCCACAAAGAAAATAGCTAATCAAATTTCATTGTAATTAAACTTAAATCTTCTAGCTTTAATTTGATTTTGATAAATTATTATAATTTATTTAAAACTATCTTGGATTGGTTTCTGAATAATTTTTTTCTTATTCTGTAGTTTGAATTTCTTACTATTTTTTTAAGATTATAATACCAAATATCTAATTGACCATGGACCCACAACATTCACACTCCACTTGATGTATAAACCTCCAAGATAGATTAAAAATAAGAGAACTCCTATATTGAAAAAAGAAGTACAGAAAGCAATAATTTGCAAGATTTTACCTTCATTTGTTTGGGTGGTAACAAACGTTTTTATAAGAGTATCAGTTGTTTGAGTGTATAATGAAAGTGCATATCGCAGTGACTGAAGCTCAGGACTTTTCTCAAGGAAGTTCTTCTTTAATCCATTACCTCCAGCATGAAAGTATTGCTTAATTGTATCAAGAGCAACATCTAGGACGGCACACTGCTTAGGTGACAGGTTCTTTTCAACTTCCTAAATTTGAAATATTTATGTAACTACCAAAAGAAATATTTAAAAAACGAATTGTTGAAAAATATATTTCATTATTTTTGATTGGTCATTAGCACTATTTATGTTAAATAAAATAAAATATTTAGGAAAATATGCACCTAAAAAAGAAATAATATTATCATCAATAATAATATAATGATAACTTAATGTCAAAGATCCATAAAACAAAAATTGCATACTTTGTTGTTTAAACTTTTTTCCAGGTATAAAACTTTTATTATTTAATAATGGCTATTAAATACATAAATAGCTGCCATCATTGTGCATTGGACTGCTTTTAAGGGAAGAAAGTTTTACTATTACAGAATACACAATACTATCCAAGCTTATGAATTATATAATTCATGATGATTTGAAAAAAGATATATACACAGGAGATGAGAAATATAAAAACGTGGATAGTGAAGCCTTACATAACAATACATTTATTATTAACATTTACCAAGAAATGCAAGGTTCCTTAGCAATTATATATATATATATATATATATATATATATATATATATATATATATATATATATAATTAGCATTATATCTATTAAAGATTTTTTTTTACATGTCTTTTTTTTCTCAAAATTAACCAAAGTATTTTTTTTTTTTTTTTGGTTTCAGTAAATCTACATTTCTACTCCTCTAATTTCCACTTTAAATACCTCTATCATGAAATATTTCATGTTCAGGTTGTATTTTAATTCCTCTTTACTTAGGCTTATAGAGAATAGACGGGGAAGCGAGATCATTAGTGAGCCGTATTCCAGGTGGAAATCTGCTTAGCTTATGTGTGCAGCTCCTGTGTTATGGACTTCTATTTATTTATCTTTAATACTAACAATATAATCATTATCACTATCTCTTATCATCAATAGAATCCATTCTGAACTTTGTATATAATTCTGATTTAGGCGATTTCCCAATCATCTTCAATGCTATTAATACAATCAATATTGATAGGTTGTGGTCTTCTAATTTGCAGTAAACGTCAGATTTAGCTGTTAATAACTCACTTCCAATTATGTCACATTTTGGTGGAACTTTACATTGTTCTTAGTCAAACATAACTTTGAATCCCTTATCAGTTTTTTTTTGGAGGTTAGATGACAAGTTAGGCACATACAAGACATCAATACCACTATTGAGGGTAAAATCTCCAAGAGTTTAAATTTTTTTTTCTCATTATTAGCAACAGGAATTTCATTCAGGCAATCTTCTATGCAGCTAAAATCAATCAGTTAAATATGGAACATTTTTCTTAGAAGTAATGATCTCCTTGAGAGCCCCTTATCTCTTTAGTACTTTCCAGTTCGGTCCTAATTTCTTCAGCCGATTTTCTATTCTTCACAAATGGGTATAAAGTCTCACCAATCATCTAGCAGATCTTGGCTCTGGCCTTAGAACCAATCTACTGGCTGCTTTCTACCCAGGTAACGCAGGTCTATAAGACCTTGATTGTCAAGTACATCTCCTTTCCAAACTTCCAAGAGCTGTAATTCTCTTGTCTCTCTTGAGCCTCATTTTAGCAGATATTTTGTCCCCTAATTAGGAGTGATAAATATTTGATGCCATATTTCCAAATCGCTATATGCGAACAACCACAACAGCAGATTTTCTTAAAGGGAAATTTATTAAAAACAGTAAATGCATTAAGTTTAAAGAAAAAAAAATTAAGAATCACTTTTTAATTGGCCTTTTGGTTATTTTGCAATTATTCTATTCTCTGCTTTCAAATTTCATTCGTGCCAAAGAACATAACAACAGTATGTAACATATCGTAGTCATAGGAATCTCAACATATTCCAAATAACCTTATCTCAGACAAAAAAAGTCCTTTTTTTTGTCACGCAGGGGCTATGTCAACTAAGCAGATTTCCCACTTGTGTCCTGTATTTGCATTTATCTCATGACGTAAAAGTTCAATGAGAACAATATTTTTTATTTAGGCTTCACATAAAGTGCTTCATAATATAACAGCATCTTGTTGATATGACATGAGCAGGATTGGGAATTTACTGAAGGCCGAAAACTAAAAAATGCAAATATCTCGGTTAATATTAACACTTTTACCAAAACACCGGTCTGAGAGGCCGGTAGAGATTTTTATATTTCATTTATTTGTAGACCTGCTAGTATTGGCGGGCTCTCCACCTCATTAGCTGTGTGCCTTTCCTCCCTCTACACTCAGGAAGTGTTTTGGGTTAGTTTGTCAACGGCATTCGACCTTGACTAGCTATTGCTCGTTTTCCGCCATTCTCGAGTACCTCTTGTTTCGGTTAACAGCCTACGAATAGTTGGTCTAAGATACGGGGTAATTCGGTTTAAGTATGTTGTGTACCTTTCATTATAGCTTGTAACAATGTTTGTTCATATTCTTTTCGTGTGTGTTTTACATAGTATATGATTTGCTATGGAGCCTTCCACGAGCCATGGACCAATAAAACGCTCATCGTCACGATCTATATATCGTACGGATGGCAGTGATTTCAATGAAAGGGTTAAAAATGACAATAATAGATTAAATTTGATACAAGTTATTCAATCAATAAATAAAAATAACGAATTTGTTGATGGGAATTACTATTAACCCTTCCCGGTCTGTGCGACCGGATGATTCGGTTGTATATATATATATATATATATATATATATATATATATATATATATATATATATATATATATACATACATACAATTTTGAACGGACCTCATTTTCATCATCTCCATGGTAGGATTAATGGACATTTGAATAAAATTTTGAAAATCTCGTCATGAATACGACCTCAATAGCTGATTTCCCTTAAGGGAAATCTGCAAATAAAATAAAACCTTTTTTAAAAATAAATGTTATCAAGTTCAATGAGATGTAAGTAGGACTTACAATAACTCCACTGAGAGCATTTTTAACATCTTGTTTTCCTGCCATATGATTTTTAATCAGTCTTGACATGTCTTCTATTTTGGCATTGGCAGCTAAGTTCTTTGCATTGTCAGTAAGGTTTTTAAGTATCATCTAAAACAATATTTAAAGAATTATGAATAAAAGAATGTTTTTATAATATGACTTTTATGTAAAAGCAGATGTATAGAAAAACATACACTCTTATCAGTCATAGGAGGAAGAACAACTGTCTTTTCTAATATCCTCATTACTATTTTCCACAGCTCTTTCAGCAGTCTTTTAAGAACAGTCTTTTCACAGGATTGTGCATATAAAGAAAGGGAGCCTATGAAAAAAAAATTATATTACAAGTAATAGTTATGTAATATAAAACTTAAAAAGACAATACAACAAAATTTACCATCGAGTAAGTCCATTAGAGGTCTAAGAACTTCATCAGCTTCTGCAGCAACGGTATTTCTTTGGGCAGGCTGATTTCCCCCACCCTTAATCGCTAGAAGCAAGTCTCCCAGCTCTCTTACACTTACTGTGATTCTAGGCTCCAAACTAAAAAAAATAAATAAAAGTCCGTCATGCAGGGGCTGCGTAAACTAAGCAGATTTCCCTCATGAAGTTCAGTAATAGATAAATATACATACTGGTAACACAACAACACCGTGAATAAATACAAACGGAAATAAGAAATGTTTCATCCAATTTCAATAACCTGCCGACCAAAGCGTTAGGTTAGAAATGTAAACAAACTGGTCGGCCCGCCTCACACCGGAAAGAAAAACAATTACTAAAATATATCAGAATATAACACATTAATTTTATTGAGAACTATTTACTATATCTAGTACTGTAATTAATAATGAGTCAGAATAATTGTTATCTCAATCAATAAAATTTTAGTAGTCCAAAACTTTAAGGGGGGGTGGTCACCAGGAAATATTTGCATGTATCTCGTATAATAAAGGTCTCTTGAATACAATTTTTGGTATTTAAACTTCCAATAATGTGATTTATTATGTAGCAGAGTATTGTTTAGGTAACATGAGTAGAAGTGGCGGTTTGCTGAAAACTGAAAAATGCAAATATCTCGGTTAATATTCAAGATAGAGAATAAATGTATATAACAATATTTATAGTAAATTTAATTTGCAATAAGATTGGTTATATAAAAGTTTTCGATCCGATGCATAATAACGGAGATATTTTGAATTTTCGAAAATCCTCCCCTCTAAACCCCCCTCCCTCTGGTCCAATTTCAGCCATTAACGAACTTGATCTGTCTTTTTTACATAAAACGGTTAAATGTCGAGTTTGGTAACGATCAAACAAAAATTGCGACCGCTTGAGCGTTAACAGACAAATATATATATATATATATATATATATATATATATATATATATATATATAATTTTGAACGGACCTCATTTTTGTCATCTCCTGGGTAGGATCGATGGACATTTGAAGAAATTTTTCGAAAATCGCGTCATGAGTACGACCTCAATAGCTGATTTCCCTTAAGGGAAATCTGCTAAAAAGACACTGAGACAAACTATCAACTAAAATTAAAGCAGTTTAAATAATAACGAATAATAAAAAAGAATAGAATGCCACTAGGAAAATACAAACTATTTAAACTTAATCATCACCAACTTTGAATAGTCCACATTCAAAGGGATAGTCAAAATTCAAGAAATTGAATTTATTAGAAATTAATTAATTTTAAACATATGAATAAGTCTTAAAAAAAAATGAAGGACAGTTTGGTTTTTTTAACTATCAAAAAACCCTCTACATTTCAGATTGAGTTAGTGTAATCTACTTGGAACAAGCCTGAAGAAAGGTGAGTCACACTTGGTGCCTCTTTTCTCGCTGAACTGAATAAACTGGAAATTGTAAGGACAGGGACTTATAGAATAGGAATTTTAGTTTTGAAGAATAAATGAAAATGAGTTCCTAATCAATCTCCTTCCACTGTTTAACACATTGTGAATAATTCAAATCATAATCATGGATAGTATTTATTAAAACTAAATACCATCTATAATGTACAAATTTCCTGTCAAAAACCAATCTGAGCACACATTGTTTAAGGATAGTTATATACATTATAATAAATGTGAATTGAAATAGCTCCAATAATGCTAACATTTCACAGGAAATAAGTTAACAAAATTAACTGTGTTACCTTCCCGAAAACTTCCACTTCCGCCTGAGGGCTATCAACCATTTTTGTACTTAAATTATCTATTCAAAACATTAAACAGTTCGAATTTTCAAATAATTTATATATCTAGTAGAAATAAATAACTGTGGTACTCTAAAATGATTTAATTTGTATTCAATAAGCGAGGAGAGGGGAAGAGATTGTTTCCCCCTGCAACAAATATATTTACTTTAAACCATATAGTCTTTTGTAATATTGAGATTACCAAGTAACGTTTAATAGTTATAGATAGTACATAGTCACTTCAATAACATCAACATATCGGAGGAAATAAAATAATATATACCAGAATTAAGAGTTTGATTCTGCACAAGTTCTGCTCTCACACGTTTTGCAAATTCAGCATGTCTTTGCTTAAATAATACATTATAAAAATGAAGTAATCTTAATACTCTGAGTAGTTTAAATTTTTATAGGAAATAAAAAACAGAATTAATTTCTAGTGAAAATAAATAACAAATGAGGTGGGGGGAGGGAGGCAGATATGTACAACCTCACTAATCCGAATCATACTGAGAACAATCATATAAGTCTAAAAACATAACATCACTTGTCATAATATGCATATATCACATAAACTTTAATGAGTACTAATAAAATTGGTTCCCCGGAATAGTCCTAAGTGCATATATATCCTTGTTCTTACTTCGTTATATGACAAAAGTGCATATAACAAATGCTGCTTCAAATAGCAAAATACAACAACTTTTGTTATGTGGATTTTTTTCCAAAAACCCAATAGGAAACGAAATATCGTTATTTTTTATTTTAGACCTCCCTTATAACCCCTACTCGTGTTTGTACCTGGAAAGAGTTGAAGTTAATTCACATACCACTAGAGTTCTTACTTAGGGAGGAGGTCATAATTCCAGCACTTTCAAGAGAAAAGGAGGCCTTTATCACCATCCGGTGAAGGACATAAGTGTGGCCTCATAGTATGACTGGTGGACTTGACTCCAATTGAATATATGACATACTCTGTAATCTATTAGTGAGATCATTATTTTAGTTTAGTTGGCGGAGTAATAATCCAATCCAAAAGAATGGTGGAATCAGCCCCCCCCCTCTTCTCAAGAAAAAAACAACTAAGAAGTTAAGGTGAAAAATTTGCTTATTTTATGCAGTCCTTGTGCAATAGACTTTTTCTACTTATTAGATATAAAGAGATGAAAATAAATAATAGTAAAGTTGGGATAATTTTTATTACTAATATCTGCTGAGAAACTATTAAGACAAGAGTGCATAAAAATAGGAGTCATGAACTTCTCAAACTGTTCAGGCAATTTTGTTTAATATTATAACTCGTTAAAATTTGTAAAACTGAAAGAAACTGGCTATTATATTTTTTTCCTGAGCATAGCAAGTATGTTAACAGCAGTTCATATCATGACAGTACCTAATCATCCCTAAATCTTATGTTTAAAGCATAGTTACTTTCAAAAAATATTTCTAAAAGAAAAATAATTTTTAACGTACCTGTTAGCAAAGAGCATTGCCAACTCATCAAGAGATCCATTCAAACTTTGTTGAAGCTCATTGAGGATGTTGGCAGCATCCTGCTCTAGTTTCGCACCGCCCATCGACTCGAACATTTTTTCGAGCTGAACCCTTAATTGCTGGATATTGTTCATAAGAATACAAGCCTGTCAAAGAAAATTTCTTATATTATAAAGAGAAAAGAATGTAAGTATATAACATTTTATTTTTACAAAAGATATCAGGACTTTCTTCATATTGCAGTAGAAGGTAAAAACATTCACTGCAAAGTTAGTACCTTGCTAGAGTGGCCTCTAGAAGAAGATGGTACCTAAACAAAGATACAATATCAAGGTAGACGAGTCTTCGGAAGTTGAATATGTCACAGACTCCTTACACCCAAACAACAATTTGGTCCTGTAGAGGGGAGGCTTAGTTCTGTAAGGGAGCCACAGTTAAGGAGGGAGATGGAAGTATTATAGGAGTTATAGGATAGGAGGTGATTGTTTAGTCGGAGTTAAAGGTGTCTCTACTAGAAATGACAGAATTCTATTGAGTCATCTAGTGTCTACTCAGTATTGTCAGATAATCTAGGAGCTACTTGAATAAAGATTATAAGAATATAATTCATTTTAAATTAAATATTATTTATTTAATCCTATTTTTTATTTATTATGTATCCATATTTTTTAATTTTGTTTTTTTATATGCAGTGAAACCTCTCAAACAGACAATTTTCAAATATCCCAGGCAGAGTGTATTATGAATTTCTCTCCTGAGCAAGATGCCCCGGTAACAGATGCGGACAACAAAAATTTTGTCCCCAAGAGATAAATTTACACTTCTGAATAGATACTGACAAATGTTAAGAATTAATTAAAAGTCTGTTATTTAGGGGTTGCATAAACTAAGCAGATTTCCCACGTGCTCGTATGACATACTACTGGTCTCATCTCACAATATATTTTCAATTTCTAAATAAAAATACAATCATTAAAAGTGGGTGGTTCACTGAAAACTGGAAACAAGAAAATACAAATAACCCCCTTAATATTTGAGTTACAAAAAATGTATAGAACAACAATTGCAGAGCATCAAGAGTTCAACAATTTTGGATCTATAATACTTTTTGATTTGACTCATAATATCAGAGACATTTTGAGTTTTCAAATTCCCCCTTTAAACTCCCCTATTCCTGGTTCAATTTCAGTTATTAATGAATATTATCTGTAGCACTGAATGAAACGATTAAATATAGAGTATGGTAAAGATCACGCACCAGATTTGCATGTACTTATCTAGTAAATATCTGTTAAAAATAATATTTGGTATTTAAGCTAGAAATAAGATGCTTCATGATATATTTACTTATTGTGAAAGTGTGATGACTAAAAAAGGGGTTTTACTGGATGCCATAAACTAAAAAAAAGCAAACATTTCTGTTAATATTCAAGACTGAGAAAAAGTGTATAGAATAACAATTATAGGAAATAAAACTTGCAACAAGTTTAGTTATATTCTATTTTTCAATCTGACTAATAGTAACAGAGATATTTTGAATTTTCTCAATCCGCCCCCACTGATCCAATTTCAGCACTTAATGAAGTTGATCTTTAATTTTGCATTAAATGTGTATATATCAAGTTCGGTAATGATCAAACAAAAATTGTGACCAGTAGAGCAATAACAGACATTATATATATACACACACACACACACACACACACACACAAAAACCATTTTGAACAACCTCATTTTTGTCATCTTCTAAAAAAGATCGATGGTCATTTGAGTAATTTTTCGAAAATCGTGTCATGACTACAACCTCACTAGTCCTTATGGGAAATATACTAGAGAAAAAGGATCTTTATGACATATGCTAGCACATATCACATCTCCAGGTATCATAACGCAACCAATTGAAAGAAAATAGATATCTCATTGGATAGAGAATATATATTTCTTTGGGTGTTGGATCTACTACAGCGATGAGTCATAAAGTAAACAATTCTAGGCGAAGAGTGGGAAAGTTGGAAAGAAACGCTGCTGCTAGAACTTTTAATTTCAATACCTCATCAAATGGGGAATAAAGTAATTAAATATTGAAATAGGCAAAGAAAAATGGTTTAACTAAGAAAAATCTTTGTGTGGAGATACTATTAATCTAGATTGAAATTGAATGATTGACTAAGATAAAACTGAATGATAGGTTATTATGTTATATAATTTATACTAATATAATTGGTTGGGTAGTCAGTTAAGCAGGCCATTTTATTTATTACTTTAAATAAAGCTTTATTTTTTACTTTATTTACCTTAGAAGGATGGGGATTAGGAAATATTGTATTTTACAGGATATATTGCAAGCTGAGAAATCTTCTATTATGATGATTACTTACTATCCTTTCCTCCTTTAACTGGCTTGGGAACTCTTTCTTTACAATGTCAGCATACGCGATTAGAACTTTGACAATGGTTTTTGCGAACCTCTTCATATACCTCTTCCAGATTTCTGGGTCAGGACACTCAAGCTTGGACACCACATCAAAACATTGAGTTAACTGTGTAAATACATCTACAACTGAGCATGAGAACAGGGCATGTTCTGAACTTCGTTGGAACTGAAACATAAAAATAATTCTAAAGAGACAGTTTCTTTAAAATAGTGTTCAATAAATCTATTAAATCTATTATTATTCAATCTATTGTATTAAAAAAAAATAAGAGAAACAAAAAAAAATCTACTCAGCATTTAAAATAAAATTAAGTACCCCATCTTTTTTATCTCTGTTGAAGGCACCATGTAGATATTCTAGAGAAACATCATCATTTTCATTGAGCCATTGCATGACAAATGGTTCAAACCAGGCAGGATATTCAGGAACTGAACCTTTATACGCAGGCACATCTTTCACATAGTTAGTGTACAGCCATTTAACCTGCAGCAAGAAATAGAGATAAAAGTAAATTCCTTAATTGTAAGTGATGGTTTTCTTTGAGTTTTATAATGCCTAAACACTGAACCTTGCTTTTGTTATAGTGAAGAGAACTATAACAAAACAGATAAACAGATTCAATGCTCATATAATTTATTACCTTATATATATATATATATATATATATATATATTATAAGTAATTATTTATTATAATCATAATAATAAACCAAGGGTGGCGAGTTCAATTTACGCCTGGTCAAATAGGAATTTATTTAGTGACGGACTCATTAAATAAAATCCTTAGTCCTACCCTGGTGGTAACCTGTAGACAACCTGTCCCAATGACCCATAGTAGCATAGAGTGGACGTAAATAAATAAAAAATAATCATAAAATAAGAAATCATAGATAATATACATATCCTTTTGAAGGACCTCATTTTCATCATCTCCTAGGTAGGATCGTTGGACATTTGAGGAAATGTTTTGAAAATTGCGTCATGAGTACAACCTCAATAGCTGATTTCCCTTTAGGGAAATCTACTAGAAGATATAGAATAGGATTATGCCTCTATCTGCTTAATAGAAATAATTTTTGTAAATAAGCAAGTTAACAGTGCTTGTATATGGAGAATTAACAACCACTTGGCAGACTGAGAATGGGAGGATTCCATCCTTGGGAACCTAATTTATTTTAGTTTACATCTAAGGCAAGTACTCAACACATTATATAAATGTTAATAGAAAAGGAGAACACTCATTAAGATATATATATATATATATATTTATATGCATATTGTGAGGGTAGGAATATCCAAGATTCTCTCTTAAAAGCCGAAGATTACAGGACCTTAAACTTCTTGAGCTGTAAATACATGACACTCAAATCTTCTGAACATTTAAGTGGATTTTCATTACCAGATAGTTTTCAGTTAAGCTTAATAACAATATAAATTAGGTATACCTTGAAATGAAGATTCATGTATGCAGAAGACTTGCAAAGCCGGTGTTGCTCATGTTCTTCAAGAGCATATTTCATATCTACAGCAAATAAATTCCACATTGTTGCTGCTGACAACTAAAACAATTAAAAATTAATTAAAATTAGCTGATCACTCCATAATTAATAGTGAGATGATTTAATGAAATATTGTACCTGGCCTATATTGAGCTCTTGGGGGAATTGGTTGAGAACAGGAACATAACTATTTTTGTCCTCTTCTATCACAGATACAATAAGAGCTATAATCTTATGCCAAAAATCAAGACTGTCTAACCTTGGACCATTGTCTTCAGAATCCCTCTTTGCTTCATTTGGATCAACCTATAAACAAATGAAAACCCATAATCAAATTACAATTATAATAATCAAAGCAAGTGATGACAACCCATTGGATGTTCGTTCATCTTCCGCATACAGGAAAGATCCAGTGATCCCAACAAGTAATATTATGCCTGGAATACAAAGTTATGTTATATGTATTAGATATTATTAGAGTGAGATGACTACGAGTGGAAGTTATGTAAGATTGAAAAATAAAACATCTGATGGTGGTCACCTCATGACTTGTATTCAAAATTGAATTAGTTGAGAAGTAATGGTTAGAAATCTAACCAACTTAGGCAAGTCTGCTATGTACATAAGCCAGACAGGACAGAAGATAAAGAGAAGATTAGGGGATGGTACCTCCGAGTTTAAGCATAATATGCTTGAAGAAAATTTGGGGAAGGTTTAGACTGTAAGCTAGTCCATAGTTCGTGAAAGTCCTGTGAAATAAATCTGAAGGAAAGATATAAAGAAATCAGACATCCACTGCTCTCAGAAAAATTTAAACAAAGCAGTGGATGTGTTTGTGGACCTTGACATTATAAGGGTGCCAGTCTAGAACCGTCTAGACCAACAGTCTACAGTCCTCTGACAAGTGAGTGAGCATTACCGCTCTTAGATTTCTCCTTTTTATAAATTTACTAATCATGTTACCCCTCATTGACTGGTTGAAATATATCCCATGGAATATAAAGATTTGATTAACCTTTGCACAAAAGACCCTGCCACTTTCATCATATAACACAAAATTTCCTGTAACATATAAAATGACTATACCAGTTGTAACTATTGAGTTGTTATATATGTGAAGTAAAAAGTGGCTATTGGGTGAATTTATGTTTAAAATAGCTGTTTTTATTAAATGAAATGACATAATAATGGTTTCCTGTGATAACATGTACACGGAAGTGTACCTAGACACACGTAAGCACTGATTAATAGCTTTATTTTAGTCAAATTAGTGTTCAGAAAAATATTGAAGAATTCATGTTTTGGCTTCAAAGTAAACCCCACCTGCTACCAGAAGCAGCAAAGTATAAAAAAGTGTACATTAACAATATTTGTTCCATTAATAATTATATATAAGATTTCTCAATTCTATAAACTATCCAGGGGAAACAAATTCCATTGGAGGACTGCAAGCCAGAACTCAAAATTTTGAAATTCATAAAAACAATATCATTTTAGGACCCAAAATAGTATTCTAATTACTTGATCTTCTTGATAAAACTAACATTAATGATCATAATGACGAATTGGTTTTGACTGGGAGGAAACCCCAGCTCCTAGTTGAAAATTAGAATTATATAAAATATGTTGTACCTTAGGATAGCTGACAGCAGTAATTATACTAATTTAGGCATGGAATCTGCATTGGCTATTGGGCAAATACTGCCATTTTTATACTCATTAGTGGGTTCAAAGAAATATTTTTCAAAGAAGGATCTAATTATCATTAGTGAGAAAAAATATGACAAATTCTGTTCAGGATTTCTAGTAATTAATGAGTAATATGACTATGATGGAAGCCTGAAGTAATTAGCTAGCTCACTGTACTAAACGCCATGGAGAGCTCAAATAAAAATGGCTTCCCATGGAAATATAATTATAAATGCTCAGTCCTGTCAATGGTAAAAGAGCATAATATTGTGACCACTAATAAATTCTATCCAGTGACAGGAAGTTGGAAGCCAAAATTTTAAAATTTATAAATATAAGCAACATATTAGGACTGAAAAATACATTTTAAACACAGTTTGTTATATATATTTTTCTAAAAAAACTAATAATAACAAAAATATTGACAAAAACAAGTTTTGACTACAGTATAGTTTCAAGAGTTGTCAGTGTCAATAAAGTATAAAAAATACCCCATGTTGACAATATTCATATCCTTGATACATATACAAAAATTTTTACAATTCTATAGATGCACTCTCATGGGACATAAATAAATTCTATTTACTGACAGAAAGTTGAATGTAAATATATAGGAATTCATAAATCTAAATAACCTTCTAGGATCCGAAAATGGATTGTAAACACAATTCCTTCTCTACATTTTTCTGATGAAATCAATATTAACGAATATGAATTTATACATAACTAGCTCAGATACCCGGCTTCGCTCGGGAATTCATTTGAGGCCGAATGGTGATAGTATTTTTTTGGCAAGGCTTTACTCTGCACAATGTTTTGACATTTACCCGTCCCAGTGTTTAGAGTAAATACCCGTCGTTTCTGTGGATTTGTTTATAATACAATTATTTTTTTATGAAAGACTTCACTGTCCTCCATATTTTCATATTTCCCATTTCCTGTGCATTCTGCATAGATTTGAATTAGTACTTTTTAACGTATAACTCATTTATACTTAGGTATACGACGAAAGTGTATATAACAAAAGTTACTCCAAATAACAAAATAAACAATTTTTGTTATGTGCATAATTGCCGAAACCTCAATAGGAAACGAAATATCTCTATTTTGAATTTCCGGCCTCCCTTATAACCCCCACTCCTCCCCGTCCCTAGAAATGTTAGTATGGCTTATTATAAGGAAGGCGTTAGTGCTAATACAAATACCGAGTGTTTTATTTAGTTCGGTTGAGTCTTTTGTGCCAAATAAAATTGTTCACTCCCGCTACAATTTTTAGCGTATAACGTTTTTATACTTCGGTATACGACGATAGTGTATATAACCAAAGTTTCTCTAAATAACAAAATAAACAACTTTTGTTATGTGCACTTTTGCCGAAACCCCAATAGGAAACGAAATATCACTATTTTTAATTTCAGGCCTCCCTTATAACCCCCACTCCTGCCCGTCCCTAGAAATGTTAGTATGGCATATTATAATGAAGGCGTTAGTACTAATTCACATACCGAGTTTGGTTTAATTCGGTTGAGTCTTTAGTGCCAAATAAAATTGTGGACTCCCGCTTTAGTTGATAGCGTATAACTCATTTATGCTTCCGTATACGGCAAAAGTGCATATAACAAAGGTTACTCTAAATAACAAAATAAACAACTTTTGTTATGTGCATATTTGCTGAAAAAGCAATAGGAAACGAAATATCGCTATTTTTAATTTCAGGCCTCCCTTATAACCCCCACTCCTGTTCGTCTGAGAGAATATTAATATAGCCTAAAGTCTAAGTTGGGCTAGTAGTAATATACATAGCAAGTTTCATAAAATTCGGTTTAGCCGTTTATGCGTGAACACCAAAGAAACAAAATGCAGTTATGGTGTCTATGACATGTGAAACGAAAAGTTATCGTGAAATTTCGGGGAAAAAATAAATGTACACACAGAGGTTACAATTTTATATATATATAGATAAATCCCCTCCTCCTCCTCAGAGTAGGGGAGAAGAATAAAATAGCGAACTTTAACAACATTCTTTCCCTTAATGCTTATACAAAAAAAATTTCAATTCTATTAGGGCACTTTCATAGATCACAAATAGTCTACTTGACATAACTCAAAACTTCCGAATGTAAATAACATTTTAGGACTGTAATCATCATTCTAAATACAGTCTGATTTTTACATTTCTGAGTAATACTTCACTTCATTTAAATTTATTTCATTTGAATGTGATAAATGGTTTCTCCATTTATTAAAAAAAAATCATAAAACATAAGCTACAGATCTTATATTCTTAAATAAAAAAAAAGTACTAAACAAATCTTCTGTATCTTTAATAGGAACAAAAATATATGTATTTTTTTATTTTTGTCCCTTCTATGTTGCAAAAGTCCTAAATATGAAATTCCAACATTCTAAGGCTAGTTGTTTTTTAATTACGCAAGAACACAATTACAGAAGTCATACAAAAATGAGCCTAGATAGATTCAGGGAGAGTCAAAGTGGATAATTCTATTAAAATATTAAATCTGCATTTTTTTTTTAAATTAATAACTCCCTTTAATTCTTTCAAGGGAATAAAATTAGTATCCTGGCCTAGATATCGAGGAGACTGTTGAAGTCTTAGTATACTCAAATAATTTTCCTCTAACATTATAAATATTAATAAATTTGTTCTTGAACTCAATAATTGATTATTGCATCTGACACTCATAGCCCTCAAGACTAAATATGTATTACTTTATTATTAATTAAGAATTACCTGGAATTCTCTATTGTAAAGTTCATAACAATTTTCAAAGAGAAATTGATACGTTGACCTGAGACAAGCCTTTACGCACTCTTTGACAACTGTGCTAGCTCGTGGTGGACTAGACAGTTCTTGAACCTAAAAATGGAAAACATCAATAAAACGTATGCTCTTAAATGATATTTAAATTAAATAAATTAAGATGGTTTAATTAGCTAATTCACCTTCATTCTAAAGAAAGTAATGCTTGTCAGAAGATCAACAGTAGACTTCAGATCCATTAACTTTTCCTGGCTTGAAGCCGGAAAGTTGTTTCTATACATAGACAAATCAATTCGCAATGAATTATGGAGCTGATCCAAAAGCTTTACGAACTTTTCTTTCTGAAATTAAAATGGCACATTTAGAGCTTACAAGATCTGTAAATATGGAACAGACAATCACATCCTACAAAAGTGAAATACTTACACCAAAGTTAGAAGCAGCAAACCTATCACTAGCTGATACAGCTGATGATGCTGTAGTATGGGCATAGTAAGCATTTATATTAGCAAGGAGCGTACTCATAACAGCAGGCACTCCAGGGCATAGGTACTTAGTAGACAGACAATGGAAGTGCCTGAAATATGAAACTTTCAGTAGTGTTTCTTTAAAATCCAAAGTATTTGGAAATAGTTGACTACATAATAACAGTTAGAAATTTAAAGATAGAATATTTAAAAACTAGATATATTCACACATAAATATAAAAACTAGATATATTATATCTTTATGATTTGTTTATTTTAGAATCAGTATTGGTCACATAATGGGTAAACATTTTCAGTAACATAAATGGGGGTGAGCAGCTGATATAATCTGGAAACCAATCTTTGCATTTAATTAGAAAATAATAGTAAGTTTATAATTTTTAGCTCACATTGACCAAGCAATACTCTCATTAAAACCATTTACGAAAAGATGAAGTTCTTTTTTGAAATTGTTGACAACCGATTTCCACAATAATCTTAAATTATAAAGTAGTAAACTTATGGTTTCATAACTATTATCCATTATTTCATAACAATACTTTTTTATTTAAATGCAAAGTATCATCTTACGTCATAGCTTGGTAAATGCTTTCAATTCCATATCTCATTGCAAATTCTTCAACTATTTCCTGTCCAGGTGGCTCAAAATAAATTTTCCAGGCATCATCACCTTTCACCTGAGGTAGAACAACCATCCCCCCATTAGCTTCACAGAGGGAGTGGAACAAATTTTCATGAAGGCACGTGTATTGGACATGGTAGGGGGCCACCTGAAAATATTTTTATTCATATTATTTTTCTCATCGCTGGAAAGAAGAAAGGATTGTTTCTAAACAGTGAATAATTTCAACTAATAATTTATATTTAGTAGATATATTGATACTTTCGTTGCTGGCCAAAAATGGTTAGTCTTACCATGGGCTAAAGTGTTTTTTTGGTTCATTTAATATTAAATAGGTTTGAAATTACTAAAGTTTTAACCTTTTTGAGAGAAAAAGGTATTTAAGCTTACTTCCAGTAGAGACGTGCAAGGCATATCACGCGCACGGCTCGAAAAACAGAATAGGCAATCATACACAACAGTTAGCAAAACCCCAATACAATTTTTTTTTTGCAAATTAGCTTAAAAATTTATTACTTCATAGCTCCTTTTCTATTTCTGCCTAGATATTTGTTAATATGATCTAGAAACAAAACAAAAACAAATGCAACAATAAAATTGCCTCTAAGGAAATAAGCATTCTTTTTTTTTTTTTATTTGGAAGTATATTTACAAACAATTTAAAATAATTGCTAAAAATTAAATCATTGGCAAGATTATACTAAAATAATATACCATATTTACAATTTTTAATATCTATGTGTTAACCTAAAACATGGTCGAAGAGTTGATACAACCAAAACCAATTGACAGCAAAAATGCTATGGTTCACATCTCGCTTGGGCTCAAGAAAGCAAAAAAATTACTAACGAACTGCACTGTAAGGAAGCTGATAGTATACTGAGGGCTGATAGAAAATTTGAGGTCAATAGGAAGGGGCTGAGAGCAGGTAGAAGTTGAGAAAGGAGATAACACGCCTAGCCAGTCATGAGCACGGGAGGGTAGGCCCTGTGACATGCCTCAAGCGTCATCAGCACTGAACGTGTTAAACAATAGTATTTATTATTAAGTGTAAAAATAGTACAGAAAAAATGAAAAATAAATTTCTGAAAAGAAAAAAAAAAACACTTTTAAAAAAATGACAATCTCGAAAGTAAAACAATTCATAACGACTAATAATTTGAAAAAAAAATTTTTCATTAGATTCATATTCAAACAGCTTCAAAGATATGAATTTGTATCCTTATTTTAATAGGATAAATACAATCTTAATCTGAAGTCTACCTTTTCCTCTCCTTTAATTTCCACACTGATATGTAACCTTATAGCACCAGAAACAGCAGATTTATCAGTTCTTTTTTCAAGATTGTACCACACCTCCATCTCTCCCGACAGAGTCCTTACCTAAAAAAATTGTTAAAAAACTTTTAATCAATAACTGAAATTAAGTATAAATATGCTTTCATCTCTGTCTTCATGACAAATTCATAAAGAGGTTCATCCCGAAGGAGAATGTTGAAGTTTAAACATTAAAGAAATCTTCATCTTTCTTCTAATATATTCCCTATGTAATTGTAATTAATCCTACTGGAGTTTGGGCAAGGATTTCAAAGAATTGTAAGTTCTGAGAAGTTATTTTAAGAGTTTGAATGTTTATTTCAACAAGAAAGCAACATATACTTACTGTATTATTTTAAACATTAATAAATTTCATTTATTTTATAGAATCAAAAATGACCTGCGAGGTCCCATGCTCACCGAGGGTTAAATACTAATTATTGTTTTCAAGGTTGAAATGCATTCCAAATTCAATGAATTTATTAATACAATATTTAATCCTACTGTTTCTCAAACAGTAATGGGGCTAGATTCAAATGGTTGAAAATGAACTTTCATACTACATAATGTATTTCTGAGCAATGTTTTTTTTTAGTTTTGTATTTGCTTACTTTGACAAATAGCTGAAGTATTAAAATAAAGTAGTTACCTCTATTATTGTTTGACCTAAAAAGTCATCAGATTCTCGTGTGAGTTTTTGACGAAGTTTTGATTTTAAATCATTATCTTCATCCCAAACTCTCACTTTGATTCTATCAGAAGAGTTGTGGCACTCACTGAAATAAAAATAATAATAAAATATATTTTCTAATGAATTAAGAGGTGTTCAGAGTATTATTTTTTTAATAATATAAAATATAATATTGAATACGTACAAATAAAATTTCTCATTCCAAACTGGGTTAAGCTCTTGTGGCATGGTTCGCGTTCTCTTCTTCACTTTCCCAACTTGGACCGTCACATATGGGTCCGATGTTCCACTTTTATCTTTTGCAATCAGTCCCTGAGCGCATATCACTGTTCGAAATAACAAGAACTATTAGTATTCTCAATTGCAGATGAACTTCTAAACTCCTTTCCTTCTACAAGAGGCCATCAGAATATCTCCAGTGAATTTACTACACTATGTGAATATTAATGGAAAAAATAATTTGCCCATTTTTATATTAAAGCTTATTTATTTACTAATTTACATCCAGATTGGAAGCATTTTGGTCAAAAGTTAGATTCTGGC
This sequence comes from Riptortus pedestris, assembly GCA_019009955.1. Classification (NCBI taxonomy): domain Eukaryota; kingdom Metazoa; phylum Arthropoda; class Insecta; order Hemiptera; family Alydidae; genus Riptortus; species Riptortus pedestris. The sequence goes on along the minus strand of CM032228.1, from coordinate 132,183,105 downwards.
TGTCCATTAATGTACTATGCACTTGGAAAATATAAAAAAAAAAAAAAATGTCTATGAAACAAACTCAAATATATATTTTTTTTCCAGAGTTGGGCAAAAATAGAACTCTGGTGAAATCATTAAAAATTATTATTTTTGTAATGACTAGTTTACTGATGTGAAATGGCAGGACTATTATTGTTTTTCTCAACTATCTTGTAGGAAACTGGCTTTTCCCTTCTGAGATAATTACCAAGCTTTCTGTCCATGGAAAAATTACGCTTGAATCTCTATATTAGATTTCCCTTGTAATTGTAATGCCTCACTATTCATGCAATACCTCTCTAACACTGTTTTTAAAATTGGGATAATCTTTGGTTTCAGAGTTAGTTTAGTTTAGTAGTTTCCAATTTTTTGCCCTTACAGTACATTTTCTTATTAACTGACAAGGTCAGAGTATGGTATTCACAGATTTATTATACCTAATTCTCAATGTGGTTGCCATTTACTTCTGCTTCATTGTTAGCAAACAGGGCACTTTCTATTTATTGGCTTCTGAAACCATTATGGCTGTTTTAAAGCCAATTTCCATCACTCACCTTGAGCTCTAGATGCTTAACTTTTAGCCAAACTGTCTTGTCACTATTTTAAGTTCTTATCCAATTAACTTAAGTTGACCTACATTGCCTTATAGAATAATTTCTCTACTACTTATAGACTGCATCTTTCCTATTGAAAATCTTTGTTGCTAGCTGAGTAATGCACAATCTGCAATTTTTTATCCTCAACCTTCTTTTGGATCCTTAACCCTTAGAAATCCATACAAGCCTCCCATCCACTTTATGGAGGGAAGCCCATCAAATACAATCTAAGGAGAGCAGTTTGAACCATTAGACGGCACCACAGTTTCCTTCCCTCACTTCTCATCCAAATTGCGGGTGTTTGCTCCTAAACCCCCACCCCCTAAGTAACTATCTTAGATCATGAATCCTAGTAGTTAATTGAAAGGACAAGCTTTAACAGTGCTTGCAGAAGACTGGGTTCAGAAGGGCATTCTTTGATATATTAAGTACACAAAATGTTCATTAGATTACTATTCACCCACATCAAGTAACCTCTTGGAGTAGGAAATTAAATACTAAATTAAAATTAATCTTAAAATGTTCTTGATTTTATACTGAGGTTCAAATTGTATAAATTTAATATATGTGTCATTAATTCATATAAATATGTGACATTAATTCACAGGTAGTACAAAAATAAACTTCTACTAATTCGATGGCAAAAAAGACAAAGGATTCTAAGGAAGGAAAAATAATTTAAAAAAGCACCTCTTTTCTTTGGGAAGGGGAAGAAGGGCTCAAGATTTTAAATTTATAGGAGTTTTCATAGATATATTGAAATTGTTGTGATTGGCACGACATCAGTAAGTAATAGAATAAATATTTTAGCAATGTTTAATGGCTTTTAGAACAATAATAATTGCAGAACTAGGTAGAATATTAAAATAGAAAAGGATATTTAGAAATATGTTAAAAATGAATGTAAAGGAAAGGTTTTTATCACAAAATAGAAAAATACAATAAATAAAAAGTGAATTCATAGAATTTGAGTGCCATAGAAACAAAAGTTTGAGACTGTAATTTAAATGAATCATTAAATGAAGTACTAGCTGTGAATTAAGAATTATAATTATTTTGAAAGTGTACTATATAAAAAGGAAAATAGCATCTTAGAAGCAATGTGAATTTTATAATATTTTAATCAACAAGGTAAATTTTAAAACTAAAGTTGTCATGAGGTAATTTAATTTTTATTACTCTCTCCTTCCATATCTATCATTGTCCTTATAGCTCAAACTTAATTAGTTCCTAATGGAGTCCCTTAGATGGAAAATTTCAAAAATTCAAAATATCTCTGTTATGATGAGTCGTATCGAAGAAAGTTATAAAACCAATCTTGCTGAACTATTGATCTACAGCTCATGAGCTGTTACTGCATTACATTATGAATAACCAATGGAAAATAATAAAGATGGCTTAGTTTGAGACCTTGTAATCCTTTTGCTACTGTAAGTATTTTTGCTAACATCATCATTTAAGATTTTATGTTCTAAGCGACATGATTTTTATTTTATCTACACCACACTCAATATTTAACTGTTCCATGGAAACATAAAGATTATATTAGGTAAAATCTGAAATTGGTCTTGGGGGAGGGGGAAGTTTAGAGAGGAATAATAGAAAAGTCCAACTAATATTTTAATAATAATAGGCCTCTTACTGAGGGAGAAATAGAGAATAGATGGTGAGATGAGATAATAAGCATGTCTTACGTCAGCATGTAGGAAATATGCTTAGTTTATACACTACATATATGACAGACTTTTTTAGATTGACAACAGTTATGTATGTAGCATTCAACAAGTTACTGTTATACTGCATTAATATTTGAAATAGATACGTCATTGAGAGTAATCTTAAAGAGTTTAAGAGTGATCTTGGAGAGTTTCTACTCTATTGAGATAATTTATTAAGTTCAATAAACTGATTAAATAAGAAATACATGATTCTCATGACAACTTAAAAAATTTAAAATAATGAATCCAATTTTTCATAAGTAAATATAAACAATTACATTGCCAAACAAATTTTACTTCTTTACTTTATAGTGTAAGCAGATGAAGCAACATTTCAAAAACTTGATTCTATGATATAAATGACATTTTTTCCTTTTTCAATGTTTATAATTCCAGAATCCAAATTTATTTGGAAGCTGAAGTCATTAAACATTCATTAATTTAATGTACTTAGAATTACAGATAAATGAAAAAAATAAGTAAAGAATAGTTTTTATAATAAAAAAATATATTGAAAAACTTATAGATTAAGTAAATGTTAATGATCACACACAAAAAAAAATAAAAGTAATTTGAATACAAAATTGTATTAATACTTAGCTTTAATATGTCAAGCAGATTAAAATTAGATAGTAAGCAATGTAGAAAGCAAGTTAATTGTTATGTTAATCTGTTAAAAGGGTGATAAGATAATGAATGAAGAGATGAGATTTAAGCACATTTAACAAATAAATGCACATATAAATTGCCAACTCAGGATAATTTAATGCACTACCATAAAGATAATAATACATTTTATTTAAAATAAAACAAGAAAAAACATATAAGCACACAGAATAATTACAAACATGCTTTACTACCAGTTCATTAATCGCAGCGCTATGAAATGATGTTGATATGGCCCATTAATCGCTTCACAGCAGAGTGTACCCAAACTGTTATTATTGAAATGTTGGGAAAACAATGTGTTAGGAGTTAAAGAACAGAAGAAACTAAGTAGGAATTTTCTCCATGAAAATTTCATGCTCTAGGGTGTTTGTGAGGGTAAAAGAATATTGTGTATGCTGTTCAATGAAATATTTAATATTAAGTTAACTTTTACAGGTTTCATAGTTAAATAGAAGAATGTGAAATAAATAAGTAACTTTTTTTAATAAGAAAATTTTGTAAGTTGTTGCTAAATTGGAAGTGCAACAGTGTAAAGAAAATATAAAAAAATACAACACTAAATGCAGCAATTTAAAAGCCAATGTCTTAGGAATTATTATTACATATCTGTAATCATATCAATAATTTGATGTGAGTAATAATTCAAGTTAAATTTATTAAAATAATAATAATAATAAAAATAATAATATAAGGTATTTTTATATTTTCAAATTGAATGCATTGCAGTATAATAGGCAAGAGCAATTAGTAAGAGTATTTTATTAGTAGAGTAATATAATGGCATCTACAGAGGAAAACCCCAAAGGAAACATTGACCTAATCAAATAATAATGGCATTAAAGCTTTTCCTTCCGCAATCATTAATTGATCTTTAAAGTAAATAAATACTTGAATAACTACTTTTTATTTAATTATAATCTAAATGGCTATTTTATGTTTATTATATTCTTTAATGGCTTCTTTAGCTGCTGCCATAAGATCTAAGTGAATGCCTAAGAAGGTATCAAGCCAACTAATTTAAAGAGCAGTAAATATCTCTAGTTTTAGTATTCCAGATGTGACAATAAACACACTACATGTAGTGTTTACCATACTACTAATCCTAAAATCATAATAAACCACCCAATTTATAGATAATTTTTCATAACTGTGTGATTGTACAATAGCTTAGACATAAAAATGACAAATACAGTATAGTATTATTTTACTGTGCTTATAAACCTGCTAATTTATTGAGTAAATATTTTTGATTTGGTTTTCAATTACAGAAATTAATACTGCTGGTTATAAGTAAAAGTTATTACTTTTTTTTTTTAAATACTTCAGCAAAAATTTATAATTTTTCTAACATAATTATTAATTAAATTATATACAAAATGATTAGTTTTAGTAAACATATCATCAGGATGAAGATTAAGCATTTTTAAATTATTATTTATTCCTTTTAACACAGATGAGTGAGAGCCAGAATAGATGTCCTACAAGAACAAATAGCTTAAGGTCAGTGAATAAATATTTCAGCCTAACCTTGATTTCTTCTGCATTTCGATGAAGATAAATATGTATTTAGAAAGGGTGGAGGGGGGGGGATATCAGTGTTTTTCCATGACATACAGCTTTTTAAATGATTTATTCATGGCAATTTTTAATTTGTTTATTTATTAAAAGGTAACATTTGTTTCCAAACATTATTTAATATTAAAATATATTCAACCCATAAAATTCCACATTGGAACACATGATGATATTTGGGTATCAGCAAATGTAGCATTTAATCAAAATGAAGGAGTTTATTTCAGTTCAGATAGGTTTAGAAACCTTTGGTATCTATGTTCAGAGCTACAATAACTAACAATTTTTTAGTAAGCTTTGTTATAAAACATATTTGTAGCTCTCAAATTGTTCATAGACAGCATAGACGGTGAATATAAAAAGAGTTGAACATTTCGAAAACAAAAATTTAAAATGACAAGAAAACACATTTTTGATACACGAAACAAACATAAAAAATAAAGGGAAAGTCTCAAGAGGTTCATACTTATAGCAAGCTTCGTTGGAAGATGAGTGAGAATCTACTTCGCCCCTCTGAGATTATATTGTAAACAAGGGGAGTGAAGAAACATAGGTCGGAAGGTGGAGGAAAGAAGTACTCCTTCATTTTGATTGAATACTTTATTAAAAATCATTAAAGAACTGACTAACTAGTTTAGCTTATTACAAGAGTTACATAAAAAATGTCTAGAAAGCAAAAATGAAGTGAATATACAACTTAGTTAACCCCTTCTCTGGCTCTGCCATCTTCTGAATTGATTATAAAAGAATTTATATTTTATTGAAGTAGATGGTGTTCATTAATTTAATTTAAATTTTTTTTTTGATATTGAGATTTTGTTGGGGAGTGAGTGAATGAACTATGTGCTCAGAAAAAGTAAGTAAATAGAAGAACGTTTAGAAGTTTTTGTGCAGAAAATAGAAGTGAAACTGTAGTGAAAACTAGGGTTTTAATAGGAAGCGTGCCTAAGATTGATGTTTTAAATTGAAGTTAATAAAAAGAAAAAAATGTTAAAGGGAGAAAGTGGCTATGAAAGAAGTGATAGGATTGTACAATGACACAGCTTTGAGAGATGGTGTGGTGTGCAGGCAAGGAAGGCCTGACCTGTAATAGCTATCTTGCAAGACCATTTGGAGGTCCCCTCTAGCACAATGTCCTCAGCTTGGGCAAGCGAGTCTATGTGAGTGTCCGGATCCATCGTGAACGTTGTTCTGTTGCAAACAAAACACAAACACACCAAGAACAAAACTACCTTCAAACAACAAACCGCGTTCAGGGTAAAGGTTAAATATAGGTACTGGTGAGGTGGGAGGAAGTAGGTTTCCATTTATAAGGACCAACAATTGAATACACTTTACGATGCTTTGTCCAGAACTACAGCTTTCATGTAAATGGGTTTTGAAGCCCCATGCAAAGGGAAAATTAAATCATCGTAACGTGTAGGAGCAAAAATAGTAGTGAATGCTGTCTAGAACAGGGCTCAAATGAATTAAGTTATATTGAAAATATAAAAATTTCATGGTCTTAAACTAGGAAGGAGGAAAAATGGTAAGTGTAATCATCAAACTTGAATCTATATTCTATGTTCTAAAATCTTCCCATTCTCTCAGTAAACTGAGAAAATCCTAGTTCTTTGGTTGATGAAAATCTAAAATTACATCAATGAAACTAAAAAGTAATGTACATAAGATCACAATACCAATTTTTAATGATAATTAAGAAGTACAGTAACCAATAATAAGTCTACAAGAAGCCTTGGTCTATTTATATTTGTATACATTTAGTATTTTGACTTTAATAATAGGAGGCAGTTGTCTTACAATTAGATGACCTGAAGGAGGATTTGGGGAAGTGAGGGATCCAAAATTGGAGGAACCTCAGAATTAAAAGTTGTAATAATTTTAAAGTACCAACTAGAGTTGACCTCATATAGCTTTGAAATCATTAACATGTCAAAAGAGAATTATTAAGAACATTAAATAAGATCAGAAACATTCCCAATTCTGTATTATTACATTCTTTGGGCTAAAATTATTTTATAAATCAATTATAATGTAATTATTTGCTTTTAATACATTATTCATGTTTTCCTCAAGTTGTGAGTCAGTTAATATTTACTCTATAATTCCTAAACATCCTCCCAAGAAGACATAGGAATGGTAAAGTAGCTTTTCACTGTACTCCAATGACATTATAAAACTAAATGGAGTGATTTTAATATAATTAATTAAAAATACATAATAATTTCCATTAAAATAAAGTCCTGACAGCAGTCACTAAGTGCATTTAAAAAAATAAAACAAATAAAAATATAAAAATGAAAGGGGATACAAACAGGCATCAATATTCACATTAAAGTTAGAAGCAAAGTTATTTTCTTCTTTTGTAGCGAAATACAAATATTAAGAGATCTTTAAAAGCATGCATGGGGTAATACTGACATGAATGAAGACATTGAAGGAAACAGTGATGAACAAAAGAAGAAAATATCTTTATAAATGAATAACAGGCTGAGGAGAAGTAATGATATGAAAAATAAAAAGAAAAAGTGGCACTGTCTTTTCCTTCTTTCAGATTCTATAACTGGTTTAGTCTGTGGCGGTCGGAAACAAACCTGTTATTGCTATTTTAGCAGACCACTTGCTTGTTCCCGCTAACACAGACTGCTTCACTGCCTTCATGTGTCCTATATGGCTCTTCTGATCCGGACCGAAGACAGTCCTGCCAAAAACAATAACTACCAACTCCACCACTGATCTCTCATTTATTACCAGTCCAGGTAAAATAATAGTCCAATATTTATTAATTGAGTGTCTTTAACCACTTAAATTATCAATTGTTATCCAAAATTCAAAAATGTAATAATTACAATAAAAATCAGAAAGTGAGTCAATATAAGCAAGACAAATGTTAAATACAATGTGAAATATCCAAATAAAATGATATAAAATATGTAAAGTAGCAATTTCAAATTGTGATTTGCAACTATATAATTAAAACCTATATATTTCTAAATGTTATCCTGAATAAAATATCTCATTTAGAAAACTCAAAGCTGACTTGGAAGCAGAAGATAAGTTATGTAATATTAATAATTTTGAAAGGTATGTCTTTAACACTATTACAGAGTAATAATCTCAGAAAACATATTTCCTTTGACGTCTTTCTCCTAAAGTTCAATAAAAAGAGTAAGAATTCCCACCTTCCTTGAAATTGTACAAAATAAGACAATGATTTTCTACATCTAGGGTATAGAAAGTCCAGAAACCTATCTTATGTAATAATAAAAAAAAATATTGTCAATAAAGATTTTCAGATTATAGTAATAATCATAAAACATTAGGAGTTACAAAATAATTGTAATTCCAGTTGGTACCCAAAGAACAATTACTAGCTTTATTCAGAAATTTTTAAATGGTTCAGACAGAGGAATAGAGCCCTTCCATACCTGTCCAGGTATATAATACAGTGAATTTTCATTTATATTCTCACAAAAAAGAAATATAATACAATTGGGTAACCATTGAAACAGGAACAAAATATTCAATAAGAAACTTATTTTGGTTATATATATATATATATATATTATATGTAGTGAAAATATTAAAAAAAAAAAAAAAAAAAAAAAAAAATTAAAATAGGGGGAGTTGGTCAATGAGATGCACAAACTAGACATGGAAAAACATGTTAGAGGAGAGGTATGAAATAAAAAAAAAATCAATTTTTCTTAAATTACTGTACCACAGATATTGTTTAATAGTTATGCCAATAAGTTGCCTGAAGCACACCAGCCACCTGGGCCTACTATGAAAAAGTTTTAAAAATCCCGGAAAGTTACACTGAGGAATCATTTTATACTTCCCCTCCACTAGATTTATAGTTCATACAGCTCTTCAGTTTATATTATTCCTCAAAAAAATTGAAATTATTGTTAAATCCTAGTAAACAATTTTTCAGACAGGGACTTTGGTGATTGACCACTATATTCAATGTGTTATGACCAAAGTAGAGATTTTTGTTTTATTAATACAAGCCAAATCAAAGATTTTCATTAAATAATTTTGAAAATGGTTTATATCCTGACTAATTGAAGAAAACTCAATATTTTAGAAACCACTGAAAGTTTTAGGCTGTTTAGCCTAAGATTTTCAATATGTTACAAAAAATGAGATTAATGTTCAGGCCAAATTGGATTTCATGTGTTGGCTATGTGATTATTGAAACTGAAATGTTTGGTAAAAATTACAATAATTTTGATGAGTCTAGGCATTTTATAGTTATTTACCTTTGTAAATCATATTATTGGATGATTATAAATAATATCAAATCATATATATATATATATATATATATATATATATATATATATATTATTCTATTCAAGTCCATGAATTTAACAAAATGCGATTTTTTCATTTAAAGGTTTATCATAATCCCAAAGCTTAATTAAAACTGTACACTTCATATTCTCTTGTCGATCTGTAGTTGAATATTCTTCTCCAATATTTATACTACATCATTGTGAAAATAAAATATAAAGTCCAACATGAAATTTCATTTAGAATATCATAATATAATTTTACTATCCTCTGCTTTAAGTCATATTAATTATGTACACGAATAATTTTAAGTTATCTTACCTAATAAGCTCAAATATCTCAGGTTTCTCTCGCTCACGCTGCTTCATTCTCTCTTTCATAGCAGTTATAATGCTGTTGGCTTTATCTTCTGCCCCATGTTTTGAGCTTTTCTCAGCAGCTCCTAGAGATAAATAAATACAGTTTTAATAATTTGTTCTCAAAAGAAAAATAACCTTTTAAGTCAATTAGAGTTAACTTTTGTGGTTGTTAGGCAGCAACAAATTTAGTCTATTAACCCTCGGCTGAGTGTGGTACCTCGCTCATAAAATAAACAAAATTCTTTACTGTTAAAAAAAAAATACAATAAATGTTGCTTTCATGTTGAAATAAAGATCCTATAATTCCTGCATTTTACAATCCATTGAAATTCTTGCCCAAACTGCAGTAGACCTACGAGCTCCCCCACGCTCGTTCAAGTAAATTTCAAACCCCCATGGGGGGTTAAATGAGTGAGAACTGTGAACTATGTAGCATTATGATCTTATGAAGAATGTAATAAAGCTCTGTCATTTTAATTTTTTTAATGAATTCTTATATTTATCTTTTATAATAATTATTATTATTTCCTGATACTTAAAACTCACAGTTTAGAGATATGAATATGAGTTGACAGGTCCATCCTTCATCCTTGAGTGCATGCCTTGCTATTATATTGTATTTTGAAGTTATCTTACTTATTTAGGTACCTTTAATTTATTAACTTGGCCATTGAAATTGGAGAGATACCTCTTGAAGGAAATGGGTGTACATGTTGTGATGTTTCTTAGACCTACGTGGAGAGGGAAGGACTTATTTTTTCTGGGTATGTGTCAAGTTTTTGAGAATAAAGTAGATGTGAGTCTAAAAGCCTGTACTTAGAAGTGATAAAAAGAAATATCAGCAAAATAAGTAATGACCTTTAAATTCTTAATTTTCCACATATGTTGAAAGGAACTGGAATTTCAATATCAACATAATTCATAAAACATATACCTTATTGTAAAAATCTAAAAAAGATTGGCATTATATTTTACAGGAATACACATTTATGTACATCATATCAAAGGTGATATGCCTTTTCAAAAGTCAAATATCGTAAAACAATATTTAAACATAAAAAATAACTATAACAATCCAAGATCAATATGTACAAACAAATAAATGGGGAGGGGGTGAGAGTTTTGTGTGTGCATATGCATGTTAGATTTACTAAAGTTTTTAGTATATGTTTGTGTTTATAATATATTGCAGAATTGCTATAATGTGTGAGCTATCTTTTGTCAATAATTCGCACATGTCAAATAGCAGTTGTAAATAGTCTCATCGCCTACTCTCATTTAGTATATGTTTTTTGTCAATGCCTCAGTGTACTTTCTATGATATACAACCTTAAAATAATACCTTTTCTTTCTATTAAACAGGAGCACATGAGAAAATAAGTTGAATAAAAATTCCTAAAATAAGTTGGGTCCAGTCCTTAGTTGAGTAAAAATAACTGAATCGTTCATGTAAGTTTTTAGTAATTTGTCATTTCAAGAATGGACCAGCCATTGTATATCTCTTAGTTTTCTGTCTGTTTGGGTTCATTTTAATTGCCAGTCTTCATTGTTTAAGTAAAAAGGTTATTTTAGTAGGTCAAGGTATTTCCTATATTTTATTTGTATTCTCAAGGTATTTTCGTGGTTTATATTTATGAACTGGTTTTTTTTTAGTAGTGTGTTTAGTCGTCTCATGAATTTTTGTAGTCAGTTTATATTTTTGTTGATGATTGTGAAAAAACTGATTATTGAAAAATTTATTTACAATAATTGGTGTATAGGGACCTGGGACCTAAAAGGAATTTCAAACAAATAAAAATACGTCTATACGGCTGGTTCCCCAGATTTGACTCTCAACCTGTAGGACTTGATCTGAAAGCCCCTGTAGCTATTCTGAGGTCCTTGGATATATGGTGTCGAATATTTTTAATGTACTTGCATTGACAAAGGTTTTGAATAAAGTAGCATTAAACATCTGCCCTGAATAAAATCTTTAGTCCCACCCTGGCTAGAAAAGGGTAGTAACCTGTAGATAACCTGTCCCAATTAGCCTTAGTTGCAAAAAGTGGACGCTAATAAATAATTTAATTTGAATTTTAAACATCTGTCAGCACTCCATTTTGTATTAATGAGTATTCTTAATAAGTTCAAGGTCTTATTTCAAGAAGACATTCCAGATGGAGCAACCATACTAGTTTCCTGCCCAATATTAGACCCAAATATTTAACTTTCAGAACTGTTTATTGGTCTATTATAGAGAGAAATTTTAGGAGTTTATATTAATCATTCTCTCAAAAAATATAAGAGTATTTAGATTTTTCACTAGAAAATTTAAATTTTGTATGGGATACAATTTTTCCAAGCTCAGTAAGAGTGGTCTAAAAATAGTGTTCAACCGTGTCAATTGGTTTGTAAACGTAATTGATGAATAGGTCATGCAGGTTACAAGCAGGGAGGAATTCTTGGGAATGAATTGCTTAACAGAGCTGAGAGTTATAATGAAGAACTTAGTGCTTAACACTCCTCCTTGAGGTACTCTATTTACTTGGAAGAAAGCATCTGACAAAGAAACTCCTATCCTCACTTGAGAAATTTTATTGGTCAGATAATTATTTAGAAACCTGATAACATTTCCTTGAGAACCACATTTAACCAACTGAGAAATTATCAGTCTATGCCATATTGAGTCATAGCTATCTCTATGTGAGATACAAGTAATAGCGATTTAGCGTAAAGGAAAGTATTTAGAATTTCCAATTCCATTCGAGCAATGTGGTGCACTATTGAGTGTCGAGGTGGAAAGGCACACTGGAAAGGTGAAAGGAAATTACCTGCTCTTTCTAAAAACCATAATAGCCTTTTATTGATGTTTCCTACTATTTCGGTTAAACAGCACATTAGTGAAATCGGATGATAGTTGAACACACTTATTCATCTTTTGAGGTTTTAAGACTGAGATAATTATTTCCTCATTCCAGGAGTGAAGATAAGCCCATTCCCATTAAGTTTTGTAAATTAAAAATGTCTGAGTATTGTTAGATATATTACTAAAATGTCCACCAAGTATGTTACTCATAGTAAGCTGGTCAGATGATAATGTTATTTTGTTATAGGCCTGATGCAGGAGTACATTTTCTATGAATAAAATAAATGGATTAATTTAAATCCAAATGTCCTTTGTAGATGAGCTTCGCTTAAGACTTGAAACCAAATGTAGCCCACAACTCTTTTTACTTTTCCTAATACCCCATTGTTCTTGTGCTTTTTTCCTTTGATAATTTGTAAGATTTTTATCAAAATGGGTTCTGACAGAATAAGTGCAGTTTTTTTTTTTTTTCTTTTAACTGCTGATTTGCATTCATCATTCCACCAAGAAACGGTTTTTGTACATTATAAAAATACATACTTACTTTGAAGACAGTCAGCATTTAGGAGATCTTTACATTTTTCATGGCATTTAACACCACATTCTGTACACCGGACGCCCTGCCTAGCAATACCCCAAAGAAGTCCTTCACATTCATAGCAGTAGGTTGGTGATGTAGCCGTCCACAGCATGAAATTGTGAGGTGTAGTTGAAGAAATGGGATAGATAAGAGCTTGTAGTGTCTTCTTATAGACATGCATTTTCTATTAAAAAAAGGAAAGAAGACATTTATCAATATATTAAAATCATTAATAAAAAAAAATGTGGTTTATTGTAGTGAGCCAAGGCTTCATATGAGCCACAGTTTAGAATGATATTAATAAAATATTAAATATTATGGAAATAAACTGTTAAGTGAAATTGATTTAACTCACTACGAGGTGATTCAGTCACTTAAAGACTTGGGTCTCTTCCATCTTTGACTACTCAGACTATGCCTTTAATTAAGACCCACCAGATTTTCCTAAGCATCTACAAGTTCTCACAAGACAACTCAGTATCTTCTTCTTCCCCACTTGTTCAACATTTTTTTGGGCAGTCTTTTAAGGTGACTACAACACTGCAGTCAAACTTATATATATATATATATATATATATATATATATATATATATATATATATATATATATATAAGGAAAAGACTTGGAAAGACTATAAAAAAAGTGTTTGGCAGTTTGCAATTCATCTTTTGGACTGTGTCAGGTATAATTTAGAACCTTTTGAAGAAATATTAAGTTGATACAGAATGTATCAATCATACTGAATGTATCAACCACTGGGTACAATACCAAATTTTGAAAAATAGACTGCTCTAATGATCATTGCAAATCATGGAATCACATCTATCAAAATATAAAGATTTTCTTGTACATATTCTCCCTCTTGATGAAGAGATTTAGTTGAAGATGAGACCTATTTGAGATTTATTATTACCCAATATAAAAAGCGTGATTGGAATTAAAATGTAAAATCTGCTGGGACCTACAGAAATTGAATATCCCATCAATATACTTACTATCTTCTGTTTAGAAAAGACATCTCGATTAATTGGCTAATCATTTTAATTATCTTTTCTTTTGTTGTCAAAATGTGTTCTTCTTTTCATTTCTTTAATAGAAAATACTAAAACTGATCATACATACCATTGATAGCAGCTAGTTATTTTAATACTTAAGAATTATTTGTATAATAAGTAAATTTAAGATAAATTTTAAGTGAAAATCTATGTTCTTATCTTCTTGATGAAACTATAATTATATTTAGATAATAAAAACCACTTACAAGTTCTTCGTCATTGAGAGTAGCTCTTGGTACAGCTGAAGTAAGACCAGCATTCCTCTTTGTAGCTTGCATCGTCTAAACAAAAAGAAAAATCTCCAAATTAAGATATAAGTTACACATAATGCTGAAGTAGTTTTACTAAGAATACAGGTGAACAGACCTATTGTGTATCAACTATTTTTTCATTTTTTGAATGAGTCATGCTGGACAGTCACAAGTAGATATGAATAATGATTAGACAAAAAACCTACAATTACATTTCTACTATCTATGAGTAAGTCAAATTTATACCAACAAAACTTCCATAAAATACATTCACAGAAATAATAATATTTTTACTGACATAGAGAAATCTAACCTAGAAAGCACTAAAAATAAATAATTCTGAGTGCGTTTAATGGATATAGAAGTTATACATTTTATTTCTAAGAAAGTATAAAACTTCTAAATAAGAGAAATGCAAACAAACAACAATATCTGCTCAGTAAAAAAAGGTTTTAAAACAATGTATGGCATTATATTTTTTGACTAAACACTCCAATGAATTAAAAAAAAATGACTTTTTATAGTTATTCAATTTATATGATTTTGAAATTTGATTTATTAATTCATGCAAGTTCAGTGCTGAAAAATACACTGTCTTTTGAAAGAGAGCAAAAGATAAACAAGTTTAACTTTTGTCTTATTGTATTTATTTATTTTATGTAGATATAATTAACAGGAAGTATCAGACATCTGGTATATTCGGCAAAGTGACATTTTATTAATGACAGTGATAAGAAGCTATTTTTTCATCAAACGGACTCAACTCAAGGGTCACTAGTTTTCGACAACAATTTATAACATTTTCTAATAATAGGTCTAAAACATTTTAATGGCTTAGTGATTATAATTTGAGAACATTTGTTAACTAAGATCATCATAGCATTGATATGGATTCTAAACTACATATATTATCCTGAAATATAGAAAAAAAAGGGATCAAATATTCAGTTAAACTTTACTCTAGGAATCAATTCAATTAAAATTCAAAAACTTTTCATGTGGTTTTAAATTAAACTTTAAGATAATTAAAAAATAACCTTATGATCAGAGGATGATAAAAGTGAGTAAGCACAACATTAGGCATCAGATATAAATGCCATTTTGGAATTTAAAAATTCAATTCATACTACCTACTTTTAGAGTATTCAACAAGAGGTTTCTAACAATGCATGTGGTTTAAAGGAGTGGACAATTTTTCCTAACCTTTGTAAACAGGTTAGCACAAATTTTCAGAAGGAACTATGGAGAAAATATATGAATTAAATTCTACTTGTTATGGAGTTAAAATAATGAGAAAGAATGATGCGCACAATGATCAGAGTGCAAGATTCCGTTGCCTTTAATTAAGGAAGAAATAGTGGTTTAGAAGAGACGCATATTTTTGGTAATCCATACTCATTATTCAATCATTAAAATTTTCTTAAGCAAAACAGGTTATGAGAAAATATCGTTAATATCCAGTCAAATGCCACTTCATATTTCAGAGGTGGCTTCCATTTTATAATTGAAGTAGTCACTCCCATGCAGTAGGTTTTTCCTAGAGATGGAGACATTTTTAAATTTTAAGTATCCTTTTTAAGTAGCTTTCCATTTAAATCAGAAACAACTCACTTGATATATCTACAATTGTGTATTTTTGGGACTAAGGTTTATTTATTTTTTTTTTTTTTGCTTCTTATTATGGACTTAATATTTTTATATGTTCTTCATATTTTCATAGCAAGGGGACCAATAAAAAACATTTTTTTTTTTTATTGATACTGGCCTACAAGTTTTGTGGCACACATGCCACCTCTTTAGGGGCCATCCATCCATCCATTTCTGAAGTGCTCATTTCCCTCTTACGTTCGTTGCGACTGCCCTTACTGTAGGTGATACTGAGGTTCTCGAACTAAGTTAGCTGATTATAGACCGATTACTTAGACGTCAACACTCAATTACATACTTCGCCATAATTTAAAATCAATTATTTTAAAATAAAATGTTATAGAGTGTATGGTTGAAATATTTAATTTCTGTGTTTTTGTTTACTGTTTTTTTTTCTATTTTTTATTATGTGAATATTCTCTTTCTTTTATTTCTTTATCAAATATTTGAACTTTTTCAATATTGAAGGAGTGTTTCTTGGAGAAAAAATTCTTTTGTGATATTTTCATGTCTCCAATGTTCTCAAAAATTGTTGATTTTTCCTGCTAAAGTGGGGTTACAATTACACATATAATAGGATTTGGTGTAACATTTTTTATATTTACTATTTGATTTACCAATTCCTTTTTGATTAATACTTTCTTTCACAGATTCTATTTAGCAAGTTTTTAAAGAACATATAAATCCTTAATACTATTAAGGTCTTCGGGTCTTGACCGTGTCTTCATATTGGTTGCCAACGTTTCGCTAGACATGCTGCTAGCTTCCTCAGGGCTATCTCTGAGACTGAAGAGTTGTTAGTTCATCTCTGGTATATATTTGAGTCTTATCCGGTTTCCTTGGGCGGAGTCTTCCCTTCCAGGTGTCTACGGATACTTGGTCCGGTGGTCGTTCATCGCCTATACCGTCGTTTTCGTTTCTTTTTGGAGGTCTCTGTGGAATTACCGGCTTCCAGAGTTTGCTGAGTTTGTATCCATCCTCTCTATTGAAGTTGTTAGGGCATTTCGCTATTTCTATAGCTTCTCGAACCAGTCTTTCTTGGTAACGGTCAACCTTTGCCAGTACCTTGACTTCATCGAATTTAATGTTGTGTTTGGTTTCCCAGAAATGTTCCGCTATGGCTGATTCTTCTGTCCGAAACTTTTTTAAACTCTTGATGTGCTCGGCGACCCTGGTGTTTATCAATCTGCCAGTCTGGCCAATGTATTCTGAGCCACAGGAACATGGTATGCTGTATATCCCCGGGATTTTTGTGTGGAGTTTATCTTTGCAGCTGGGTAATATCTGAGCTATTTTCCTATCAGTGCCAAATGCTGTTTCTATGCCTTGCTTCTTGAGTATCCTAGAGATCTTCTCGGTCGTACCTTTAACAAAAGGTATTACGGCTGTTTTCCGGATTTCCTCTTCAATTGTTCTTGTTTTCTTTTCTTTTTTCTTTTTGAATTGATTTCTTATTTCCTCTTTTCCGTAGCCATTCTTTAGCAGAGCAGTCATCAAGTGTCGTTTTTCCTTTGGGAGGTTCTGTGGCTCTGAAATTCTCTCAGCTCTAGCGACCAATGTACGAATTATTCCATTCTTCTGTGCTGGATGGTGATGAGATCCAGCGTGTAGGTATCTGTTGGTATGTGTTGGTTTTCTATAAACCGCATGCCCCAGCTGTCCGTTTGATTTCCTTTCCACCAGAACATCCAGAAATGGAATCTTCCTCTCACGTTCGATCTCCATCGTGAACTCAATGTTGGGGTGTATTGAATTAAGATGCCGCAGAAATTCTTCTAAAGTCTTCTCTCCATGTGGCCATATGACGAACGTGTCATCCACATATCTAAACCATTTTTTCGGTTTTAGTCTTGCCGTTTCAAGTGCCTTCTTTTCAAATTTCTCCATGTAAGCATCGGCTGCATTTGGACTTAATGGCAACCCCATGCTGGCTCCATCCATTTGTTGGTAGAAATTGCCGTTGAACAAGAAATATGCTGATTGCAGGCAGATTTTGGCTAGCTGGGCTTCTTCTTCCGTTAAGAATTCTTTCATGATGTTTAACGTTAAAGTTTCGGACAGAAGAATCAGCCATAGCGGAACATTTCTGGGAAACCAAACACAACATTAAATTCGATGAAGTCAAGGTACTGGCAAAGGTTGACCGTTACCAAGAAAGACTGGTTCGAGAAGCTATAGAAATAGCGAAATGCCCTAACAACTTCAATAGAGAGGATGGATACAAACTCAGCAAACTCTGGAAGCCGGTAATTCCACAGAGACCTCCAAAAAGAAACGAAAACGACGGTATAGGGGATGAACGACCACCGGACCAAGTATCCATAGACACCTGGAAGGGAAGACTCCGCCCAAGGAAACCGGATAAGACTCAAATATATACCAGAGATGAACTAACAACTCTTCAGTCTCAGAGATAGCCCTGAGGAAGCTAGCAGCATGTCTAGCGAAACGTTGGCAACCAATATGAAGACACGGTCAAGACCCGAAGACCTTAATAGTATTAATGACCAGGACCGTGGAAGTCTACGAGTATATATAAATCCTTGTTTAAACTAACTTTATTTCCATGGGATCAGTGATATTCCAAAGCCCAAAATATCCTTCATTACATTTTTGTTGCTATTGCAGTCTTTACTGATATTAATTAACAGTTTTGAGATATACAGTCATTAACCTTAAAATTATCATCAACCCTCTTTTTCTTGAGTTGACTCGATAACTTGTTGATAGCCTTCATACTGTAATAAGCCATTGGTCATTTGGGGACATGTAGAAATGCTTGCTTTGAGTAATTTTTGAATATACCAGCAATTCAATTTCTAAACTTCCAAAAGTGCATATAAATTGACTGCTGAAGATGAATTTTTTTTGTTCAGCCACCTACATTTCTTCCTAATTGAATATCAATTTAACATATTTCCTTTAAGGGAAATTCCACTCCAGTACACTCAAAATTTGTTTAGCTAAAGCAGCTAAGATAAACAAAAAATACTTTTTTGAAAATGTCACAGCTAATATAAACTTGGGCAAAAGTTATTAATTTCATTTTGGGGATTAGGGGTTTCTGAGGAATTCAGACTCCTCCTATCTAAACCTGCCACCTGACATTAC
Source organism: Riptortus pedestris (assembly GCA_019009955.1). NCBI lineage: Eukaryota > Metazoa > Arthropoda > Insecta > Hemiptera > Alydidae > Riptortus > Riptortus pedestris. The sequence continues at coordinate 132,164,378 of CM032228.1, read as the reverse complement.
TTCAATCATACATTAGTGAATATTTTATATATTTTTTAAATTTTTGTTAGTGCATTATTATAACTTACCAACAGGTAAATGGTGGTATATTAAATTAGTTTTGTCTTTCTATTATATTAATTATTTATTCAATGTTTCAGATTTAAAAAAAAAAGTTTCACGACTTCTTAGAATGTTAGTGTAATGAAACCTGTATAACTTAAGTGCTGTTGCAACCAACTCAATATGTGGGAAGTTTTTTAATCGTTCAGTTTATAGCAATTTATACTCATGAACAGTGAATATATAGGATTTTTCTAAAAATGTGGCTAATTACAAACTCAGTTATAGAAAATAAAGTTTTATTCATTTGAACTTCAGTATTAAAAGACATTGAATTTTGAATTTCGGAATTCTCTTGCAATAGAATGAAATGTACCTTTGAGGAAATTAAATAAATAAAATATTCTCTGCTTGGCATAGTCTATATGTTCATATTCTGTTTATTATAACTCCACATTTTTATAACTGAAATAGTCTCATAATGCGGCTGAAAGGGTTTTTTCGTGTTTTTTTTTATTTATTTATTTATTTATTTTTTTTTTTTTTTTTTTTTTTATAAAATAGGTAATTTTCCCATTTTATTTGAGGAATTGACGGATGATTATCTTTTACATTTTTTTTTATTGTTTTTAATATAATGAAAGCCCATCACATTTTGAAAGTTAGTAACTTACCAATCATACACCATGGTATATAAATAGTTAAAGTGTATTTTAATTGACAAAGTACTAATAAAATGAAATGCTGGTATTTCTGAACAGCACTCAATGAGCTTATGCACAATGTATTGTATTATGGACATTATTGACAGTATGTTTACAAGCCTGCACACATTTAGCCCTACCAAATAAAAGTTATACACGTTTTCTGCAGTAGTAGTTGAGGTTGAATGAAGTACATATGTTTGCAAAATTTGGTGTTTTTATGTTTACTCAGTAACAGTCAATAAAAATTAATTATAAAGATATAAAAGTGTGCCATTCAGGTGGACAGATCTAGTTTTGAGACCATTAGCGTTTTTATCAAAGATAGTGGTCTCTTAAAATAAAAATAACTGACTCCCAAAAAGTAAAATCCTGAAGAAGTGAATGACAGGTAAAATGGCTTCAGAGTAATGATGTAGCAAAAAATGAATATTTGATAATGTTTAAAAGTACTTATTACAGATTTGTCTAATTTTGAGGCCAAATTAATTGTAACTGTTAAATGATTAAAATAATGAAGTAGAAGCACAAAATGCAAACAAATCTGAATCATAGGAAGGATTAATGACAACAATCTAAAATTTAATTTAACCCTGATTCAGGTTGAAGGAAAAAGAAATGTTTTGAATTTTACATTTTTTTAATTCCGCAAAAGAGAACCAGATACTTCTTAGTAGAGTGAGAATTTTTACTAAAGAATTTTTCATTATTATCATTATTTTTGTGGCTACTTACTCTAGATTGCTACATCCAAACACACACGCGGTCACGCACACACACAAACTCACTTTCTCTCTCTCTCTCTCTCTCTACTCTCCCCCCCTCACATATACCAACATTTAAAAATACCTCTATTTATCAACAATTCTCAAAATGTATATACTAAAGTGCAGCTAATGATATGTGCATTTAATCTAAAACCCTACTTAAAAGAATATTGGAAATTTTCCATTTTGGTAATTTGAAATTGTGTACATAAGAAAAGTAATAATAATTAATATATTAAGCATTTTGGAATTGTTAATTACTATATATTTCTGAAAAAAAAATCTAATTTAGCAGTGACCACAAAATGTTTATAAATAGTCATGCAGAGAAAATACATGAGAATGGAAGCATATTTCAAATTTGCATAGGTGATAAGCAAGGGTCAGGCAGGGGAATGAGCAGAGATTTTACATAAGACATGCATGAAAGATAAAGAAGGATTCAATACCTTGAGCACCTGGGTGGAGCAGAACACAATGAATGAAATATATTAGTACTTATGATTATGGTTATATCTACTTCTAATTCACAATCCTTGTTAGCAATAATAGTATTATTTTTAATTATTCATTTATTTCCAATGGAGAGTCTTTTATAACTATTTTGTGGATATCCAAAAGTTCTTAATTTTTGTTCTTCTACTGTTAAAATCAAGAAAAAATAAGACGAAAATAAATTTATTTATAATCATTTATCTACTTATTTTTAACACTTAGCTATAGGCATAGTTGAAAGTCCATACTGCAGTCCTTTTCTCTTTATGAGAGAAAGGGTAAACTAGTGTTTTTAAGGTCATTATAACATTAAAGGAGCTTGTGGATTAGCAATTATGCATGAAGTTATTTATTCTATAGAGCATTGTAGCATAGTATACCTTACAAAGGCATACCCTATAGAAGCAAAAGAGAAAAGGTTTCATTAAGAAATTTTTATGAAAAAGGTGGCAAAGTTTCTCAGATGGATATTATTATTATCAAAGTTGTATAACGAAGGCTAGAAGATATCTAATAAAATGGATTGTGAAGTAGCTTAAGGGATATATAAAGGAAAAAAATAAAAATAAAGAGCTAAAAAGTAAATTAGATTTCACTGGCAGGAGTTATTGGGTTCTTTGAGGTAAAAATAGTTTTGGAGAACAATAAGAGTTCATGCTATATAACCTAAAATATCAACCTTTGTAAAATAGATGTTTTCATTCTTAAAATATCCACATATTTTGCACTTGGCTAATAGGAAAATAGTTGAGATATATGATTATTAAATGGCATTGAAACAAAAACAAACCAAAATATCCAAGTTAACTAAAATGCATACAGAAGGCTGTTAAAAAATGTCTGTTGATGATGTATGTATAATAACCAATGTATAAGGTTATGCTAATAAATGATAAAAGTCCATTAAATAGGAAATGAATATAAAAATTGTTAAATTTGATGCTTCTCTTGCATAATAAGTTAATAAAACCGTTACATAGTTCAAATCTACAAAACCATTCATTGGTCGATATATATCCTAATTAAAAATCAAATTTCTCAAATAGAAAATTCTGCTGAACTTGTCATAATGAAGTTAAAATAACTGATTAAAAATTCATATAACATTTCTTGTAGGATACATGTAATACAAAATTTCTCTACACAGTAGAGTTCAGAATCATTTTTCTAAAAGGGGCAGGATGCTAAAATAAATAAAAATAAATGAATAAAAAAAAACATTCTAGAAAGTCAGAGGAGAACGTATTCAAGGTTATTGGGGAAATGGGGTCACATTATCAGATACATGAACACACATAACAAAGGAACTGATTTCTCAGCAGAGTTTGGGGAAAAAAACATAAATCATGGAAAATACTTACAAGCTCTGAAACAAGAGGGATGGACTTTCTCCGAGGCCGAATATCTGGCATACTGTCGATATTGCTGTAAAAAGGATTGTCGCCAGGATGCCTGAAACAGTTATATGTTCTACATTAGTTCAGCATGTATATGTTAATTTTGTGTTATTAATGTATGTTATTTTCATATTAGCACCCATTTTGTGTACAAACATTTCAATATCTCAAATTATTTTATTCTGGAAACCATAATATTTGTAAAAGTTAAAAATCACAAAGTTACTATCTTTCATGAGAAATAAAATCAAATTTGGTAATTATGATTTCTAGCAATATGTGTGTGCTTCCACTAGCAACCACCTTCTCCCTCGCAATTAGGTGGTCATGAGTTCTGACCATTAGGTCTTGTGTAATGAGTGCATCGATGTAAGCTAGCATGTTTAGTCACAGTCGTACAAGATAGGAAATTCAGAATAGTAAGGGGTAAAATATAAAGAAAATATACATAAATCTATTATTATGAGTTCAATAGAAAAATTTTATGTAATATAGTAGGAACTATAATATTCTACAACTGTTGTTTACCATATTTCAGCTTTAACTCCCATATTACCCGAGTTAATTGTATTTTTTTAGTTAACTTTCCCTCTACTCAAACAAGTTTCACTAAAAGAAACTGTATCAATAAAAAAGGCCGTCACGCAGGGGTTTCGTAAACTAAGCAGATTTCCCACGTGAAGTTTTACAATAGAGAAATTTCACGAGAGTCCAGCAGTTAAGGAAACGGCCGAACTAGCTTTTGGCGGGAAAGTCACCCGTCCGTTAGCCGCCAAGATTTAATAAAAATGCAAATATCTCGCTTAATATTCAAGATAGAGAATAAATGTAAATAACAATATTTATAGTAAATTTAATTTGCAATAAGATTGATTCTGTACAATTTTTCGATGACGTATAGTTATAGTTTATAGATATTTCGAATTTTCGAAAATCCTCCCCTCTAAACCCCCCCTCCCACTGGTCCGATTTC